>OX451401.1:17240657-17685395 GCA_949629135.1 Eremobia ochroleuca | reverse complement strand
AAATCAAATTTGAAATCGGTCGAAAAATAAAAAACTTATAACTTATAGAAACTTTTTGTCTATCTCTTTCTCGCAAAACGAAGTTTTGCATGTAATTTATATGGCGATACTGAACTATGACGTCACAATTCAGTATTTCCCTCTCTGTCTAACTGAGAGTTTTGAACGCTCATATCTTTTCAATTTTTAAAAATATTAAAAAACTGTTTATACCAAGCTATTAGTGAGGTAAAAAAGCTTCAATTTAAATAATAAAAAAAAATTAGTCAACTCGCGGATTCTACAAATTCTAACTTATTAGTAGTAAGTTTGTTTGCTTGTTGTTCACGCCTAAACCACTGAACCAATCATTCTGAAATTTTGCCGTTGTCAGATGTACAGAAACGGTTAATATATATAATAAAAAAAAATATTAATCTGTTTAAAAAATACAGTGATATCCATAATATAAATACTAGGAACAAACACAAATATTTTGTTCCTACAACAAGGCTCAAGAAAATAGGTAGCTCGTTTAGATGCCAATGTATACGTTTTTATAATAAACTTCCTAGCCACATTCAAGAACTAAGCATTAATAAATTCAAATCTTTTATAAAGCTAAAACTATGCCAGAAAGCCTATTATACTGTAAAAGACTATATTGAGGACAAAAAAGCTTGGGATTGAGCTGCTCCAATAGGTCTAGACAGTGAATGTTGTTTATTTTTTATTTTGCTGATTTACACTTTTGTTTTTTTAAATACATATATATTTATATACAGAATGACATGAACATTTACTGTTTAAAGTCTTATATTATTTTAATTATTGTGAATGTGAGGACTATGTGGATCATTGTTTCCGTTTTAATCATGGTCTGGCAGTTTGAGTGGTGTATGCGGTCTACACAAATGTCCTGTCCTTGGTATTGCTCGTCGAATCGTTGAGCTCCTTAAGTTCTGAGTTGAGCTGCACGGTTACTGACGAATGCGTGCACTGACTGCACAGGTCCACTCAGTGTGGTTCTTTCCTCAAAAGACCACTTCAGACACCAATCTACATGGTCCTCAAAGATTATATCCGGATTTTTATATACACATTGACATTGATGAATTTTATATAAACAATGACATGGATATTTACTTTGTAAAGTATCTTATTTTTATTATTATTACTGTGAGTGTGAAGACTATGTGGGTCATTTCTTTTTTTAGGTTTTCCTTCTTAGTTAGTTTTAATCATGATCTGGCAGTTTGAGTCATTTATGCGGCCTACCCAAATGTCCTTTCATTGGTATTGTTCGTCGAATCGTAAGGCTCCTCAAGTTCTGAGTTGAGCTGCACGATTTTTGACAAATGCGTGCACTGACTGGACAGGTCCGCTCAATCTGTATGGTTCTTTACTCAAAAGACCATTTCAGACACCAATCTACATGGTCTTCACATTATCTGACCAAGATTATGTCTGGACTTTAAAAGAGACTGTGACCTCTGAGTTTGTTTCGGCCTTTCTTCTCAGAGTAGTCAGATAGGAAATGCCGACCTCATCTAGTTTAAAAAAATATGATTGACATGTAAAAGTGTTTGTACAAACCTACTTACAGAAAATAAATCATTTATCATTTATCATTTAATAGTGAATGTTAAGGTGTTAACATTGACTATTTTGTGCTCAAGTTCAAGAGATTAGAAAATACAGCCCGATTCAAACTTGATCGCGATTCTGAAGCTACTTGATGCGCAGTACCTCACCCCTCATCCCCGCCATCTATTATTCCGAACCGCTACAGAGTTTGAATCGGATTGTACCGCCTGTTTGAGAATTATAAAACAACTTTTTTTGTCAACCTATTCATCTTAAGCCTTAAAGCTAACTTACCTTACCTTATTTATACCTTTTCATATTCAGCTTACCTTATTTAAGAAAACCACGTTTAGTCATTTTCACAGGTCATGTAGAATACATACACTAGATGGGGTACCCGGCTTCGCTCAGGGAGTTGATATGATTTTGTGTGGTAGTTGGAATAAAAGGATAAACTTTAAAATATAAGAGGTACAATTTTTTTATTGAAAATAAATTCTAACTACAATACATCTAGTGACAATACTTGTTTATAAACAACATTTTTAATCGACTTCAAAAAGGAGGAGGTTATCAATTCGGATGTTTATATATAGCTATATTTTTAGTTTTATTTATGTTCGTCAAAAAACGAAGATGCGGAACCAACGACACCGAATTCCGAAATTAAAGTTATTATTCAGTTTGTAGTGTTTTTATGGAAGTTAGTTGTTTTTTTTTTCTGTAAAAAAAAAATTACTTTTTAGTTGTACCTACCCCACAAAAATTCAGTTAACGCTACTTGCTATGTAAATATCAGTGTCAGGAAGTGATTAAAAAATCATCAATATAAACTAAGTGGAAAAAAAAACATATTATTCTTGCTAACTCAAAAACTACCCAAGCAAAGTTAATCAAATTAGGATATATGGGACCGCCCCTGAGGCATACTTTATCCATTAAAAACAATACATAGATATACAATTGCAGCCAGGCGGTGCCAAACTAAGGTGCATTGAAGAAAGAATTAGACACCGACTAGAAGAATCATCAAAATTCGTATAGAAATGCTGGAGATGCAGTACATAACGCATATAACGTAGTACATAAGAATAATCAAAATTGGTTCATTAGTTTTCGAGAAAATCGCGGACATACAAACATACACACGGGTGAAGTACAGAACCTCCTTTTTTGAAGTCGGTTAAAATGTTCTGTTATGTTGGCTCGTATACCACACTTACAAACTAACACGTGCATCACACGTTGTTCTCCAAATGATGATAATAATACAGTCATGAACATAAACCTGTGCTTTATGTTCTGAACATAGTATTGTGAAGCTTTTAATAATGTTAATAGTGCGTGTGTGGGTGGCGTGGTACATTCAAATAGAGCCTTCGTAGGGTTGAACGAAGTAGTGAAATTATTTATAGGATTTTTTTCATATGGGGTCGAAAGGAAAGCATGTTATCAAATATTTTTTAAATTAGTGACTCAGATTTTTAGTTGTTTTGATTTGTTCTTTCTCTATTATTGTTAAAAAATAGTGTTTCTTTTTTTTAATTAAAAAAAAATTGCCTCAAGATTTTGCTTTTTATGTTTCACTCGTGTGCAAATAAATAGTTCCATACTAATTTTGTAGTATTTAAGATGTGGATAACGTCGAGAGCTACAGATATGTAATGTCTTTTTTTCTCACTCCCTGTTTATTACGATGTTTGTGTAACTGTTTGTTTACCCGAAATAAATAAATTAATAAATTAAATTAATATTTCCTACGGCGTTAATACTCTTATTTGTCTATTTTTAAAAAAGATGGCGCGCTGATTTCTTTACGACATCATCATCTGCCTAAAATTTCCCCAACTATATTGGGATTGGGGCCGGATTCAGCTGAGTAAAAGTATTTTACATGTAATGACTGCCTATCTGACCCCCACAGCCCATTTTCTTGGTAATACAATACCCCTTGCTAAGACTGGTTGTCAGACTTTCGGTTTCTCGATGACCCGTAACGACTGTCAAATATCGACGAATGACAGCCGGGACCAACGGCTTAAAGTACTTTCCGAGGCACGGAGGAGTCTTGGTATGTAAAGATGGTCACCCATCCACGGAACAACTGCGGCAAGCACAGCTTAATCTGGTCGATCGACCCGTGCGACTATTATTACTTAGCCATAAGCCCCCATTCTTCACAAATACTTAGGTAAAATGCAGGGCCACTGAAAGGTGTGAAAAGCTGTTGATAAACCAATGTACAGACGCCAGCACATCAAGCTACCAGAAACTGTCAAATTTTCCCAATCAACCTTGAACCTTATGCTCTAGCGAAAAAGTATAAGAAAATCTATAAGAAATTTGACGGATTGTAGTAGCTAGTACTCGTAGTAGTAGTTGATGTGCTGGCGTCTGTATAACAGCGGTGATAGATACCTACGTTAATGCTAAATTCTACGACGGATAGTCGTGAAATAAATTCAAGATGTGATCATTATTAGTTAACTAGCTGTTCATGCGGCTTCGCTCACGTGATTGTTTTTTTCTTTTGGGTTGTCTTAAAAACTGTTGATAAGAAATTAATTCACTGACAGTTGTTCTCGTTAAAACCTATAAGATAAAACTTACAAGCACATCTTTAATTTCAATCCCCATATGATTAAGTAATAATTATAATTTTAATAGGTAATTTTTATTTTTTATTTTGCTATTTATATACTCATATAAATAAACAAGAAGAAAGGAACTGAAAAATATAATTGGCTCTGTAAAACGTCTTGGGATTCAATTCTGCAATGTTGTGCCAGTAATCTAAATAAATAAATAAATAAATCAGACCGGGTAATTGATCCTGATAAATAATGCCTAGTAAAAATGCTGAAATAATGATATGAAAACACCATTAACTTAAATCATCTTACAAACGTTCTATTGTATAACGGATACTTATCATCTCAGTTTCATGTCTAAGATGAAGTCATAAGCCATCATCAAGAAACGATGCCCCCCGGGCGGGGGCAGCCGTCACTCATGCTGCAATATGGACCTCGGTCTTCTTTTAATAAAAATCTTTAATTCTTTAACTGTCAGACAACGCACAGCCTACACCGCTAGGTCTAGAAGTATAAAATTTTCCGCAAGAGTTCCTATACAACGTGCAACTTTAAATGCGCAAAATCTGAAAATAGTTTGATCAGAATAACGAGCAGAATTAATTGAACCACTTTTTATTATAGGTCACATTTTTCAAAAAAATCTTCATAAAAACGTTGCCGTGTCTATTTATTAATAGGTTAAGCAAGCCAATGTCAGCGCGGCGCAGCGGCCCGGTGACGACTCCTCCCTCGGTAAAGCGTCGTCGCAGACGCAAGAAACGCTCAGAAAGGCCAGTAAAACTAAAACAGCACATAAAACCTTTACTATTTTTTTAATGACTTATTTTCTCTCTGAAATAGGTCAATTGAATTAAAAATCAGTTGGGGTGTCTGAGGTTTTGCGCATTTAACGTTACATGTTGTATAACGAAGATGAGCAATAAGAACATATTTCTGAAAATTCATCCCCTAATAGAGATAAATAGGGGACAAAAGTTTTAATGGAATTAGTTCTTCACTTTTGCAGATGTTTTTTTTTATAGCAACGTGGGCCAGCTATTGACTTCGATCTCCCCTGGTGGAAAGCGATGTGAAATCACATCGAGCCCACGGCTATGGTAAAAGTAAGTCAAAAATTACGCCCGTAGGTATTCTTCCCAAAGGATTAGTTACAGGAGTAATAGAGTACGCCCACATTTCACCCGAGTAATTGAGGGCGAGCATATTGCTGTTTGCCGAGCATAAATCCAGTTACCGCCACGGGCAAGAAATTCCGATTGAAAAACGGTAATAAAATTTATCTGACGGGGGATTTCGAAACCAGGACCTAACTCTCTATGGTCGCGCTTGCCACCTCTGGAAAAATAATGCAGAAAATAAAATAAAAGTATAACAAAGGTTCGAGTTTTCAATCGACAGATATCGATGGCTTTTGTTTAAGTAAATAATTATGTGAAATCGTCGAATTACTTCTTAAGAAAAAAAATATTTGACTATTGAAAAACGTTCTACAATTACCACGTTTCATTTCAGTGTGATGTCTATTTATCTAGTGAGATGAAGTCATATCTATTGCCCCCTGGGCGCCGTACCATCCGTCACTCATGCTGCAACGTAGACCTATCACGTTTAGCTTTCGGGCCTTGTTCTGACTCAGTTAGCTTCTGCTTTAAATAAATATAAATGTAACTAGGTCAAAAAGGGTCTGAACATAAAATAGTTTTCATTTGAAAGGTGTGTCTAGGTCATTGCGTGTTGTCCGGAGGCTTTTTGTAATTTACTCTATTCAACAAATCGTGCCAATTGTCCGTCTAGCTTTTTCTTATCTGTGCTATCTGTGGCTAAATCACCTATTGATTGAATTGATCATATTGTAGCATTGCTCTTTTGATATTCAATGTTATGAGTCAGGTTCATCCTATTCTTGCCGTAAGTGTCATAACTCCATAAAAAATCCAGAATCCAAGGGAATCATTCTTTGAATTTAAGAATTACTAACGGACTCTCCAAAATATTGCAAGTTGTCTCTTCTCTCCGTAGAAACTTCATATAATGTGATTATGTAATATACCTATGTCAGGATTGCAAAAGTCAGACAGGAGTTGTAAGTCTTTTTTTACTAGCCTTTTTGCCCACTGCTGGGTAAAGACCTTCCCCAAATCTTTTCAGTTTCTTACTGTAGGTATACAAGATAAGAAATTAAATTTCACTTTCTCTAAAATTCCTAGATTCAAGTCGATTAAAAAAAATTTTATATAAAAAAAAACAACCGACTTCCAAAAAAACACTACAAAGTGAAAAATAATTTTAATTTTGGAAGTCGGTGTCGTTGGTTCCGCATTTTGGTTTTTTGACACCGACTTCCGAAATTAAAATTATTTTTCACTTTGTAGTGTTTTTTTGGAAGTCGGTTGTTTTTTTTTATATAAAATTTTTTATTTTTCACTTTTTAGTTATATCTACCCCAATCAAATTCATATAAACACTACTTGCTATGTAAATATCAGTGACAGGAAGCTGCATCTGCGTTTATAGGGTACAGACGTGATGTTATGTTGTGCGATTGCGTAAACAGTGCATACATATGCGATAGCAGCAATCGCGGTTGTTTTACTGGTATTAATTATTATTATAATAAAAAAAAATTATAACCTTTGTAGTGAGTACAGGCGTGATATTATGTTGTGTGATGGTGTAAACAATGCTTAGATATGCTATAGCAACAATCGCGGTTAATCTGCTGTTATTTATTGAAGAGTTCCCCCGATTTCTACAAGATCCCATCATCAGATATTGAAATGGTGACAATGGGACCACACGGGAAGCACCAGCTTTCAAATAAAAAAAGAATCATGAAAATCGGTTCACCCAGTCGGTTATTATGAGGTAACAAACATAAAAAAAAAAAAAAAAAAAAAAAAATACAGTCGAATTGATAACCTCCTCCTTTTTTTGAAGTCGGTTAAAAAAATGAACCTCGCTTATAAGCCCTCAGAGTCATAATAATCTGAAACAAAATCTAGATCTATTTAACATGCTTATATCATATCAGTACGTTTATGGATCCTTCGTAGTCTGAATGTAATTATTAGCAGGTATAAACAATCTCAAAGACAATAACAAGGGTTACAGATTTAGGTCGCGATGCGGGATTTGAACCTGTGACCATGATCTCTGAAAACGGATACAGTGAAGTTACTATTGAGGTCGATGCGCGTCGTTGTTGATTTGAATTGATAATGCTCGGCACTGCTATCTGACTGTGTAAGCTACACAGTCAGATAGCAGTGGATAGCATAATTAGCCTATAATGTTCCCACTGCTGGGACTCTGTCCCTCTCTGTGAGAGGCAGTGGGCCGTAATCCACCACGCGGGCCCAGTGCGGGTTGGCAGAGGTAGATGGATAAGCGATAGTATTTAATCATTGAAGTACAAAAACTTGTAATTGTTTGTTTCAGATTTCATTCAGAATTCACCTTCGTTTCAGCACGAGTTATGCATAATATTATTATATTATGAAAAGAAAGATAATGCGGAGGTGTATGAGTCATCGAATTTGTTAAACAGCGGGGCTACCTGTTTGTTACGTACGTGTGCAGTTTAAATAATATTTGGTAACTGAAATATTTCGTTACTGAATAAAGCACTTCAAAAAATACACAAAATATTCATAATATCTAATAAGACATTGCTAAAAATCTCCCAGCTGGGCATGAGTTGCTGTGGCTTACCTGGAAGTATCCATCGCTTTTCATTAGGCGATATCGAGGATAAGAGCTTACCCATTTTGCAATAAAAAAAGTCTTTAAAAAGACCTAGCTTGGCCGAAGCAAGGAAGTCCATCTCACCGTGAACACTTGGGTGAAGCGAGCGTGGAGTGAGCTGTCAGTGTCATCCCACCTGATACTAGGGATTGACCAAGCATACATTTACAATCATAATTGAGATTTAAATAATATTTTTTATGCTAATTCTATTGATCATTTTATATAATTTCAAAGCTAGTATTTTAATTGTCAAAACATTACCATTTTGAGACACTGACACACGCAACCAACGCACACGCACCACGCAAGTTTTCAAGGTGAGATTTTTACAGAATCGAAATGCAGCATAGATCATACCGCCCTGGAGTGTAAATGTGGCGATGTTCCACAAATCATGGGACTCTTAATATCGTGTCCAGCGCGTACTGTTGCACGTTGTAGTACTCATGGACGCTACTGAAGGTGCCAAACACGTAGCCCACTTCTGGGCCGACTTTATTCACATTGCCATCGCAACGCTAAGAAGAAGATAAGACATTGCAAAACTGCGACCACTATGGAGGCAATTACGAATGATTTAACTCCTTACAAGATCGCATCTCTTCACTAATGAATTTGATTGAATTCTCCGCAAAAGTTGAACTAAATTAACCTTTAAGAGAACTTGATCCAAAAATCTAAATATTTCGTAAAAGTCAATTACTTTGTACGGGTTCACTTGTATCATGTATTTAAATATTGCTTAGAAACGATATTAGTTTATTATTTAGTAGATAATATTTGGCAAAAGTTAATTAATCACGATTTGGACCACTATCGCCGTGATCATCGGAAGCCGATCCATATTGTAAGGTCATATCAGTGTAGGGTGACCACGCGCAGGCTACTTAACTTATTTGAAAGTTAATGTGATTCAAAAGTACAGCTTAATAGAATAAATACGCTTATTTTTCCGTCCGGAAAAAAGCGTATTGTGTATGAATTGTGCGCACATTGTGTATGAAATTCAGAATTACTTAATTTAGGTGTAATTTTGTGTAATTGCCTCGTTGGTCTAGTGGTTGCAAACACTACTGCTGAGCATGAGGTCCAGGGTTTGATTCCCAGGTCTGGAATTGTGAAATGTAGGTATACTATAAGTACACCTCTGTCTAACCCTTTGTCGCAACAAGGCGTTATGTTATGTAATTTTGTGATGATATAATTCGTTTGCATTCTTACACGAAAAAAATGTTCACTCATAAAACTCAATGTTTAACAAATTAACATTAACCATCGTAATTCGATTCATGACATTGATATGAACATAGTTGATAATTATATATTTTTTTTTACTATTAAATAATAAACAGTCAATTAAAGAATTAAAATTCTTATAATATTGTTATGTCATTACAACGTAATTTTGGTACCTAAAAGTTATTTTTCAAATGAATTTATTACATTATTTATTTAAACTTGCCCATATAAATAACAATTAATTTTGCCCGCTAACGCAATAGCAATAATTGTAGTGTCAGGTATGATTTTACTGAATTATCTCACCAATTATTAAATAACAATAAAACCTTTAACAGCCCATTATGTTATTATGACTTAAAATTACACAAATCATTGATATATTCAAAGTTATTTACATAACAAAGCTTGTCATAAAAATGACAATAACGACAGAATAATTCACTGATGCTATACACTGAAATAAATATAAGATAGATACCCCAAATTGCCCTTTATTATTTAGGATATTGGGGGATTAAAAAAAAGACTACAAATGTAATGTTGTCCTTTCATCTAAGGCCATTTTGTATTGCAAAAACGCTAATATAAAAAAATAAACCATTATCCTATACTATCCCACTGTTGGGCAAACTTAATCTCTTTTCCAGCGCAGTCTTTTTGGTACGCGTATAAGTCATCTCGCCACCTCTTTCGTCATTACTTATGATGCATACAAAAACATAAATCATTAAGCGGAGTTAAATCTTTATATTATGTGGAACTAACATTTGACTAAAGGTTGAAATCTTTTATTTTAATCAAAATAAAATGTCTGCTCTCAACTTTTCACCGCCCGGGCAATTTAAACTAGACAGTGGACACAGTCTGAAAGCTTGGTCAACCTACAAGAGAAGCTCGCATTGGAATTTGTAAGCGGGCAAGGTCGAAAATAAAATTGATGTGCGATCGAGACTAAGTGTCCGTATGTACGGTAATACGACCATTCAAATAGGATTTGTATGTCAAGCACGGTATGTGAGAAGGGACCAAGATATGTTTTGAATTCTAGGAAATTGGGAAACAAGGAATTGGTTGATAAATATTACCGTGTTTTCTTATAATTTAGATACATGCAGATCTATATTTGTGACAAAGATTTTGGGACTAATGATGTGTATATATTTAGTAGGTTGGCCTTTACAAAATAAAATAAAAAATCGACGGGTTGCACTCCGGGAGTGCCGGCAGAAGTGAAAACTTGAATATTAACGTTGTGCATTTTTTATATTTTGGAATGGTTAGGGAATAATTTTGCACGAATTGCTTTAATTATCTGTATAAAAGTACTATCATATATGTGGCAGAATACAATATTTATTTATTGCGCTATCGTACACAAACATGACAATTTATATTACATTAAAAAGTTTATCTCTCAGAAAAATCAACTTCCATCCACATTCGCGCAAGCGCACTGCGCCGCCTAAACGAAACAGCAGGCGCAGGCATACATTTTCGCCGCGCCGTAGAAAGAGGGGGGGATACTTCCATCCTACGCCGCGCCGGCTGTCTACTCTCCATCCGTCTTAGCAATTTTCGATCAGGTCACGTGTCCTGACGCGAGTTTAACATTTTTTACCCATTACAAAAAAAGTGTACAACGCCGCTAAAGAAGTTTTCACTTCAATAATAAGATCTTCTGCAAATGTGATATACGTGTTGAAGAGACCCATCGGGATTCCACTCAAGGCAGGCCTCACATTCCTGGATTGTCGAAAGCACTAGAAAGTGGTGAAACGCGGGCGTTTTGAGGGACTGTTTTTTGTAATTTTGATGTTCAAAAAGTGCTGATTATCAGCCTAGTTTGAATAAATGACTTTCGTTTTTGATTTTGTCACTTGTCGCCGAGATTTGTCACCCAAAGCAAGGTAACGCAGTGTTTGATGCTCCCGGGCGGCGTAAGCATCATCTCTGCATAATAATAATTAGATAATCATAGGAGTACAAAAAGATTGAATGAGTTATCGTTTGTGAAAATGTTTTATAATTTAAAGAATAACCTTTGAATATAACCCAAAGACTACTGCTACTAATTTTGGAAAACCAAAGATCCGACCACAAATACAAAAAAAAAACAAAGTTTTAAAAATAAATCTTGTGGAAAACCTTACAAACTAATAGAAAATAATACGAGTGAAAGGTCATTTTTAAATTTAATTTTAGGCTTTTGTTTCTTCAGTGTTTCTATGTCCTAGTTGGGTAGTTTTTTTTTTTAATCTACATTTGTCGTAAAAAATCAAAACAGGTTCTTTCAACCAAATAAAATCGAAAGCATAATGCTGACTTAACGAGACGCTTCACATAAAACCATCCACGACAATTAGACGCGTCCATCCTCGGGCACAACATAATATCGAGATTATGAAACATCGACCACGACTTGAGATGAAGTAGATCGACCTACACCCAACTATATATACTGTGTACTGATATTGTAAGGTTATCAGTTGCATCCACAGCTTCTGGGTCGCAAGTTCATTCTAACAATAGAATAAAAATAATAAACATGAAATTGGTAAGCTTTGATGAGCTTCTTGAATTAACATAAACTAATATTATATCTTTATAAAGTTATAAAAATATATGCTTTTTAATACAGTATTTCTCTCGGCTTATTAATAACTTGCTCTAATTTTGACGTAAATTCCACACATTTTGAATTAATAATTCACTGAAGAAAAAATATAGATATTGTCAAAGAATCAACTGAAAAAAAATCCAAGCTCATTTTCACGATTACATTTTTCAGTTCATCATCCTAGCCGCCGTCACCTTGGCTCAAGCCGCCAAACTGGACAGGATCTACCTTCCACCCAACGCTCAGTCTTCTGCAGGATCAAACTTCCTCGAGACTCCTCGGCAGTCCAATGGATTCCAAGACCAGACCGGCGCTATCTCCAATAATGGATTCTCGAACCCCAATGCTTACAGCCAGAATGGTGCTTACTCAGGATTCGAAGCTCGTCCCGAGCGCACACAGGCCGCCTTCGAGAGGAACGCTGCCATCCTTCGTCAGGACAACTCCAATGACGGAGAGACTTACGCGTATGCTTATGAGACTGAGAACGGCATCTACGGTGAGGAGAATGGAGTGGCAACCAATGGAGTCCAGGCTCAGGGCGGGTATTCCTACACTGGTGATGATGGCAAGGTCTACTCTGTGAGGTGAGAGTCCATTTTTACTAACACAATGATACTAACCTTTAGTGTCTTGTCATTGACAAAACTTTAAATCTGTCTTAAACGTTTCAGGTACACAGCTGATGAGAACGGTTTCCAGCCCCAAGGCGATCACCTCCCCACTCCTCCTCCCATCCCCGAAGAGATCCTGAAGGCTCTGGAGCAGAACGCTCGTGATGAGGCTGCTGGCATCTTTGATGATGGTAAACATTTAAACTTTCTTAAAGTTATGTGACACTTAAACTTAAATGAATGCCTGCTATGACTTGATATAATTGCTTACACATTTGTTTTTCGTTCTTCAGGTTCATACAGCGAAGGCAAATATGACAGCAACAGCCAACAACAGTACTACAAGAACAACAACGCCCAATCCAACAACTACAACGCTCAATCCAACAACTACAACGCTCAATCCAACAACTACAACGCTCAATCCAACTACAACAACGCACAAGCCAACTACAACAACGCTGACTCCGTGGTCATCAACAATGCCGTTCTCCGCAACGACGCTGCTAGAAGCGGTGGCTCCGTCGCTGGTGTCCAGAAAGCGTACCTCCCTCCTGTCGCTCAGAGGAGACAATCCTCCTTCAACACTAGAAACGGTTACCAATATTAGAGACTGTAGATTATTCTTGTTAAACGACTTATTAAATAATGTATTTATAACCCAAACTATTTTGTTTGTTTTACTTGTTGATATTATTTCAAGATGTTAAAAATAAGGTTCTGCCAAAAGATCAATTCCAACGTACTATACAACGTGTAACGTTAAATGCGCAAAACCTCAGACACCCCAACTGATTTTTAATTCAATTGACCTATTTCAGAGAGAAAATAAGTCATTAAAAAAATTGTAAAGGTTTTATGTGCAGTTTTAGTTTTACTGGCCATTCTGATCGTTTCTTGCGTCTGCGACGACGCTTTATCGAGGGAGGAGTCGTCACCGGGCCGTTGCGCCGTGCTGACATTGGCTTGCTTGACCTATTAATAAATAGACACGGCAACGTTTTTAATGAAGATTTTTTGAAAAATGTGATTTATATTAAAAAGTGGTTCAATTAATTCTGCACGTTATTCTGATCAAACTATTTTCAGGTTTTGCGCATTTAACGTTACACGTTGTATGTGTGCAGAAGTACTAAATTAAGTACTAGTATATTATTAACTTGAACAGAGAACTGAAACTGAATGATATGTGAAACGAAGGAGATAAGTGGGCTCAATGTGTGTAACACCAGTGGTTTGACCACGAAGTAACGAAGTGTGGAGGTTGTGACCGTGGTTGAAAGCGAAATTAACAGATCTGTGGTAAAATTGACCGAATTTCCTCCCGAAAAGTGGTGAACACTGAAATTAGTTTTGACGAATTTCTTCGTAGATAGATATAAAACGATGCAAAAATATGTATATAAAAATCTTACTGTAAATTCTACGATACGAGAAGTATGGTAAACCTGAAGCAATAATACTGATTTTAACTTAACTCCGCTTTATCTTTATCCTATTCTTATGATGTAGGTAAGAAAAACACATTAAGTAGCTATAGCAGCATTTATCTGTTTTCACGTTCGTTGGGCGAAATAATTCGATTTTTGGCAATGCTATTATATAAGAACTAGTTTTTCCCCGCGGCTTCACTCGCGTTAGTTTAGAATTTGACAATCAATTCGGGTTGTACTCTGCTTGTTGTTTAGCCGTTGCACTCATGGGCTCAGAACTTAAGGCTTTATTTTAATTTAAGTATTTTCATTTCTGAATTGTTTTTTTGTTTTTATCTTTTTAGTAAGGATGCTTTCAACGTGCACGTCTTTCTACATCGTTCTCACATGTATAATTTCAACTTGAATGATGTAACCAAAATTTTGTGACAAATATTATGATTTAAAAGAGTGTCCGTGGAGTTTCTTGCCCGTTCTTTTCCACGGATACCTATCCTTTGGAATGGGCAACTAGCTTCATCTTTCTGACTGACCGACCCCTTGACAGTTCAAAAATGCCTGTAATTGGTTTAATTGAAATTAAATGCTTTGAGTTTGAGTTTGAGATGCAACGGTTCCGTTATCTAGCTTCTAGATCAGTCCTACGAATCGCCATAACTTTTTTCACACAGTGATTTGAAATTAGCGGCCATGATAGTTATCGTATTATAATAATTTGCCTATGTAACGTTATAATTATGTATGGTTGTTATTAATGCTTGGAATAGTTTCGCTTTTTTGCCGATTTACATTTTATGAAAAACATAATTTACTAGTTTACTTTGTCAAAAAATTACATTATATTAAAAATTTAAAGAATTCGGAATATAATGGACTACAAAAAAATATATAATAATAATAATATTCCACAACTTTCACACAGCGCCATCTAGTCCCAAACTAAGCAGAGCTTGTGCTATGAGTACTAGACAACTGATAATCATACGTATATATTTCTAAATACATACATATTAATTAATTTGTAATAATTATTTGAAAGTGGAATCAAATGTTAATCTTTAGTGTATTTCTGCTAGCCCAATGACGATAACATAGCAATCATACTCGTAGCTATCATAAAAAAAAACTTCAGTTTATAAATTATTACGATATCGAATTCTAGTGCTACCTACAGTAGCGGCTCACTTGGGATTCATCATACTATCGACATAACAATTCGAGGATTAACAGCATACCATCGTTATAGATGACCCTGCCAATTATATGTACAGACGCCAGCACATCAAGCTACCTGAAACTGTCAAATTTTCCCAATCTACCTTGAACCTTATACTATAGCGATAAAGTTGAAAATCTATTAAAAAAAATGACAGATTTGAGTAGCTTGATATGCTGGCGTCTGTACAGGGTACAATATAGTCTGTTCCAAAAGTATCCGATAAAACTGCAGTAAGACACTCTCTAAAGGGAATAAGTAATTCATTCTGTTTTTAATATTAATAATCATAAAGAAGAAAGAAGAAAAGGAAGAAGGTTTCAACTTTATATCCCATCACTTTTCCAACAATTAATTACCTATTGTATGAATAAGATTATGAAATTGTGATTGAAAATATAAAGGTTTATTGTGGTGTAATAAATATCTTTAAGGTGATATGATAATATGTTTCCGTAAAACTTGTAGCCAAATTTGGACCTTTGGATTGCTATCGACACACTAAAAAGAAGAAGGTGATAATATAAAATTTGACTTTCCGGTATAAGTAGGTATTCAAATAATCAAATCAACGTTAAAATACGAGTAAGTGGCCCTACAAATTTACCGCCACAGGTACGTGGTCTGATCCATTTGTTTACATTTTCATCACGTACTTTTGGAACAGACCATAATTATAACTGTCTGATAACTGGTCAAGGTAAACTAATGTTTCCGGCAATTGCGTTCCAGTTATTGACCCATCTGCTTTTTGCGCATCTCACGAAATTGTAATTAAATAATATTGGTCAAGGTTGAGTTTATATTGTATTACTTTGTTGAAGTATATTCTTTCTTGAGAGAGCTTTTTCATAGAATATATCGCCTGAAGTAGCTTACTACGGTGCTTAGCACCTTGATCGGCTATTATTTCAGGGGATTCGCTAGTTTTGTAGGAGTACTATATTATTATAATAGGGGCAGTAAGCCAATCAAAGCTCTGGGCTATTACTGAAAATTTCATAGTGGAAACAAATCTTACATCGCTTTGGCCAACCCAGGAAGCCCAAGACCTGTAAATTCAAATTTTCAGTCAGTCTTTGAGTTTGTATTTCCTGAATGTTAAGACTTGGTAAAACACTTAAAATATATTCACTGACAGACAACGCCCATCAAAAGGTATGTAAGTGTGGAATTTTTCATCATTTTCCCTAATGAGATTTCCCATTTTTAAAGATAGAATTTGTTACTGTAACTAGTAACAAATTCTTTCTTTAAAAATGGGAATGTTAGCCTGCATCATCCCACTGGTGGGCAAAGACCTCTCGCCATGACTTCCAGCTCTTTCGATCCAGGGCTAAAGTGGACCACTAGTAGTACAATTTGTACCATTCCAAATTGTATTTAGAAGAAAGTGAAAATGTATCTAACTACCAAAAACTAAAAGTAGATACTGCATTGACTTACACTGTTGAAATACTACGGGTAGCTCTTTTTTATTACATTCATCCCCCTTGCAGTGTCTTGGGCTGTATTCTTGCATTTTTCACTCTGTTTGCTCTCAGCTCCCTAAGAAGTATCTTATCCCAGACGTTCAGAACCCACTGTATCCCATTCCACCTTCCTAATACAGAAAGTTTCTTACCGCCCAACCTCAACAAAGGTCATCTACAGTTAAACAAGTCAATCTTCGGGCGTAACATCATATGGTCATTATGAAACATTGACCACTACTTTACGATATAATTGATCGATCTGCTCTTCACTATAAATACTGTGATAAGATTGTGAGGTTATCAGTTGCATCCACAGCTTCTGGGTGGCAAGTTCAATCTGTCCACAAAATATTAGAAACCAAAATGAAATTGGTAAGATTAAATAGTGCTTTTTGAGTTCACACTTCAATGTTTTGGTTGACTGAAAGATTGACAAAGAAAACAAAGCAAATATTGAACTTATTTTATAATTGAATTATTTGGGGTTATGACTTAAAAAAAATATCAAATCTTTTTGAACTGTATATGATAAAAAAAAATCTTGATAATGAAATGTTAGACAAGTTTATACTTAATAGTTATAGATAACATAAAAATATACAGTTTTAAAAGTGTAACGGTACAGTTTCTTGCCCATTCTTCCCCACACGAAACATTTTGGGGGCAACTTTTTGTAAATTTCTACTTTCAATAGTGCCTTTTACGTGCCTTATTTGAAATATAAATGATTTGACTTTGATCTTCTGGTTCAAAATAATGACTTTACAATACGCAGAACAAAAGTAGTTAGTTGATCAATGACCTTGTACTCGTAATAAAAGATTACCTAATATTGCATTTCCATTTTCAGTTCATCGCTTTAACAGTTGCAGCTTTGGCTCAGGCAGCCACACTGGATAGGACTTACCTCCCACCCAATGCTCAGGACTCAGCAGGATCTTCCTTCCTCGAGAGTCCTCGCGAATCCAATGGATTCAAGGATCAAACCAATGCTTTCTCCAATGGACTCTCCAGTCAAAACGCTAACGCTCAGAGCGGAGCCTACTCGAGCTTCGAAGGTCGTCCCGAGCGCGCTCAGGCTGCCTTCGAGAGGAACGCTGCTATTCTTCGTCAGGACAACTCCAATGATGGAGAGACTTACGCGTATGCTTATGAGACTGAGAACGGTATCTACGGCGAGGAGAGTGGAGTGGCGACCAATGGAGTCCAGGCTCAGGGCGGGTATTCCTACACTGGTGATGACGGCAAGGTCTACTCTGTGAGGTGAGAATTTATTTAAAATAATGAAACACGTGCCTGTTCGTAACTATGTTTGATAATTTATTAACATCTTCATTACAATTTTTCAGGTACACAGCTGATGAGAACGGTTTCCAGCCCCAAGGCGATCACCTCCCCACTCCTCCCCCCGTCCCTGAAGAGATTCTGAGGGCTCTGGAGCAGAACGCCCGCGATGAGGCTGCTGGCATCTTTGATGATGGTATGCATTTAGATTTAGTTACTTTATTTGCATCATTCTGCCTAATTCAAGTGCAAATGATACACCTTTTAACCACAATAGTTGTGTTGGATAAAAATTAATTTTCACAGGCAACATGGTTCATCAACTTTATTCTGTTTTCCAGGATCTTACAATGAAGGTAAATATGATAGCAACAGCCAACAACAATTCTACAACAACGTTGACTACAATAACTACAACAATGCTGACTCTGTTGTTACCAACAACGGTTTCTCCCGCAACAACGCCGCTGAAAGCGGTAGCTCTGCAGCTGGAATCCAGAAAGCGTACCTCCCACCTTTCGCTCAACTCACCAACCAAGGGAGCGCAGCGAGACAACCCACCTTCAACAACAACGCTCTTCCCCGCATAGACGTTACTGGAAGCGGCAGCTCCATCGCTGGACTGCAGAAAGCGTACCTGCCTCCCGTTTCTCAGAGGGAACAATCCTCCTTCAACGCTAGAAATGGTTACCAATATTAGAGACTGTTGATTATTATTGTTAAACGACTTATTAAATAATGTATTTATAACCAAAATCAATATGTTCTTTGTTTTAATGATTGGTTCGACTTTGCCATTACTTACTATTTCTAACAACATTTATTAAACCAGTTGCAAAAAGATTAACAACAATACACGTGAACAGAGCTAATCTATACCTAAAGAAAATATAGTGTACTATATGAAAAAGAAAAGATAAATATTCGCATCGCGGAAAATAAAACAGATCCATCAATACTAGAAAACTGAGTGAGGGCTCTGCCTGAAGACTGTTCGAAACTTTAATTGGTTTCAATTACTTATGCAACTGGTATAAAATCTCTACTCTGATTAGTAGGAATTGAATAGTGAAGACGATGAAGTAAGCTGTTACATATTTGTGTATGAATGTGGAGGTCTCATTATGAGTACTCATCTCAGATTTCCAGAATCCAGGCTACTCACTGAGCCAGCGTTATATCTTGCAGAAAACGAATCCTTGAGTTGTTTAAGTTTGGGTATCGTCGGATAGTAGAATGGGGTGAAATTGTTGAAGCAAAATTGATAGCAATAAAAGGAATTTGTTGTAACCATCTCTGGAGAGGCTGTTATATTTAATTGACTGTGCTTTCTTCATGTACAGACGCCAGCACATCAAGCTACTACAATCTATCAAATTTCTTTAATAGATTTTCAACTTTATTGCTAAATCGTAAGGTTCAAAGTAGATTGGAAAAAATTGACAGTTTCGGGTAGCTTGATGTGTCTGTACTTACTTAAAAATTGTATCCTTTGATAAGACAAAAAGTATCGCTGCTTAATGGAAGTTAAATAACTTAAGAATTTTATAACTTACCATATTTCTACCTATTTCCACAACAAACGATATGATAATTATATTTATTGCCGAAAGATAGTTAATTAATGTTGGCAAACAGTTTGCATTATGATATCTCGCTATTTCTGCATCTTACTGGTTTGTTGGCTTTTAACTGCTTGTATTTTTTGTCACAATTTATTAGAGGACCTTTAAAATTAAGTGCCCTATACATGGCAAATAACTCATCCCTAATCAAATAAAAACTAAAATATTCTTGCAATTGCCATCTAATCTCTTCACCACCCTTGGTTGACTGGTAGAGAATGCCTAAGGCATTAACGTCCGCCTTTGTACCTTTTCTTGTGAAAAGTTTAAATAAATAAAGTTAGACTTACCAAGACTGTGTAGGATTTAAGATTTTTAGGTTACAAAAGTGTGTTAATGTTATTCTTTGGTGGAATTCTGTTTGTTTTTTATTACCAAAGTTTACTAGCATCGCACTTATTTTTAGTCTCTACATTGAACTCAAAATATTATTATAATATACTATATTAAATGCTAGTGCAGCCAAAAATAGCGGCACACTTGGGATTTGCCATAAGATCGAAGACTATTCCAGGATTTAAAGCATACCATCCGTAATAAGTGACCCTGCCAATCCAGAGTGCTACACACATGAATCGGCTTCGCAGCCGCGTGGCAAAATTAAATACAAAATGTAGATTTATATTTGAGAAGAAGCCGTGAATTGTGCCAAGTTGACCCGAACATGATTTAAAGGGAAATATGAAGTTGGATGCCGAAGGAAGTTTAAGTTTAAGCTGGATGAAAGCTGAATATGTGTAGTGGTTCCTCCAAGTCGGAGTTATTGCTCAACAAATACTGCCGAATTTAATGTGCTGACCCGAACATGTGTGTAAGTGTATAATACCCCTCACACAGTTAAAATACCTTACTTTGTACCTATTATATCTGACGACTGATCAAGGTGAACTGACGGTTCCGGCAATTGCGTTCCAGTTATTGACCCATCTGGTTTTTGCGCATCTCACGAAATCGTAATTTAATAATATTGGTCGAGGTTGAGTTTACATTGTTTTACTTGATCGAACTTATATTCTTTCCCGAGAAGAATCCTTTCTTAAAATATACCAGAGATACATAATATAAAATTGGCCCTGTGGTACTTAGAGGCTTACAGTACACTTACGTTTCGTAGTTATGTAATAAGAATGAGCCTATCGCCAGTAACTTAGCAAAGCTCCAGTCTGCGACAGAGACTTTCCTAAGGAAGAAAAAAATGCGCGGTCGGGGAACTCCCGTCAGGAACGAAGTTCTTTACGATATATTCGCACTCTTTCGTATACGATTAATAGAAAGAGACCCTCGAAAACGATAAAAACGACACCATTATAAAAAATTTGAAAATTTTCTCAGATGCCATCTTGGATTTTTATTTTATACTTTAAGCACACAAATGTACAGAGGCGGAATTAATTCCATAGGCATTTTCTACCAGTCCACCTTTGGGTGATGCAGAGACAAACAGTAGTAGGTGCTGTTTTGACCTTACTATTGACTTCAGTGCCATCGAAAACCATGAAAATTCTCTTTCTCTTTCAAAAGACAAAGAAAGTCGCATGGAGGGTCGTTACGTGACGATTTCTACTAGTTTACTCCTACGTTAAAGAAAATCGTTCCAAAATACTTAATCAAAAGTGCTGACTGATAATTATATGCTCCTAATGGACACAGGATTTTCAGTATCAACTGCATCATTACACCTTCCTGACGCCAAAACTTTCTTACCAACTTACTCATTAAAGGTCATCTACAATTAAACAAGTCACTCCTCGGGCGTAACATCATATCGTCGTTAAGAAATATGTAGCACTACTTACGATATAATTGATCGATCTGTTCCTCACTATAAATACTATGATAGCTTTGTGAGGATATCAGTTGCAGCCACAGCTTCTGGGTGTCAAGTTCAACCTGTCCATAAAATATAAAAAACGAAAATGAAATTGGTAAGTTTAAAAAGTGCTTTTTGAGTAAACACTGCATTGTCCTGGACAACTTAAACAAAATTTTTAATTTTTTAAAGGAAAATATTGAAACGGGTAACTCAACTTTTTAAAAGACTAAAACTGCAGCAGTTTCATCAGAAATAAAGTTGTTTATCAACGTAGTCATTATAATAATAATACTGATTACCGTTTTCAGTTTATCGTCTTAGCCGCAGTCACTCTGGCTCAAGCTGCAAAATTGGAAAGGACCTACCTTCCACCCAGCGCCCAATCCTCAGCAGGATCTAGCTTCCTCCAGACTCCTCGCCAGTCCAACGGATTCAAGGATCAAACTGGTGCTTCCTCCAATGGATTCTCCAGCCAAAACGCCTATACACAGAACGGTGCTTACTCAGGCTTCGAAGCTCGTCCCGAGCGCGCTCGGGCTGCCCTCGAGAGGAACGCTGCCATCCTTCGGCAGGACAACTCCAATGATGGAGAGACTTATGCGTATGCTTATGAGACTGAAAACGGTATCTACGGCGAGGAGAACGGAGTGGCAACCAATGGAGTCCAGGCTCAGGGCGGGTATTCCTACACCGGTGATGATGGCAAGGTCTACTCTGTGAGGTGAGGGTTCATGTTTATCAACATCGTAATTATTTATAGCTTACTTTGGTGTCTGGTCACATCAATAACACTTTAATTATAAATCATTTTTAGGTACACGGCTGACGAGAATGGTTTCCAGCCCCAAGGCGATCACCTCCCCACTCCTCCTCCCATCCCCGAAGAGATCCTGAAGGCTCTCGAGCAGAACGCACATGATGAGGCTGCTGGCATCTTTGATGATGGTAAACATTTGGAATTAAATAACTAAAAAAATGCTTTATGGGATTTATTTTTGGAGGCTTGTTTAACATTATTACTCGTATTTAAAAAAACTCAAAATCATTACAGCGCATAAAATGCAACTTTTGACCTCGAAGATGATGACGAAGGTCGTGGTTGAAACTGACAACAACTCACAATTCATAGTTCTTTTATTGTTTCGCTTCTGCAGGATCTTACAACGAAGGCAAATACGATAGCAACGCCCAACAACAGTACTACAACAACAACGCTCAATCCAACAACTACAACTCCGCTTTCTCCCGCAACGATGCTGCTGGAAGCGGCAGCTCTGCAGCTGAAGTTCAGAAAGCGTACCTCCCTCCTGTCGTCCCTCAACGCAACGACCAGAGGAGCGCATTGAGACAACCCACCTTTAAGAACAACGCTCTTCCCCGGAACGACGCTACTGGAAGCGGTAGCTCCGTTGCTGGAGTCCAGAAAGCATACCGCCCTCCCGTCGCTCAGAGGAGACAATCTTCCTTCAACGCTAGAGACGGCTACCGGTATTAGAGACTGATGACAGAAGAGAGCAGTTATTGAATAAAATATTTAATTAAGCAAATATCTTTTTGATTTTTCGTTTGTCTTGGTATGGACATGTAATGAGGAGGGATGAAACGCATGTAACGAAAAGAGTGATGAATATGAATGTAGATGGATGGAGAGGGAGAGGAAGGCCAAAGAAAAGATGGATGGATGGTGTGAGGAATGATATGAAAGAGAAAGGAGTAAATGATGCCATGACGTCTAACAGGGAAGAATGGAAGAAGAAAACGTGTTGCGCCGACCCCAAATAAAATGGGACAAGGGCAGGAAGAAGAAGAAGAAATATCTTTTTGATTTTTAAAGTATGGGGTCGTAATCTATCTATGAAAAAAAAAAAAAAAAAAAACAAATGTTTAATAATTATAACAGTGGTAGTGAAACGACAAACCATTTCTTGGGGTATGCTTTAAATGACCCAATTGTTTCATTATTTCTATAATGTTATGTAGCTGGATAATCTAGATCTCAAGAATTGTTTCAAGGCACGATAGTAATATCTAAAACAAATTGATCTTATAAATCACGCTGTTTGACATTGTATCTTGGATGCGATAGGTTATGAAAGAAATACTGTTAGTTTGTTTTATATTACAGAAATAATTATATTCTTGTATCTTATTTACAACAAGATTAATGAATAAAAAACTGAAAGTGATTGTGTTGATCACATATGACTGATATTAGGTGATCCTTTGCCTCTAACAGCCTCAACATCTCGTTAGTCAGACTACCGAGGACAGTGTCTTACAACAAAAACAGCTGTTCCTTACATTTTGACGAGTTATTCGGACATAGATGTAGGAAACAGCTGATACTTTTTTTTTTGCAATTTCATATTTGGTCCCAAAGTAAAAGTTGTTCGCAATGATGAGTACTTGTACAATGACCCCTTCAGATATTCAGTGTATGCATAGATAGACTCTACATATATCATTTTTTTATGTATGATCACGCATAACTTTTTATAGAGTAGTCTGATTTTGACGTTTCTTTTATTTTAACTACAAATAGAAAGGTTCTTAGTTATATGGTCAAGGTTTTTATAGGTTAACTGTACTTAATGCTGCCAGGTGGTCGAAGGTGATGGTGCTTCCCTAGGTGAACTGTTTCACAAGCAGTTTTACTTTGAGACAAGATTGGCACGATACGACTTGTGTAGCAATGGAAGTTACGTCTAATTGAATTTCAAGATGGCTATATTGCAAAAATAGATACGTAGAATTCTGTCTAGATCAGTCTTTATCAGTTCACTTGTGTCAGTCAGTAGATCACAACTTACTGCAATATTTTATAACATTTTTGGGGCACATTTTATGGTATTTCCTTACAAAAAAAAATTACATAAAAAATCATTGGTTATGGGGAATTTCGTCCCGCCGCCGGAATTTACTGCTTACGATTTTTTTTTTGTCTCAATGGCAACACAATGTTTGAAACAGTAATAATTAGCTGAAGCCAAAAGGTAAAGAAGCGGCCTGCTTGATTTTGATTTGATTTTGGATTTAATTTTGATTTTGATTTAAATTTTTTTTTTTTATGTAATCATTTATTTTAATTTTTATTTTTATTTCAATCTTGGTCTTCATTTTAATGCTAATTTTGATTTTTAATTCTGATTTTTTTACATGTAATATAGTTGTTTAAGTCATACTACCTACTAACTTATAATATTATGGGCAAAATATGTCTGAAATAAAAAGACTTTATTTTATTTTTTTTTTTTTATTTTATAATATCGAGTGAAAATAGCTAGTTCTAGTTTGATCGACGAGAACACATTGCTAGCACGAGCAACACTTTAGTAGGAAGGGTTACCAGAGGGTGACATTCTAGCAGCGATAACAATGATGGATAAGTCAAAAAAGTACTGAAAGCCTGTTAGAAGTCGTTGCAGAAATACGAAATACTCAAAATAGTCTAACAATACCTATACTATCACAGCTCAACTAAGCCAACCCTATGTTTTTTCCTTCCCTCGTCTTTTATAAAGTCGTTACGGGTCGTCAGTAGCCCGAAAGTCTGACAACCAGTCTTACCAAGGGGTATCGTATTACCCAGTAGCTGGGTTGTGTAGGTCAGATAGGCAGTCGCTCCATGTAAAATACTGGTATTCAGCTGCATCCGGTTAAACTGGAAGCCGACCCCAACTTAGTTGGGAAAAGGCTAGGCAGATGATGATCTCTTTTATAAAGTTACTTTACCAAAAGATTTGTGGGGTACCGGTACCACTTCGGTTCTTACGCCAAAATCTTTACATCAAACACGAATGCTTCATTTCCTTCAAAAGGCTCAATATATTATTAAGTCTCCAATTACTAAGAAAGAATTTGTATTTCTTTATCCCACAATAAGCGTGGGATGGGAATTATTATAATAATTAATTATAAGCACTTCATCTGATGCACTTTCAGATCTTTAAAGTTTACTGCCTGATAAGTATTACTAAGTTTTGATAAAATATTTCAACTGTTCACGCTAACAGCTTGTATTGCTCGTACTTTTTGTTTTACGCGTGGCGATAACTTTTCAGTTAGAACTAAAACATAGCGTTCTTGAACCGATTGATGGAAAGAAATTATCGAAAATGCAGTAGGTCATAGTCTTGCTAGTATTTATTTGATTCAACCTTCATTTCGAGCGTAAAGCTTGGTAGATTAAAAATTATACTTACAGAGTTAATTTGTAAATTTACCTACTCTGACATGTGAGAATATGAAACGAAAAAGTAGGTGGTTATAAATATATTTATTTACAATTAATTCATCAGTCTCTAATACCGGTAGCCATCCCTTGCGTTGAAGGAGGATTGTCTCCTCTGAGCGACGGGAGGGAGGTACGCTTTCTGGACACCAGCTATAGAGCTACCGCTTTGAGCGTTGTTGTTGTTGTTGTACTGTTGGTTGTTAGCTTCACGGTAGGTTCCTGTATGAAAAGAAATAATATGTTGTGAAATGTTAATAAAACTTTAGCATTTAAATAAGTGATAGATTAACGTTCATTGGAATTCAATGTTAATTAATTTGGTTATAGTGTAGAGAGTGATAAGTGGTCTCTATTATTGATTGAAAATTACCAACGCCATAAAATATTAGTCTTGCATATTGGCTAATGGCACACCATATTTATTGAGGTTCGGATCAGTATTTATACGTATCATTATTTGAAATTACTTAAGCGATTCCACAATATTACATTCTTAAACATGTAGAATGCTTACCATCATCAAAGACGCCAGCAGCCTCATCACGAGCGTTCTGCTCCAGAGCCTTCAGGATCTCTTCGGGGATGGGAGGAGGAGTGGGGAGGTGATCGCCTTGGGGCTGGAAACCGTTCTCATCAGCTGTGTACCTGAAAATTTATGAAGAATGAAAGTTTTATCGATGAGACAGGTTATTAAAATAATTAGTAGCTAAGTAAAAATGGATCCTCACCTCACAGAGTAGACCTTGCCGTCATCACCCGTGTAGGAATAACCTCCCTGAGCCTGGACTCCATTAGTTGCCACTCCATTCTCCTCGCCATAGATACCATTCTCAGTTTCATAAGCATACGCGTAAGTCTCTCCATCATTGGAGTTGTCCTGACGAAGGATGGCAGCGTTCCTTTCGAGGGCAGCCTGAGCGCGCTCGGGACGACCTTCGAAGCCTGAGTAAGCACCGTTCTGTGTATAGTCGTTTTGGCTGGAGAATCCATTGGACAAAACACCAGTTTGATCCTTGAATCCATTGGACTGGCGAGGAGTCTGGAGGAAGGCGGACCCGGCAGAGCCTTGGGCGTTGGGTGGGAGATAGGTCCTGTCAAGTTTCCCGGCCTGAGCCAAGGTGACGACAGCTAAGACGATGTACTGAAAAACAGAATTCATGATAAAAATTTTTGAAAAGTTATGTCTTGATAATCCAAACTTAACCTCTTAAAGTACTTTTCAGGATCAATAAGGTAACCACAATTAAAAAAAAGAAACCTCGAGTTTTTTTGTTCGCTTTTTTCAAAGGTCGCGTTTAAAATAATCAGTATACTGCATATATTTTTTTTTCCCCTTGTATTTAAAGCTGCCAACAAATCCCAGTAGCTTACCAATTTCATTTTTGTTTGTCGAATTGAACTTGCTACCCAGAAGCTGTGGATGCAACTGATAACGTTACCGTATCAGTACAGTATATATACTTAGGTGCAGGTCGATCTGTTTCATAGTAAGTAGCAGTCAATGTTTCATCATCAACATTCGGGGATGAGGTTGTCTAATTGTAGATGACCTTTGTGAAGCTAGTTGAGATAGTCTTGATATTAAGAGGCGTAATGATGAGATTAAACTGCATAATGATCTAGTTTCCTTGTAGCTTACGGAGGTCAGAAGGAGTGTATGTCAAAACATAATTAAAAGCTTCATTCATTCATGAAAAACAGGCCTCTCGCACTATTATTTATACACTACCTAAAGTTCATAAAATAGCTTTTTTACTTTGATCTAATATTGTACCATTCAGAAATCTGAAAAGTTTAGAAATCATACTATTTATATTACATAATAAAAACACACAAAGCGCTGTGTAGCGTCGTCGAGTGGTGGAAAGGAGATAGTTTTTTTTTTTGAGCTTACTGTATTGTAACGTCCATGATATTTTTTTTTTTTCTTAAAATCGTTAAAAAAGCTTCAATACAAGCATTTATAACAATGACCTTTACTGGGATTGAATCAATTGTGTGCATTATCAAAATATTTTCTTTTTATTACGATTTCGTGACTCTGGCTAGACTTTATTAAGAAAATCGACCATTTTAGATGATAAATTGGTTACTTTTTTCAGGTATAATACGATTAATAGACGTTACAATACAGTGTGCACAAAAAAAAAACCTATTTCCATTGAGGCTGATTTTACCAAAGTCAGATATCTTTTATCCGTGGAATAAAATTAACGTCTGACAGTTCCAGTATGGAAAACTGTCAAAAATTAAAAATTTGTTCTCAGGATAAACTTATTCTGGGTAGGTATAGTTAGTTAGTTATATTATAATAGTTTGGTGAAATTCGCCCTTAATAGTACCGAGTAAGAAACAACAATATGTTGTTGTAAGTGGTTTGCTTAGATTTTCACTTAAAACAAATTAGTCGTATGAAGAAAGGTAGATAGTATCCAATTTTAGTTTCATAACCCACAAACATATTATCCATATTTTCTAAGCCTAATAAGGAAAGGTTGCGTTAGACGTACTAGCGCCTAAGTCGTCCTACTGCAATATCTGCTATCCTGTTCACAAAAACCGACATCTAATTGTATAAAATGTGCTATTTAGCCTGTGAGTTAAACAGAGTGAACTAAAACAATTGGGTAACCCTGATGTCACAACAATCAATCAACTCAGGCTATCACAGTCCACTACTGGACATAAGCCTCTCAAATGCCCAAATACAAATAATAAATGATTGATTGATTCATTGATTGATGCCACAGTACTATGTCCTCCACCTTCCTTTCCTAATAAACCTAATAAAGTCATCATCTGCCTGCCTTTTCCCAACTATGTTGGGGTCGGCTTCCAGTCTAACCGGATGCAGCTGAATACCAGTATTTTACATGGAGCGACTGCCTATCTGACCTCCACAACCCAGTTACTGGGTAAAACGATACCCCTAGGTAAGACTGGTTGTCAGACTTTCGGGCTTCTGACTACCCGTAACGACTGTCAAAGATCTACGAATGACAGCCGGGACCAACGGCTTAACGTGCTTTCCGAGGCACGGAGGGGTCTTGGTATGTAAAGATGGTCACCCATCCACATATCAACCCCGGCAAGCGTAGCTTAACCTGATCGATCGACCTGTGCGGCTGTTATTGTTTAGCCACGGACCCCTCAAATTATGTGAGCCCATATCGGTAGAAATACCGAAAAATCGGTAGGTTCGAGACCACTGATTGCGATACATTTTTCTAGGAAAGTAGCCTCAGTGGTTACGACATTTCAGTAAGAATTTGATCTGAGAAACCACAGCAACACGGCAAGCAAGGCAATGTGCGATGCGCATAGTCTTGCAACATTATTGTATTGGATTCAGCTCTTCATTGCAATACTAAAGTTAACTAAAACTAACGTTCAATATGAAAAGAGCCTACTCAATCTACTATGAATTAACTACTGTCACAGTACTATGAATTAACTACTGTGACAGGCCTGTTGGTCTAGTGGTCAGTAGCCCTGACTGCTATGCGCAAGGTCGTGGGTTCGATTCCCACCTAGGACAAATGTTTGTGTGATGAGCACGATCATTTGTTCTTTGTCTGGGTGTAATTTATCTATAATATTTGTATGTATTTAGAAATATATATGTATGTTTATCAGTTGTCTAGTACTCATAGCACAAGCTTTGCTTAGTTTGGGACTAGATGGCGTTGTGTGAAAGTTGTGGAATATTATTATTATTATTATTACTGTTAATTATGAGAGTTAATAATGGGGTATTCTGAATTAACAGTAGTTAGTTCACAGTAGATTGGGTAGGCTCTTTTTATGCCGAACGTTTGATAATTTACACTTATAAATAGATTTATCAATATATGGAAAATTAAAACGGTAAAGCAGGTGATTAGAAATATATTAGGTATTTACAAT
Source organism: Eremobia ochroleuca (assembly GCA_949629135.1). Lineage (NCBI taxonomy): Eukaryota > Metazoa > Arthropoda > Insecta > Lepidoptera > Noctuidae > Eremobia > Eremobia ochroleuca. Next base: position 17,656,026 of record OX451401.1, on the reverse strand, counting down.
TTAATGAACATTCAACAGTCTTTAATAACGGTAGCCATCCCTTGCGTTGAAGGAGGGTTGTCTCCTCTGAGCGACGGGAGGGAGGTACGCTTTCTGGATACCAGCTGTAGAGCTCCCGCTTTGAGCGTTGTTGTTGTAGTACTGTTGTTGATTGTTATCGACTTCACGGTAGATACCTGGATACAAACAAATCATTAAGCAAAATGTTGGTAAAATCTTTGAATTTTAACGAGTGATACCGATTACCGTATATTGTAATTTGGAATTGATTAATTTGATTATAGTGTAGAGAGTGGTAAGTGGTAAAATTACTAACGTCATAAAATATAAGTCTTGCATATTTGCTAACTGCATACTATATTAATTTAAAAACTTCTATCTATAATTGAAATTACTAAAGTGGTTTCATTATTATGAGACCACTTTAGTCATTTCACTTTCAACATTCTGACATGTTGAATCATGGTTACCATAATCAAAGATCCCAGACGCCTCGTCGCGGGCATTCTGCTCCAAAGCCTTCAGAATTTCTTAGGGGATGGGGGGAGGAGTGGGGAGGTCGTCGCCTTGGGGCAGGAAACCATTCTCATCAGGTGTGTACCTGAAAAAAAAAAAAAAAACATGAAGTTTTATCGATGTGACAGGAAGCTAAACGTCATATTTATAAAAGTGAATCCACACCTCACAGAGTAGACCTTGCCGTCATCACCACTGTAGAAATAACGTCCCTGAGCCTGGACTCCATTAGTTGCTACTCCATTCTCCTCGCCATAGATACCATCCTCAGTCTCATAAGCATACGCGTAAGTCTCTCTATTATTGGAGTTGTCCTGACGAGGATGGCGGCGTTCCTCTCGAGGGCAGCCTGAGCGCGTTTGGGACGACCTTCGAAGCCTGAGTAAGCACCGTTTTGGGCATAAGCGTTTTGGCTGGAGAATACGTTGGAGGAAGCACCAGTTTGATCCTTGAATCCGTTGGGCTGGCGAGGAGTCTGGAGGAAGGCAGATCCGGCAGAGTTTTGGGTGTTGGCTGGGAGATAGGTCCTATCAAGTTTGCCAGCCTGAGCCAAGGTGATGGCAGCTAAGACGATGAACTGGAAAATAGGATTGATTTTTTTTTTTTTTGTGATCTCAGAATTGGTTCCACAGTGAAAGATGTTTATATTCATGGGTAGAACATCCTGTAAAAATTTGGAGACGGTAAAAAAAACATGCTGTATACAGGATGTCCGAAAAGTCATGGATTACCTTTTATTTGCTGATGGGCCACATTGGGATCTACCAATAAAAAAAAATGACCATGGCAAAAGTCTTATGGTTTCCGAGTTTTTTGATGTTTAATGAAATTCTGGAAAATCTCTAACTTTGATCAGTTTTTTCCATGCCATTTCTACGAATGAAAACTTTTTCGAGTACAAGTTTTTTTTTATTTGTATCTTGAATCATCCTATTATCGATTGAATACAAGAAAGTTACAGATATCATCTTTAAAATACCTAAAATTTAGGTTCAAACTTAAAATTTTCACCAGAAAAAAATTTTACCTTATTTTTGATCGGCTCTGGTGAAAAAAAAAAAAAAATATTGGTTGGTCATTTTTTTTGTTATTGGTAGATCCCAATGTGGCCCATCAGCAGCTAAAAGGTAATCCATGACTTTTCGGACATCCAGTATACTTAGGTGTCGGTCGATCTGTTTAAGTAAGTAGCAGTATAAATTTCATAACAATTGTCGGGGATGGGCTAGTCCAATTGTAGATGACCTTAGTGTAGCCAGTTGAGATAATTTTAAGATATTAAGAGTCATAATGATGACATTAAACTGCCTAATAATCTAATTTCCTTGTAGTGTAGATTATGGAGGTCAGAAGGAGGATAAAATTAACATCCGGGGATGGACGAGTCTAATTGTAGATGACCTTTGTGAAGCTAGTTGAGATATCATAGTTTTAAGATATTAAGAGTCATAAAGATGACATTAAATTGCATAATAATATAGTTTTCTAGAAGGAAAATAGATTATTTGAAATAAAATTTCCTGTAAAGACCCTGGAGTTGCGACAGTGGACTCGCTATGTTTGTCAAAGGACTGATAGCCGGTGGGGCAAACGAGTCGGGGCGTCTCCCAGTTGGATGGACGGACGACTTTAAAAAGGTGGAGACTGGATATGGAAGACCCAGTAAAAGTTTATTGGCACGGGTTGGGGGAGACTCATGTTCGGCAGTAGACTGAGTTGATTGACGTAAGTTGTTTACGTTGTAACATTGAATGTTCTTCAGCGAAAGCACTGGGCGGGCGTTTTGGGAGACTGTCTTTTGTAATTTTGACGTTCGAAAAGTGCTGATTCTCAGCCTAGTTTGAATAAATGACTTTTGATTTTTAATTTTGATTTTGAAAGGTGTACTGTATCATTTTTATAATAATAACTAGCTGCGCCCTGCGGTTTCACCCGCGTAAGTGTCGATCCCGTAAGAATATCGGTATCCTATGTGTAAATCCCGGCTATAAACTATTTGTGTACCAAATTTCATGCAAATCCGTTCAGCCGTTTGAGCGTGAAGAAGTAACAAACATACAAACACACACACTCACAAACTTTCGCCTTTATAATGTAAGTGTGATTAATTACACAATAAATTATAATTAATTAACAGTTAACTGTTAATAAACAGTATTAACTTATCGGCCTCTGTCCACAACATCGAAAAGTTGACCGGGAAAATTTTAGACCCCTCACTAGTTGATCGCTAAAGCATGAGGTTCAATGTTGATTGGAAAAAATTGACAGTTTCGGTTAGCTTGATGTGCTGGCGTCTGTACATGTTGACAGTATTGCGCGTACATTTTTGTAGGAAAGTAGTCTCAGTGGCAATACATTTTCAGTTAGAATTAGATTCGAGAAGCTACAGCACCACGTCATTGATGGAAAAAGCGATGTGCGATGCACATAGTCTTGCTAACATTATTTTATTGGATTTAGCCCTTCATTCCAATACTAAAGCATGGTTAATTACTCTGAATTTACAGTAGTTTATTTATAGAAGTTTTATTTATGGAGGTTATAAATAGATTTATTAATCTATCGAAGATAAATCACAACAATAAATAGGTGTTTAGAAATATATTATTTAAAATTCAATTAACATTCATCAGTCTCTAATACCGGTAGCCGTCTCTGGCGTTAAAGGAGGATTGTCTCGTCTGAGCGACGGGAGGGAGGTAGGCTTTCTGGACACCAGCTACAGAACTACTGCTTCCAGAAGCGTCGTTGCGGGCAAATGCATTGTTGTTGAAAGTGGGTCGTTTGGCAACACCCTGGTTGTTGCGCTGAGCGAAAAGTGAGACGTACGCTTTCTGGACACCAGCTACAGAGTTACCGCTTCCAGAAGCGTCATTGCGGGCAAAAGCATTGTTGTTGAAAGTGGGTCGTTTGGCAACACCCTGGTTGTTGCGCTGAGCGAAGGGAGGGAGGTACGCTTTCTGGACACCAGCTACAGAGCTATCCCTTTGAGCATTGTTGTTGCTGTTGTACTGTTGTTTGTTGTTAACGGCTTCACGGTAGATACCTGGATAAAAATAAATTATTGAGTTAAATGTTGGTAAAATCTTAGAATATTAATAAGTGATGTCGATTGCCGTAAATTCGAATTCGGAATTGATTAATTTGATTATAGTGTAGCGAGTGTTAAGTGGAATCACTAACCAATTATTGATTGAGAATGAGCAATGCTATAAAATATTGACCATGATCCACTATATTTATTTAAATTCAGACTAGTCTTTGTAGTTTATTCAATTACCTTTAATACAAGTGGTTTCATAATAATATCGATAGCTGTGACTTTGCGTTCTCTAAGTCTTGATTTAGAAGAAGCGCACCGATGGTCTACACCTGATAACATTCTCAAATGTCGACTTATTCTTACCATCATCAAAGACGCCAGCAGCCTCATCACGAGCGTTCTGCTCGAGAGCCTTTAGGATCTCTTCGGGGATGGGAGGAGGAGTGGGAAGGTGGTCGCCTTGGGGCCGGAAACCGTTTTCATCAGCTGTGTACCTGAAAATGAAGAATAGAAATATTATAATTTAGATATATGACCTTAAGTATATATTATTATGACCTTATACGAAAAGTAAGTTATGTATCTTGGTGTTTGCAAAAACAGATTCTTACCTCACAGAGTAGACCTTGCCATCATCACCAGTGTAGGAATACCCGCCCTGAGCCTGGACTCCATTGGTCGCCACTCCATTCTCCTCGCCGTAGATACCGTTCTCAGTCTCGTAAGCATACGCGTAAGTCTCTCCATCATTGGAGTTGTCCTGACGAAGGATGGCAGCGTTCCTCTCGAAAGCAGCCTGAGCGCGCTCGGGACGAGCTTCGAAGCCTGAGTAGGCTCCGTTCTGGGTATAACCGTTTTGGTTGGAAAATCCATTGGAGGAAGCACCAGTTTGATCCTTGAACCCGTTAAAACGATGAGGAGTCTGGAGGAAGGCAGATCCTGCAGAGCCTTGGGCGTTGGGTGGGAGGTAGGTCCTGTCAAGTTTACCGGCCTGAGTCAGGGTGACGGCTGCTAAGACGATGAACTGGAAAACGAAGTTTATGATTACCAAAAAGTTAAAATGTTTTAGTTACTTTTCTGAACTACCAAAGAAAGAAGTCGTTAGTAAAAAAAATCCCGTCGTCTTTTTTGACTTGTCTGATTAGTAGGTTTTTTTTGTTATCGTTTTTTAACCTTTTGAATGTCTTAAGTTACACAGTTCGACATAAGCAATTGTCTTTCTATTGTGTCTCTAATTACGGCATTCGATGAGTTAAGCTATCCCACTGCTGGGCCAAAGTATCCTCCAAATTCGATTCCGTATACTCTTTTCCTCCCTTTTATCCTTAATTTTATTTTTCAGCCGTCACTTAAAGCTGTCAATTAATTCCAGTAGCTCACCAATTTCATTTTTGTTTGTCGAATTGAACTTGCTACCCAGAAGCTGTGGATGCAACTGATAACGTTACCGTATCAGTACAGTATATATACTTCGGTGTAGGTCCATCTGTTTCATAGTCAGTAGCAGTCAATATTTCATCATCAACATTCGGGGATGGACTAGTCTAATTGTAGATGACCTTTGTGAAGCTAGTTGAGATAGTCTTGATATTACGAGGCGTAATGATGACATTAAACTGTATAATAATCTAGTTTCCTTGTAGGTTACGGAGGTCAGAAGGAGTGTATGTCAAAAGATAATTAAAAGCATCATTCATGACGAGCAGGCGCGCCCTCTCACTATTTAAAATCGGCAAACTAGCCTTTGAACTCCGATCAACTTGCTATTCAAGAATATGAAATCTTAAATCATAACAAATAGTAAATTCTTTACGTACGTTGTGAAATTTCATATGAAAATGATCTTGTAATCGTTTTTTATAACAAAATTAAATGAATCCACGTAAAGAAAATCGACAGTTCAATGCCATTTTTTTGTGGCATATTAAATCAATATTTATTTATGAATATTACCATCTAGTCAAGAACAAGGAAGTACCTAGGTAGTGAAAAACACATACTTAGTCCAAATTAATCAATCATCGAACAAATCTATACATTGTGTTTAGAAAAACGCTTAAAAGTAAACAAACTGCATCCGACATTATGATGTAGGTACATACATATAATTTGTTTACTTTTAAAATGCATCGTTAATAAGTAGTTTGTTTACAATTTCACATTTAAAATGATCATCAAGAAAATTTTACAGATCTATAAGGACAGATCGTGAACCCATTTCAGTTTCATCACCCACGAATATATCCATCTTTCTAAGCCTAACATCAAACTTAATTCACAATCATCATTTTGAGCATTACTTTTACTGAAACTATTGAAGTATTGCACCATTGATCTTTTGAGAGCACTCGTAGTAATTATGATTGCGGTATCATCACGCATATATTGAGGTAGGCAGAGTAAGGCAACGGGGTGAAGGTCATTATAGTGATGTGTTAGTTCATGAATGGGTAGATAGATGGCGTGAGCTGTCGATGTTGCTTAAAGCTTTTGTTGAGCTTTATTAGGTTTTCTTTTGTAGCCTAACACTTTTTTAATGCCGGAGAAAGGCATCGCCCTTGCTTATGATTTAGGTAATACTCTCTTGTATGGCTATACTGTGTATAATCTAGATACGAGTATAATTGTTGTGTTAAGCTAATAGTTATTAGGTAGTACAATTTTGTTTTCTGCGAAGAAATAATTTTCTTAGAATAGAATACTCTTTATGTACACCATATAAGTTACAGACATAAATATAGAAGTTTTACAAAGGGTGACACAATGGGCGGTCTTATCGCTAAGAGCGATCTTTTAAAGAAAACCTTTCGATGGATTGAAAACGGAAGGAGAGACAAATAACATACACATAACACAATCAACACATAACATAACATAACATAACATAACATAACATAACATAACATATACATAATACAATGAAAACATACATAAAGTATATTATACTAATCTTCGCAGTAAACAAAATTATAAGATAATCCTTAGCCAGGTCATTTTATCTAATTAGAAAGAGGTGAAATCTGTTTGTTTGTAATAGGAGGAGAAGAACACAAAAATATTTTACTGACAGAAAACTACACTATTCCCATGTGCTATAGTAAGATAAAAGCCTAAATGAAAAACGCTCTTATTTCGTGGTTGGCAAAAAGTAATGCCAATGAATAAAAAAATATTTCCGGAGGTAAACTAATAGGTATCATTTGAAAGCATGCAGTTCATTCGATGAAAAAAACATTATATTGCATACTTAGAAGGTTTAAGTTCATAGAACAATACAAAAAAATGAAGATCATTAAATTTGACTTTCTGATATATAGGTAACTCAGAAAAACAACCTAGGTACGAATCATTGAAGCTTGATTCACGATCCTTTTATATCTCAATTCAATCTGATATAAAAAAGACATTATCGATCAATCTGATTGTGAAATCAATCCATCTTTGCAACACCCTTTTATGGCACGGAATCCCAACTAATTGAGTATCTGAAAGGATTTGTATCGATATTAAAGGCATGATGTTTTTGTACGAAGCTGTTAAAAAACCATCCACCATCCATCCATCCATCCGTCCATCTTTAGCCGTACAAAAAGTGATTGAAACATGACACCTAGAGAGTGAGCAGCACTGATATAAGGAGAGAAAAATCTTAGAAAAATTTCTGTGCCGTCTCATAATCTGAATGCATTTGAGTGGTAATGGAAAAATGTCCATGCTAGCACAGTAACAATTCTTATGCTGTACAGTAAACTTTATTGGACAAATAGTGCATTTTTACCAATCTCACTCAGAAAATTTTTTTGTAGATGTCACTTGCACTCACTTTACAGTGACGAGCACAGTCATTTTTCTAAGAATTTTCTCTCCGTGTAGAAAAAGTGATTGAAACATGAAACCTAGAGAGTGAGGAGCGCTGATCTACAGACCGATTGGGTGTATCACAGGCATTACCTCTGATAATGCCGATCCAGCAGACTTGAACAGGCTGAAAACAAAGCTAAACGCCACAATAATCCCACAGATCCATAAAAATGTTTGTAGTCCCTTAATTGATTATATTATTCTCGCTCATCACTGCATTATGACAGCGGTCGGTATTCGATCCGAATGAGCCGTTTCGTAACTGACCGCACAGTTTTATAACAGACGGCTCATTCATGGAGTTAAGGTCAAGATGCGTTAAAGAAATTGATAGATATGGATTTTAACGTTTATAAATACTTATAAAATAAGGGTTGTTTTGAATAATGCTTTCAGATAGTAATTGCTTGGAAACACGCTGGTCTTCTATAGGACAATCTAGACAAATCAAACTAGTTGCTAATTTATTTATTTGTTCAATTTTTTTAATGGTTTACTTATATAACTTTTATAACACATTTGCTCGTAAAAGGTCTCTTACTGCACCAATTTCAATATCGTAATGTATCTCATTACGTACTTGTGCGTAATTGTAATGTAAAGCGCACGGTTTATAAAGATGCTCCGTCTAAAACGAACGGTACTTTTTTAAATCTTAGCAAATAGTTTTTATGTCAGAAAAGTGGCCAACATTTTATGAATAAAATTAACTTTGGGAGATAAAATATAATAAATAAACATTTAATTCTTTAATTTAATTAATTTTGACAATTAATTACAACTATTTATCTGTAACAAAAACACAAAAGTATTAATTTACTTTATTAGTAATACTGGCTGTTTTTTGTGCCTTTACCATAAACAAAAGACGCTGATGCGCGCGCATCGCTAATTTGTGAAAAAGTAAAAATTATTATTTATTTTAGTCCGACTTTTATTTATTTCCTCACAAATGTGTTATAAAACGTCGTATGACATACGTGCGGTTTGATAATTACAGCCTCTGCTTTCTTATAGCCCTCACCTACGGCTCGGGCTAGCAATATCGCCTCAGCTGTAATTTTCAACATACCGCACTTATATCATAATGTACTATTATAATATTTCGGTAACACAGCTAACTATTTACAATAGGTACTAACCAAAAGACATCTAGACGTCGAGTACTCATCCGGAAACGTGCCAAGACGTTTAATGGCACTTGTATAATTTACTCCTTTTAAGACATTAGTTTTACATTCTGTGATTACTTTAACTCACACGATGACTTATTACTTGTTAATTTTTTGGAAAAGCACGTACTATTTCTTCAAAAAGAGACTATTAATAACTCGATTTAAATGAGTGTTTCGTACTTAGGGATACTTAATTTACTTTTCAGATCTTATCTATTAAAACTTTGAATGGTAAAATGCTTGACCACCAGACAAGGAATTCTAAAATAATTTACATACAAATTAAAGTACCTTCACCATTAAATACTTACAAAATTGTGGGCCTACCGCAATTATCGATTATTAAACTAAAAATAAACCTTAAAAGCAAGCCTTAAAAGCAAGTTCATAGTTCACGGTCGAGCAAGTAATTATAAAGACAATAACGATTATCTTACGAACGTCCGATCGTGTGTCCGACGACCTTTCACTGTGTTTGTATTGTAGGCCGAACGTTGATACGAGTACCACTGAAACGTGGCGTGTGATCGGTCAGATGCAACACGATGACATGGTTTCTGTCTAAATTGATGATATACTCAAAAATCGAGATACAAAGAAATCTATTTATACAGCGTGTAACGGAAGGGGGGTATCAACCCTGAAGGAGGTGAATGTGCTCATGAAACTCAACAGCTTTCCCCAAAGAACATAGGTCGAAATATGAAAAAAAAAATTGGCCCTCCCTTACAAAACTGACTACCAGCTGATTGATTTACTATGGGAGGGCCAATTTTTTTTTTCATATTTCGACCTATGTTCTTTGGGGAAAGTTGTTGAGTTTCATGAGCACATTCACCTCCTTCAGGGTTGATACCCCCCTTCCGTTACAGGCTGTATACTAGATCAGGGTACAAAAAAGCTATACAGGGTGGCAGGGTCGTACCTGTTACCATGAATTCATTAAATGATTTTGAATAACCCTGCCTTCAAATTTTTTGTTGGATATTTAAAAAAAAACATAAGCTACTCCATAAATTTTGGCCGGGTAGGTATTATACTTTTTTTATGATATAATTGTTTTTTTTTTTTTTGATAACCGTCTAATAATTATGCTAGGGGCTCTAGAAACATATTGTGCTGAATTCATGGTTTCAGTTAGCGCGTCGATGACCCTGCCACTCTATAAAAGCTGTCCTTCCGGTCGATTCTGTAAAAATCTCACCGTGAAATCATAAGTGAAGTGAGCAGTGTCAACAGTGTTAATCCCTATTGACAGTTCACTTCCCGCTCACTTCACCTAAGTTCTCACGGTGAGATTTTTACAGAATAGCACTGCAGCTTTGGTACATGCAAAAAAATAGAACATGAAACATGATATTATTACTTATTAGAGCTGGATGTGCCAGTAAGGGAAAGTAGGTACTGTAACCATACCTACTACTAATGAAAAACAGCTTTGCTGTCATATAGTAAGGTTTGAAAATTAACTAACACATGCATAATTTCAACGGTTTAACGGGCAATAATTGCCAGTTAAACCGTTGAAATTATGCATGTGGGCGGGCGTTTTGGGGGAACTGTATTATGTAATTTTGACGTTACAAAAGCGCTGATTTGAATAAATGACTTTTGATTTTAATTTTGATTTTGAATGCATTGGTTAACCGATTGGTTTTGCAGAGGCATAAAGAGTGCGCGGGGAGGTGATCCAGTGGTAACGGCCCCAACTTACGAGAGAGGACGTCTTGGGATTGAACCGAAGCAGACGCTTTACTCTTTTTTTTATCCACTGTTCTCAAAGCGGTGAAGGAAAATATCGTGACGAAACTGGCATGTCATAGACCCAAAAATCCCAACCCATCGGGCCCGCGTGGTGGATTACGGCCTACGAGTATTCCCTCTCACAGTGAGGATGTCTGTGTCCCACCAGTGGGAAAGTTATAGGCTGATTATGCGGTGGTATCTACTTTCTGTCAGGTGTCCTTTTTTTTTTTTTGGAAATTATCAAATAACTTCTCCAGCTCTGGGCGGAGCGGGAGGGTATGTCAGATTTTTACTGACTAAAACCCACCCGTGTTCCTTCAGTTGCCTGTGCCAAGGGCCACGGTATCTCTTTCGAATAACCCGCAACCCTGGCAAGCATCACACCACTGTCAGGGGTCTTCACGGCCTGTTTGCTGATTTTATTATATTAGAGTCGTTAAAAATTGAATTGGAACGACCTAAGAAAGATTTTGATCATCAAGTGACTGTTCCCGTCTGGCCTTATTTAAAGTGATGATAATGACTTGAGTGACAAAATAGCATTATCACAATCAGCTTATGAAGTTCCCACTGACACAAGCCTCATCTGTGAGAGAGAGAGAGCGGGTAGTTATGTTTTCGTATTTCTGGTTGGTTTGATGGACGGACTACCTAAAGAACCTTCTTTAGGTAGTCCGTCCATCAAACCAACCACACCTCACCACCTCACCTCACCTCACCTCAGCTGGGGTAGACTGGATGCGGAAGGCGGAGGACAGGGTGTTGTGGCGCAGTCTGGGAGAGGCCTATGTCCAGCAGTGGACTGTTATAGGCTGAGTTGATTGATTGGTTGATTGATTGATTTGTGGTTCTAGGAGATGCCGGTTTCCTCACGATGTTTTCCTTCACCGTATTGAGAACCGTGGTGATGAAATAATTTATACAAAGTAAAGCTTCGATAGGAAGTAGGATTTGTCCTCTCACCGAGAGGAGGCCTGTGTCCCAGCAGTGGGAATACTATAGTCTGGTGATGCTTATGCTAAAGGTTCGAACCTACAACCTGCAACTCGTAAGCCGCGGCCATTACCGCTGGGTCTCCACTGCTCTTCATGCCTCAAGTAATCATTAGCATATTCATTTACAATCATCATTACAACGCGTCAATATTGCAATTCTTACCCTGAGATAGTGCACCAGACCAGTCAGTCTATTGAGATATGATTTATTACTATTTTCTTTACTAACCTTTCAAACAATAGGTAATTATATTGATACAGATGATTAATTAGAAGTTTAATATGTAACTGCTAATGATTTATCTTGTTCTATCACAATGACGAGTTGTTTTTCAATGTATTCATCTAGTACCAAATTATAAATATGTGATGAAACATTTACAAAGACTATGATCGAAAAGTTAAGTACTAGGTAACGAAGAACTGAACAGTTTCCAACTACAAAACAAAGCTTTGTTAGCAAAAAAAATAATTTGACAAAAATTACGCTTAGATTTAATACAAGTTTCTACGTTTATCACAATTTTTGGTAGGAAATATCGTGATTTTAGAAGGTACCTACTGCTTGACTGAAAACTGCATAGGTTTAATATTAAGAAAAGCTAGACAATTATTTATATTGAGCGGGTTGGCCACAGGCAAATGGTTCACCTAATGGTAAATGGTCACCTCTGCGGGCTATCCCATTAATCCACCCCAAAAAATCTATGCTAAGGTGGATAAGCGGAAACGTATGTCCGAGAATCCACCGTAGGCCTAGTTGGATAAACGCAATTTGTAGGCTTAGGGTGGATTCTCGCACATCTGTTTCCGCATATCCACGCTCCGTGATTTTTTGTGGTAAATAAACGGAATAACCGACCTCTGCACAAAGGGTTATGCAGGTGCATCTTCTTCGCAGAGACTAATCGATTAAAATTTTGCACACAGGTACGAGTATCATCACCTCCAAACACAAAGTGCTGTTTGTCGACTGTAATAACTAAACCATGTGTCAAAAAGGTTGATATATGTACGTTAGTCTATTTTCGATCTTAGGCTAGCAACAAAAAGGCTTGTAATTTGAAAGCTATAACAAACACATTATGTCACTTTCAAAACGTTTGTCACCAACAAATTACAGTGCTGGCCATAAAAATGCCAAGGCTCTGTAATTTTACTGTATGTGTAATAATAAAATAAATACGCTTAATACGTTGTCTATAGTGACAGCAACAATTAGGGGATTGTCACGCTGTCCGTCTGTCACGTACCCACGAACATCTAAATGGTCATTATGGGTTTATGGGTGGTATAAATATCATTTGTTTTTTGGGATCATCACACATCTCAAGTGAGTCCTGGTGAGGATACAACAGCAGAGATGAAGTGGTTCTTGGTAGGTTATCAATAATATTTTATTTGATACAAAAAGTGCAAAACAATTAAGTAGTACAATCAATACAAATAATTAACACCTATGAATATTTCAACTTAAAACAATCTTCAAAAATATATTATTTTAAACTTCATTATATCAATTGCTTGGTTGTAGTGACCGTGATTTTATAAGTCGTCAACAAATTATGTTTGTAGTAATATATATATATATATATATAAAGGATTATTTGTAAAACACCAACAACCTCTTAAGAGGTCATTGTACTCATCATTATAAACAACTTTTACTATGGGATCAAACCTGAAATCGCGAAAAAAAAATCAGCTGTTCCCTACATTTATGTTCGTACGAGTCGTCAAAATGTAGGAAACAGCTGATTTTTTTTCGGGTTCGATTCCGGCTCGGAACAAATATTTGTATGACCTACAAGTAGTTGTCCGAGTCTGGCTGTTTGTGTATGTGAGTTTAAATGTTTGTAAACGAACCCAGTGTGAGGGAGCGTTTTTTTTTTAAATATATATATATATATACATACGAGTATATATAATATTTTGCTGGTATACTTTTCCATGTCCCGCACTGTACACTGTAATTAGAGTGTACACTGTAAACGAAAGTACTTTAAGCTCTGCCGGTGACAATATGCACCGACAATGAGCTCTCATTATTGATTGATCCAGTAATGTACTTCCATTTTGTATCTGACTGACACAATAGGATACATTTGAGTACTTTATTCATAAAGAATGGGGTCTTTAGAAGCTTATTGGCTTATTTTTGATAGAGATTGATTTCCGGGTTAAATTGCATGGTACTACTAGAAATATGTTATTAATCATCTGTTTCTAGGGATGCTTAGTTTTTTTTTTTTTTTGCAGAATTGATCCATATCAGGTACTTCGTATCAAACGTTTATGTTTGTTTATTTTATCATTTTCGTTTTTTTTTCAGATTTCCCTGGCCATAGGCCTAGCAGCATCTGATAAACTGGACCGCACCTACCTTCCACCACCGGGTGCACAATTTGCTGGAGGAATCCTTGGTAGCCATGACGCTCCCTTGGAACCTCCACATCCCACTCATTCAGGACAAGGACCCATGATTGGGGGACAAGGATCTCAACCCAACTTTGGCAAAAACGGAGAAACTGTGAACTTTGGTGACAAAATTCCCAAGGTTCCAGTTACGACCACTTCTTATGCGTTTTCCCAGACAACGACTTATCCACCTGGAGAAGGCTTCGAAACTACTGTATTACCAATAAATCCCATCACTGGACTGCCAATCGGATTAGAGAAAGGAACCTTTCCTTATGGACCGCCGCAAGGCCAAACACCAAACATTGGAACTTATATTCAACCTGGATTCGTTACTCAGGGCCCAACATCAGCACCAGTAAACTATGGCAGTCCAGGCTACGACCAATTTACTAACCAGCTTTTGAACCAAATTCCAGGACAAAATGTGATTACACCTGTTGGTGCTCCTCAAATCCCTGGATCAGTATATCCTGGTCAAAATCAGGGTCAGTTGCAGTATCCTGGTGGACAGGTTAGTTCGGAACAGCAAGGATTTCAACCCACTGGTGCTCCTGATAATCAGCGTGTCGATCAATATCCAGGACAGAATATAGTTAATCCCGGAGGTGTTGTTCAAATTCCTGATGGTAATCAAGGCTTAGCACGGTATCCCGGTAGTCAGACAGTAACAGGGCAGCAAGGATTCGTGCCGTCAACTGGATCTCCAATAAATCTTCAACCAGCTAGTAATCAACAAGGCGTGAGCTATGATGGCTCTCAAGGATCAATACCTCAAGAAACTTACACTAGGAAGCCGATTAACTTTCAAAACCTGGATGGGACTCAACCAACCCAAACTTCCTACCAAAAACAGGAACTTAATAATAGTGGAGGAATCCCATCGCAATATCCCAATGGGAAACAAAGCTATGGGCCTTCTGTACCTACTGGATCTGTAAACGTATACCAACCTGGATCTACACCTACCATTCCTTCATCATACAACAACGGTGTCTCTAGTACAACTCCTTCCCCTGGAGTACCATCCTCTACTTCAGCATACTCCTCAGTTGGACCAATTTATCGACCAGAAAGGCCTCAAGCCGCAGCTGATAGAAATGCCGTTATCCTCAACTATGAGAACATTCGAACTCCAAATGGCTACTCATATAGTTTTGATACCTCAAATGGAATTCATGCCGATGAAAGTGGTATTGTTGATAATGGAACAAAGGCTCAAGGGTCCTATTCTTACATTGGTGATGATGGAAAGGTTTATAGTGTTATTTACACAGCTGATGAGAATGGTTTTCAACCTCGTGGTGATCACTTGCCTACTCCTCCGCCTATACCAGAGGCTATCCAGAGAGTTATTGAGCAAGCTGCTAGAGATAAAGCCGCTGGAATTGTGCACGATGGTAAGTTTATTCAACATATTACATTAGTTTTACTTAGCTTACAAAACACTTAATTTTTCTCGTGAGAATTTAGAATGCAATCAAAGAAATGTTATCAATTATTTTACTGTAGATCTTATAGACGGTAAATTACTCAATTATTCAATCAAACTAATGCATTGTTTCTAGCCGTGCAATTACATTTCTTGTTAGTACTTAAGATAATTATCTCATCCTGACTAGAAGTTGCTAAGCCTGTTAAATTATGATGAAGAATTAGTCTTACCAAATCAAACTACACTTATAATAATATTTTATTCTGTTCCAGGTTCTTACGATGAAGCTAAGTATGGTGATCACCAATACCAAGGAACTAAAAATCATCGTCGGCCACAAAATCAGGACGCTAATCAGTTTGGTAATAACCAATATAACGGAGCAGCAAAAGGTGATCTAATAAAACCTATCGTTGGAATCAAAGATGAAAAATATGATGAAGGTACAGAAAAGGATCAGTTTAACAATAATATTTCAGTTACTGGTACGAAGAAAGACATTAACGAAATATTACCCGTAAGACGCCCTTCAAACCAAAATACCAGTGAAAATAATAATATCCAAGATGTTTCTGAAGGAAAAGAAAGAGTTTTAGGGGACTTTGATTCACCAAAAGGAGATTTTACTGGAAATAGTATGCCAATAGTAGAAGAAGGTATAAATTATCGAGATAATTATGGCACAAACAAACAAAAAGAAAATAATCTGCCTTATGATGAAGCTAAAGATTCCAATAAAAATTATCAACCTGGATTGAAAAACCAAAGGCCTTCCACACGCCGCCCAATATCTGGTAATATAAAATATATTACGGAAACCAGGTATCCTGGGTCTAACGTAGATGTTGGTGCTGCTGACTATTCTGAAGGAGATGGATTTAATAATAACAAAAGTCAAGATAATATTGGTTCTGGTAGCCCGAACGTATCCAATGGATCAGAAGAAAATATGAATACTAAATTTAATAAAGTTACAGGTGCTCCTAATATTGGGAACAAACAAACAATTTCGGGACAAAAAGTCAAAGAAATTGGAACACCTAGCTCAACAGGTAATAGATACACCCAAAATAAAAATGGCAGGCCTCAAAGTGAATCTTTCACTCAAAAAAGTACCGAGACGCCTTCGTTTTCGGATTATTTGAAAAATGCTATCGCAAACCAACAAGAAACTAAACAAGATGACACTGGGTACCCGTACCAGCAACCCAACACCAAATTTGAACAGAATACATTTCCAACTCGATTCAGTCCTCAAGAAGCACCTTCAACCCAGCCTGATCAACGTGGAAACGAATACGTAGAAGGCACTACACGAAAGCCCTTTATGACTCCTAACATTTACAATCAAAATAATAAGAACAAACAATCAACTTCTAACACATACAATCAAAATGACATTAACGGCCAATCAACCACCAGAAGACCTTTTATGACTGTCGGTGTCACCTCACCTACAGATAACTCTTACACTGATTACGATGATGGTGATGATTATGCAACTAATCAAGATATCGGTGACGATAGAATCGGATCTTCCAAAAAGCCTACAAATTACCGTGTTACGTCTCGACCTTATCAACCAACACAAACTACATCAAGACCTCAAAATTTTCCAAGTGGTCAGAGAACTCGCGTCAATCAAAAAGGAAGTGTAACTCCAGGACGTAGAACAGAAAATTTAGGAACTATATTGCCAGGGTATACTTATGGGCCGACTACTCAGATGCCATCCCAGAATTCCCGATTTGGAAGTAATGAAACTCCCCGACTAATGAAACCTCAACAGCGTAGGCCATCAACTACTGACCCTGGTTCTGCGACTGCTGTTGGTAGACCTGTTACAACTCAATCTCCCTCAGGAACTAGGCAGTCGGACTATAGATATCAGACCACGGGACCTAACTCTAAATATTCTGGTGCAAATGTTGGATCGGGTTTTCCAACCACTGTTGCATACCCTGGCCTCGGCTCAAAGATTACTAATTCTGAAGTGTCAACTCCTCAGGACTATTATGCTTCTACCTATGGACCTTCTCAGGGTTACTCTAGTACAACGGTTGTGCCTCCGACTTCTGGATATACCCAAGGTTCTGGCTCTCTAGTTCCATTCAGGACTCCTGGATCATTACAACCTTCACAGGACCAAAGTTTCCACACTGGTTATCATTATGGACCTCCAAAGTCTGGTTCATTAAATCTTAATGGTCCTGGTTTATTCACACCTACTGAACACTCTGGAGTTTTTCCAACTTCGCCAACTGGAACTTACCAAACTACTTATCGACAAGGCCCTGGTGGTTTCCCGTCTACTACTTTAGGCCCTATAACGCCTGGAGGTCAAGGAACCTTTATTACATCCCAACCTGTTGCTCCAGGGACTTCACCCACTGGTAGTTATCAAGGAAATGACCAAAATGGCCAAACTCCTACGCCTGACTATGCTACTACTATTGGATCAGAAGGTAAACCTGTGTTTACATATCCAGGTACACCTGAAATTCAGGACACTACTGGATTCGAATACGGACCTTCAAGACCTACTTACTCAACTACTGACTCATCTTCAACTATCGGAACAACTCCTGGTTCCTTCATACCATCTGGAACCAAAGGTTCATCTCAGGACTATTCCACTACTCGTCCTGGACAGCAGACTACTACGGATACGTTTGTGGGAGGACCTGTTGATGGTTTTGGAAGACCAATCACAACTGCACAAGGTGGTTCAACTTCTGGATTCCGATATCCCACACAAGGAACAACAGGACAAGAAATAAATATAGGACCAAATATTGCTGGTACTGACCAGTCTACCATATATCCTGGTGGTTTTGATCAGACCAGGGACATTACTGAAGACTTTAGTGGACCCAAACAGCCTCAAAGGTATGACCCTATAACCGGTTACCATTATAAATGATTAATGTACTCTGAAGATATTTATTTCTTATAATTTATTGAGAATTAATAAAACTTTAAATACTTAGAATTTTTTTTATTATTTTATTATTATAGTATTCTGGCATTTAAAAAGTTACTTCTTTAGGCGTTAAAAATAATTTTGTCTATGTAACAATGTCTGTTAATAGCTACTGTTGAACATCGGTAGGTATTAGATCATTTCCTTAATCGATTCTTTAATCACTGCTTCCCAAATTACATATATTTATCCTGAGCTTCGCCCATTAAAATACATAATACAGTCATATTTTATTATATATTACAAAAAAACAGTCTTATTAATCCAAAATGACCCAAATTACATTCTGATTTTGTGTCATTAATCATACAAGAGCACCTATTCAAACGAAGCGACGTCTAGTTTCCTATATCATTACGATTACTTATCACAGATACGTGGTGATTACTGCCATGTACTCAAATGTCAAGATCAAAGATATCTGGTTCATTTTTTACCCACACATATTCTAATCAATTCAACAGAATGATTAAACTGCATACATAAAAGGTGAATTGAATTTACATAAACAAGAAATTGAAATTACATAATTTATCATTTTAAATCTGAAAGCTGGTCACGTTTGATGAATAAAATGATGGTCTGAAATCAAATTGAAGAACATTCTTTTGCCTGCCTAGAAGCTGTGAAATAAGGACTACTGGTCCACCAAACCAACTATCAACACTCATTCTTTATTATGACTTAGATCTCATAAAAGCTTATTACCAACACTTACCTATAATGTAACAAAGGCCAGGAGATCTGCTTCCTATATTTACTTTCAAAAGCGAGATGATAATAGGTACAAAGAGATAAAGCTCCATCTACACTGAAACTATGAAAGTTGGAAAATGATCTATGAGAGCTATGTTCACACGCATCGCACGCACACATGCAAAGTATCTTCGAGTTTTAGACGACAGAAAATAGATGGCGCTATCCTCAGTATTGTAGATATTTTTAAAATAATAAGACAACAACGCGCTTGTATTGTATTTCCTGAACTGTAAGGGAGTGGTGTTTAGGACACCTATATTTCAACGTATTTAACTCATATTTAATGGTGGTCGAGCCTTTTCCCAATGGAAAAACTCAATAATACTGCCAAATACAAAACATAAAAAATAGACTCCTCCTCAGCTTAGAATCATAAGTGTTTTTAGACAAAGACTTATATTATTAATTTATTGATTATTTGACATTGGTAGCAGCATATTTAGTCAATTTACCACTTTTACAAGTATAAACAGTTGGTAACATACAGGGTGTCCGGAAAGTCATGGATTACCTTTTACCTGCTGATGGGCCACATTGGGATAGACCAATAAAAAAAAAATTACCATATTAATTTAAATTACCAAGTGGTTACAAAGTCTTATGGTTTCCAAGTTTTTTGATGTTTAATGAAATTTTGGAAAATCTCTACCTTTGATCAGTTTTTCCCATGCCATTTCTACGAATGAAAACTTTTTCGAGTACAGGTTTTTTTTTTTGATTTTGAATCTTCCTACTAACGATTGAATATAAGAATGTTACAGATATCATCTTTTAAATACCTAATATTTAGGTTAAAACTTAAAATTTTCACCAAAAATAATTTTACCTTATTTTTGCTCGGCCCTGGTGAAAAAAAAATTTATTGGTAGGTAATTTTTTTTTTATTGGTAGATTTCAATGTGGCCCATTAGCAGGTAAAAGGTAATCCATGACTTTTTGGACACTCCGTACATTAATTCTACGTTGCGAGTTGTGTTAAGTATCGTTCGAATTTTTCCAGCGAAAATCTTTTAATTGTACAGTTTCACACAAAGACAAGTTCACAGCAGGGAACACGTAACCTACTTTAAATATTTATGGATATAAAACGCCACCTCACCAGAGCATAATAACGCTACAAAACGATTAACTCTATCATTTATATTAAGCAACAAAACTATTGTTCTAAATAATCTACGCGATAAATTGATCATCAACATTGATGTGATATCGTGAGAAAACCTACACGTTCATAATAAATGGCAGTCGTGTGTAAGAGTGACGACAGCGCCACCTGTGGGACTGGGCGTGACTTACCAGCGCCAGCGTCGCTTGGGATCGTTTGAAGTGTTGCAGTAATGCTGTCCCACGTCTGAGTAGCCTTTCACTGCTATCGCTCCTTTGATTGCGTGTTTTGTGTATCTTCAAAGGCTTTTGGGTAATCCGAGCGTCAGGTAAGTGTAGGAAGATTCAAATTGAGATCACAGAGAGAGAGATCACACAGAGATTTCAAAGTGAAGGCTGCGTTGGTGGTAAAATGCACAAAGGGGAAAAAAATAATTCCTGGTAACTGTACCCAGTAACTGGATTGTGGAGGTCACCCCAGCTGCAGATGATTGTGATGGTACTGAAATACAATAATGAAAACATCGATGAAATGTAATGAAAACTGAAAACATCGATCAAATGTAGTGATAAATGAAATCATAGGTATCTTTAAGTTGTGCCATGCTTGCAATAGCAAAGAACGGCAAAACGATCTACTAGAGTCTTAGCAATAGAGCTTAAAAACTTCGGTACGGTTTTCAAAGTTGATTGGGAAAATTTGACAGTTTCGGGTAGCTTGATGTCCTGGCGTCTAGATATACGGTTAAGGATAATTTCTAGTACTTAAAGATTAACGACGCTGCAAGTATTTATTGAAGTAAAATGAAAATATTTTACCTTACACTAAGCGACGAATGATAGAAAAAACGCATTGGTAATAAGAACATAAACATTATTACCAAACCAG
This sequence comes from Eremobia ochroleuca, assembly GCA_949629135.1. NCBI lineage: Eukaryota > Metazoa > Arthropoda > Insecta > Lepidoptera > Noctuidae > Eremobia > Eremobia ochroleuca. Next base: position 17,635,099 of record OX451401.1, on the reverse strand, counting down.
ATTCCAAAGAAGAAGAAAATGCTCCTAATCATAATAATAACAATTTCCTAAGAACCGATAAAGTAATAAAAGCCTATTAAAATAATGATTACCTAATAACTAATAACGTTCAAATTACATTATTTAACGAGCACGCATCTTTTAATTTGAACAAATCATAGTTTGCAATTGTATGATATATATTTTTTTGTTCGTCTCGAGTTTTTGTTGGACGTTAATGACCACGGGTCAGTTTAGATCCGGTTCCTTTTAATTTTGGGCTCAAGGTTAAGGATGAGCTGTTAGTTTTTGTTGTAGGTTCTTGTGGTTTTGTTTAAAGGGCTTGGAGGTTTTTTTAGGAGTGGAAAAGGCATTGCTGATGATAGTTTGAAGAGGCGAAGAGGGTGATTTCTTTATTTTAGTTGTACTAAGCTCCATTGTTTATTTTAGTTATTTTATTATTTATGTACACAAAATAAAAACAGATAAAGATACGACATAAATACTTATTGAGTACAAAAGTACTGGTTCTGCTTCTTCTGCTGTTTGTTATTTTATTTGGATGTAAAAAATGTTTCTTCGCTATACAAGTCAATATTTCCCGGATATTTACGAGGTTAATTCAAAGGTGAAGTAGACCTTTTCGTTGTTAGTTGATTGAGCATTCATTTTGAATAATAATTGGAATAATAATAAAGCTAAAATTTTAATTTAGGATACCTAAAGGTCGTGTCTGTGGTGTCTTTGGTTATACTAAATGAAGCCCTTATCTACCGCTTTGACTTCAATCAATAGAATAATGAACAAGCACTAAACCAAGTTCTATAGACACAAACTACTATTCTTGAACCAATTAGTCATAAATAAAGCAACAAACATAATAATAACGAGCACAAAGGTCACAAAAGCAATGACAGGTTGGCAACCAAACGCCCACGCACTCAATTAGTGCACAATTCGCATCGCGTGGGTTAAGCAGAGGATAACAAATAATAGAATTCTGAATAATTCTTGTCGTAAACCTATCCTGAATAAACTGGGTTATAATAATGATTGTAATAATAGTTGAAGACTTTATTATGACCGAGTGTATTATATTTTAGAATGGAAGTACACAGTCAGATGTTTTGGTGTTTGTCTTGTTGTTTTCGTTTTTTTTTATTTTGTAATAATAATAATAATAATTATTACTATTTATATTTATTAATTTATAAGTATAAACAATATGTATTAGGTATGTTGAAACTGTTGGTACTCCAGCGTTAATGCTGAAATGAATATTGTGTTTCACGAACTGTCTTAATAAACGTTATTCTGCCTTTGTTATTTCTGTCTAGATGGTAATTTTTTTTTTTTTAATTTTAGATTGGGTCGCGAAGGGACTTGTTGCTAAGTATAATAACAGCCGCAGGGGTCAATTGACCAGGTTAAGCTATGCTTGCCGCGGTTTTGCTGTTGGGGGCAAGGTAAGAGCACACGAGCGGCATGTTGCTAACGGCAGCGATAACTGCAGCCGTCGACGCGTCGGCGGCAGCCGTTGACGTGTCAACGGTATCCGTCGACATGCCAACTTCAATAATCAGCGGCCATCGACAAAAATGGCGGACGCGGCACGCGCGGCACGCTACAACGGCAAGTGTAGCTAGAGGTCGACGGCTGCCACCGACGCGTTGACGGTTGCCGCCGACGCGTTGACGGCTGCCGCCGACGCGTTGACGGCTGCAGAACTTATTGCTGCTGTTTGCAACATGCCGCTCGTGTGTGCTCTAAGTGACCTATCATTTTTGATTCGACAACCTGTCGCATGATAGTGAATAACGTTTTTGTTTAGCAATCAGTGCACATTTCAAGGTTATGTCAATTTCAATTTTGAGATTTTGAATCTGAAAGAGATTATTTTAAGAGGACGGACAACCATTCAAATTGTTCTGAAGTTAACCTTAATTTTCTAGTTTATTACCTAAGCTTTAAGCAATCAACTTTAAACATCCAACATGGCCACTTCTTCAACGAAGTTATAGCGCACTGGTCCAGAGGTTGTAATAGCGGCTGTTGTGAGAGGTCATAACTTTGCTTACCGGGTGGGCAAAGTATTGCATAGTTTAAATTACAAGTCAGCGCTAACCAAACTAACTTGGTCAGCACGGTTGGCGCAGTGGTTAAGCGATTGACTGCTGCGCTGCGTGTCGCGGGTTCGATTCCCGCACGGAACAAATATTTGTATCACCTACAAGTAGTTGTTCTGGGTCTGGCTGTTTTTGTATGTGAGTTTAAATGTTTGTAAACGCATCCAGAATACAGGAGAAATTCCTAGTGTGGGGCAACGTTTTATAAAAAAAAAAAAAAAACCTTAAGAATTTATTTCAATAAAACCATTAAAGTACTTTTGAATTGTGTAGGAATCGATAAGTCAGAAAGACGAAGCTAGTTGCCCATTTCAAAGGTTTCTATGTAGAAGAACGGACAAGAAAGTTCATGGACACTCTTTGAATAATCAAAATATTGGTCATTCATGTTGAAATTGTACATATGTGAAAACAGCAGAGAAAGACGTGCCTACTAAAAGCGTCCACAGCAAAAAGTAAAACAAAAAGAAATATTACAAAAATATGATCAAGATTATTATTAACTTTCTTTATCGAAATATTTTCGATGGTAGCCTGAAGCTTCGAACTATTGTACCGATCGAATGTAGGCACAATAACTCTACCAACTCTTTCAAGGAATTACAGACTTTATTACGAACAAAAAATAATCATTATGACCGTTGATTGACATAATCTTCTCAAAATCTAAAGAAGCTTCGCAGCTAGCTGCACGCGTGTGCCAATCGTTGAACCTCAACATATATTTATATCAGCAAAATAATAGCGCCATGTCAATGTGAAGAGTACTTCAGTATAGGGTGCGGCTACACGATACGGAATCAAATCTTGTACATCATGCTCGCAACACGTGACATGCATCAGCTGAGATGAAAGGGCCGCCAAGGTGAGGGCAGAGATTCTAAAATGGTGCATAGTATTTAGCTTTAAATGTATGTGTAGCCTTATATGTGCTTGTTTGGAATGTTCGTTATTTGAATCTTCATTCGGCACGAGCTGGATTGGCACGAAAATATCTCAAATCATGAATGGTGAACAGATTAGCTAGTTGCTAAGCAAGATAGACTGTCGTCATGTCGTGGAGACAGTCATTCATGGTTAGGACAGAGGCTATATGTGACCGTGAAGTATTCAATGATAAGATAGCACAATCGTAAAAAATAAGCAGGATCTAAAGCTTGATACAGAAACTTTTGTACATGGTGAAGTTTCTCGCTCTGGAACCTTGGCTTCTAGCTGATAGCTTCGACTCTGCTCAGGGCTCACTATACCAGCAACCGACTGTGGGTAGATTAGAACAAAGAAATGCTAACACCTCAAATGAATTCGGGGTATGGCAACGATGCACATTATTGAATCTAAGTTCTTGTGTTCTTAATTTTTTGTGGGTCATCGAAAAATTCTTGACCAATTCAAATTACAAACATATGTTTTGTAAACATGGCATTCAGTTTAAAACTGTACGGGTGCGGCAACATGATTCAAGAATCTCGTTCTGAGCAAGACGTTCATCTTTTAGAGACGTGACTAGCATTAGGCACAGTCTAGAAAGCTAGACGAAAGGGCCGCCAAGGTGAGGGTAGCTCCTAAAATAGACTGTAACTAAGCTTATACATGACTGTGCGTTGTGTTTAGCGGTTATGTACAGATGTAGAAAGAGATTGTACGGTAAGAGCTGTGTAACATTATGCTTAGATATCGATGAAAAACCCTGAGTTAATTAAAATTACCTATATATTGTGGTCAGAAGACTGATTCCCGTTTCAAATCTAGTCGCAATTTCATCTCAGCGACAATCAATGTCAAAAATTTGTTATGTAGGAAAATATAGGTATTTTTGACATACTTATTGAGACAGATATCAGACTGTGACCGTTCTTAAAATTACGAGAATTGCCTCTCAAGTAAAAAAACAGAAAGATTAACTGGGCTACAAATGTATTTTGGTGATAGTTGGGAAGGACCTGGCAAGTCGCCGTGATGATAAGTGGACTAAGGCAGTGACCGAGTGGCGTCCAAGGACTGGAAGATGAAGTCTCGATCGTTTACCGGTGAGATGGGCGGATGATATTGTTGCTATGTTGCAATTGCGAATAGAACCTGGATAAGACCGGCACAGAAGCATCAATTGCCACAAAAAGGCTTAGAAGTGGGTTAATTTAGGCAGTGTATGAAGGATACTAAAAACTTCCTTATTTCATAGAGCATAATTTCGACGGCGAAGTGCCAATACCTCCTAACTGACATTTTTTTTGAGAAATTCGCTTTTTTTTCGTTTTGAATTTAAAGGCGTTATTCGCATGTTTTAGTGAAATCGCCTAAGTGTATTTTTAGTTGCAACAGCATTAAATTAAAATGTGTAAATTGTACCTCCCAACTAAACAAACGTGTCTATTTTGATCGTTTTGTTTCAGTTTGTGTAAATTTTTGACTTTGTCAATTAGGAGGTATTGGCACTTCGCCGTCGATTTGTTTGTAATAGATCGAAATTTCATTTTTATAATCATATCTCTGTTGACTAACTCTGTAAGTAGAAATAGGAAATATCAACCAAACATTTTTGCAATAATCGTGAGAACTATAAACCACAGCTTATGATTCATCCAAATCCTAGAGCAAACGAAAAAGAGACCTGTCAATACCTGTCAAACCTTTATACGTACGCTACAAAATATCAAGGTTGCCACAACAAAAGACTGCACAATCAGCCCACATTGTGGCGAGTTCATTTTGTTGGGACTTGACCCCAGAGAGGCAACCTTAGACCGAATGAATGGATATAGATCGAATAACCGTCTGCTGAATCCGATGGCCGTAGTGGTAACGAAATCACGAAGCGATTGTTTTTCTCTGAAAAATAGATACACTTTTGTTTTTAAAGTTAATACCTTCTTTGTGCTGGTTATAGTTATGTTTAATGGCGTTTTAATGTCTCAATTTATCGCGCTTGCATCAGTAGATTATTATTGTTTGATGAACTATCGATATTATAAAATAGTTACCGACAAAAGAAGATGTCATTGTGAATTTTATATTATTTATGTATCTAATGTCTGAAGCAATGAACTGTGATATAGGGTTAATTGAAATTATATTTCTACAGATTACTTTGATTTGCTAGACTACTCAGAGCAGTGGTGGCCTACTTTTAACGTACGTTTTGTGGGTCAAGGGTTCGAACCCAGGCAGTTACATTACTTTCTGTAATTTTTTTCATCACCACTGTTCTCAAAACAGGTGAAGGAGAACATCATGAGGAAACTGGCATGTCATCTGACATTCCCAACCCGCCCTGGGCCCACGTGGTAGCTCATGGCCTATTCTCTCTCACAGAGAGCCTAGCAGTGGGAAGTGAATTTGAGTTACAAGTAATAGAATATAATAAAATACTCTTTATTATGTACACAATAGGGATTACAGATATAAATACAATGATCTTGTGAAGAATGATCTTTATTTTTAATTATGTGTGCATGACTTGGCTATCGCATTAGGTTTAGACCTGTAATGATAGTTTTAAGGCATTTAAATAAATAAATAAATGTAGAAATTTTACGTAGAATAAAGACAACCTTACCAAGAGTATCTTATCATTTTTAAAACGCTAGATAAACTGTCACATGACTGTGCCCATAAAGTCCGACAGAAAGTTTCGTAGCAAAAATGATGAGCCAGAGAATGTCTCATACAAAGCAAGTATCGTAACTCATAGGGACCACCTTGATGCAACGTCTAAAAACCTCTTTAAAATACAAAGACTCATGATCCAAATATTTCGAGCAACACCTACTGCCAATCGAGGCACTTGCCGACTTATAATGATGCACAAAACAACGATGATCTACATCGCATGTCGCAACTTTACTAAAGATCCCTCGATCCAGTAATCGGTTCAATAACATTGTAGACGAGCGACTTTTTGATTGGTAAGAAGGGTTATTTTAAACTTCAGCTCGCGTAGCGTGATTAGTTCTATCTATATTCTACGAAGAATAGACAAAGTTCTTTCTACCCAACTCGACATCTCTTCTACCAGAGCATGGGGCGACCCGTAGACGTTTCTATGAAGACAAAGACATATTTATTATTTCCAGAGCAACGGGGAGCAAATATTAAAATTAATATAGATTCTTGTCTGAGTCCAATGTGATGTGGACTATTTGAAAGTTGAGAAGAAATATTTCTACCCCCAAATGTCAAAAGTAGAGAAAAAATGGTCGTCATGCTTGACATTGTAGACTTTTGTCGACTGAAGAATAAAGACATTTCTTCTCTGCACGACGCGCGACGGTACAAAATCATTCTACAATCTGTCATTTTGTCTATTCTCATAGACAAAACCCGTTTATATTTATAACGGTCGTGCTACGTGTGCAGAAGTAAGATTCTGTTAAACAAATCGTAACTTAGAATCTCACTCTGACCACAAACTCGAGAGATAGGTACACCCTTTGGAAGGGAATGCATTTGTTTTTTTTTTTTTTTATCAAATGGATTTACTCCGCAACGCTGTTCAAATTTAGAAATGAGTCGAGTTTTATAAGCATTTGCATCAAAAATTTTTAAAATATCTCTTATGTAAGACTTTTTTTAATTTGTGATGCAAATGTAAAGGACATAGGCTTAAACATTAGCTTCTGCACTACGAATCTCCCGCCGATTGAATTCCTGCACTAAACGCAAATAGTTGTCTAGTGGCCTATAGATAGATTCCAAGTTGGGGTGTTTTTTTAACCGACTTCAAAAAGGAAGAGGTTCTCAAACCGACTGTATTTTTTTTAACAACAGACTTCTAAAAAACTGTACTAAGTGAAAAATAACTAACTTCGGAAGTTGGTGGCAAAAAACGAAAATGCGGAACACACGACACCGACTTCCGAAATTGAAGCAAATCATCAATTAGTTATCCAAAACTGTCAAATTTTCCCAATCAACTTTGAGCCTTATGCTTTAGCGATAAAATTGAAAATCTATTAAAGAAATTTGACAGATAGCTTGATGTACTAGCGTCTGTACATAAACGACACGGTTTTTTTATTATTATTTTTTTTTTAATAATTATTAATTTTTAAATAGTTAACACCAACGTGTTCTCTACTTTTAGCAACTATGAGATCTTTATAACTATAAATGCACTTTCTGATTGATCTTTCCGTAAGGTGTCCAATTGAGTAAATTCCATAGGTAATGATAATGTTAGGACATCAAGATAAGCAAAGCCAATACGTAATGGGTCACTTGCAATTTATCTTTCGTAAGAGGGACGGCTATGGATGGAATCCCAAGCATTTATTACGATGCTATCTTATTTTATTTCATATCTCGATAATGTAATAGATGCGATAGTTTAGCTGATTGGACACTTTCATCTTTGTCGATATCGATGAATTGATGTCGATGTCTACTTAAATTAATTTAGGCGACACATACATCTGACTTCAAGCTTTTTCATAATCATAATCTTTTATTTGTCGGAATATGGTACATTATTATGGTCTGGTGGTTTCTGTACCTACTTACAGCCGGTCGATTCTGTAAAAATGTCACCGTGAAATCATAAGTGAAGTGAGCACTTAATAGTGTTAGCCCACTCCACGCTCACTTCACCTAAGCTTTCACGGTGAGATAGTTACAGAATCGCACGGTAGAAATAGCTTTTTGCCACAGTTTTTTCTAGAGGTGTGATTCCGAATTCAATTTACTGCATTTTACTTTAAATAAACAGGAGTTTTATTTATTTTGATTGAGTCGGTTTTTCTATGGAATTTTTCCTTATCTTTATAGCACTGTCTCACTAGTCTGGGTTACTTAAAAAATCCTATTAATGTGAAGTATTCGAGTAATACAACCAAACGTACAATCCATCCAAAGGTGGTCTTTAAAAGATCGCTCTTAGCGATAAGACCGCTCATTGTGTCACCCGTTGTAAAATTTCCATATTTATGTCTGTAATTTATATGGTGTACATAATAAAGAGTATTCTATTCTATTCTACCAGTACAGTTGATTAGTTTCCCCATAATACAAAGGCAATAAGTCAACACTGTGCCAACACTAGATTAGCATATAAGTTACTTCTACTTTCATTTCTCATAATAAATAAGTTCAAGCAATTAACCCACAACCACGGACACAGCTAGTTGATTATGTATCGACATAGTAATTTACGCTTCTGCCATTTGTTAGCAAGCTATCGATTCATTCCGATATGTTTATATATGACTATTTTATCAATTACCGATTGGTACGGAATGCATAGTATTCAATTAGGCACTCCTAAGTTCTTACCAACTATATAGTTTATAGTACAGGAAAACGCACATAAGTGGAATTAAGTTGAAATTGATAGTGCCTTCATGTTGTAGCAGTAAGGGTTTTGTAGTGCGGGTGTTGTTACTGATGGGTTTAGTCCCAACTCGGAACTCATGAATTTATTTATCACTAGCTGCGCCCCGCGGTTTTACCCGCATAAGTCTCGATCCCGTAAGAATATCGGGATAAAAAGTATTCAATGTGTTAATCCTGGTTTTAAACTATCTGTGTGCTAAATTTCATCAAAATTGGTCTAGCCGTTTGAGCGTGAAGAAGTAACCAACATATAAACATACGGACACACTCACAAACTTTCGCCTTTATAATATTAGTGTGATGCCCACGAAACATTCCCACCTTGGCACCCTGTCATTAATCATTGTTAGGTACACAGTCATCAAAAAATGAATATTCAGTATCAGTATAGTGAGTAAATCAACTTGATTATTTATTAAATCAAAATAAATATGTATCAAAAGTTACTGTTTATAAAATAAGTTTAATTTTAAAATACTAGTATATAGGGTGACTGGTAATTAGTGACCGACACTTAAACACATGATTCTACTCATGACAACAAACAACTTTTACTATGGGAACAAACCTGAAATCGCGAAAAACAAATCGGCTGTTCCCTACATTTTGACGACTCGTACTAACATAAATGTAGGGAACAGCTGATTTTTTTTTCGCGATTTCGGATTTGGTCCGATAGTAAAAGTTGTTTGTTGTCATGAGTAGAATCATGTGTTTAAGTATCGGTCACTAATTACCAGTCACCCTATATAGTGGACAAAGTAAAAGATATTTTTATGGGATTTGCACATTGAATCGCCCTAATTAGAGGATGCACGTAGGTTTGCTGGAAACGATAAAATCCACGACTATCTACAAATGCCATCAGTAAACTATAAAATCGAGCGGCACAAAAGACAACACAAAGTTTGGCACGCCTAACATTGCATCCTAACACACTAGTTATTGAACTGTTAAGGCGCAGGTATACGACTTCTAATGATTTTAAAATCACGTCTAAACGACCAGATTTATATATTTGAAAAAAAAAATATGTTATACTAGACAATTTTCTTCGTAATTTGATATGTGAATGTTTGAAATTATATCTTTTTAACATAGTGTAATTAATTCGTAAAGTAATGTCTAACGCGGACAAAAAAACGATAATCACGTAAACACTATCGGGTTTATTTTCATAAAACTTTCATCATCTAAAAGAAAATTTAATTTCCTAAATTTTAGTATACGGTTTTTATTTGTTTTGTGCTTGATAAATCAACGTGGATTCTTTTTTGGAATAAACTTGTGCGCGTTGAAGCGGGGACCCTTGCGGGCGAAGGGCGGCAGTGCCCGCTCAAGGTCGCTGGCATTTAATGTCGTCTTAAGCCTGACAGCGGTGGTGAAAAAGCTGAAGAGAAACCACCTTCTACAAGTAGGAGGCGCAGCACTGACTGCTCCACCATAACGGCATTTGTCATGGAACTAATTCGCTTACGGTCCGACGACCTATTGCAAATAGAAAAAAATAAGAGTGAACATTTACGTCTAGTTTGGCAGACTAACACCTACACTCACGTACTCACTAATGAGGTTTCATGAAATTCTTAGCTACTCAATGAATAATGTATAGTCGTAAAAAGAAATAACAAATAAAGAAGCATCACAAGCCGCCCGTCTGCTCAGTTCGACGCATGCGCACAACCGCAGGCTAAACACCGCAGCACGAACTATTACGTAGTGCGATACACACCACATTATGAGTTGCAACAACTGCCCGAATGTAGGGCCGCAGAGCTTTGACCTTTGAATTAAAAAGTATTTGGTAAATAAATGATTTTATTTTGACCAAGAAAATATGACAAAAGTGTGCGTTGAAGTCTTTTTGTCGCGGTTCGACTGTTTATACAAAAGACTTCAACGAACGACCTCTAATAAAATAATTAAACTGTCTTTACAGAATAATTCTGCATTATTTCGCAATTTATTTTGAACGTTTCCCCAATTTCGTATTTTCCTAGTATAATGTGTGTTTACAAACAGTTACATCACATACACAAACAGCCAGACCCGGAAAAAATATTTGATGGTCATATACATTTTTCAGTACGGGAACGCAGAACCCGGAAGGCTGCGACATGTAATTCAGCAACTAATTGCTCAGCTCAGCCAATGAAGCCAGTAACTATACCATCAAACTATTATGACCTAGTATTCCTAATCAGTCCGTATTGTAAACTCCCAACAGCTTATGAGACAGCGTTGTATGACAGCTCACTCCCTATCTGAGGGCCAATTCCCATTATTAAAAACGTTAAAAATCTAGTCCTATTTTCATCTCAGCAACAATCAATAATTCATTTAATTTCATTTATTTTATTTTTCTCCCACAATATTTAGACATTACATGGAAATATTGTTTAGTAATAATTTTAACGTATTCTTCAATATTGTGGGAGACTGGTGCCTAAGCTAGGTTAATAACCTGTGTTATAGGACACCAGGTTCCCACCCCGAGTAATAATGTCAGGACATACCAAACCAATGCCAAGAATCAAAAACTCGTCAAGAATGCAGGGAAAGTTCAGGTTTTTGACAGGCTGAGACTGACATCAGACTGTGAGCATTCTTAAAATTACGAGAATTTCTCCTCTGGGTCCTGATTCCATTTTTTCAAACTTAAAATTTTCAGCGTTTCAGTGGTCTCTCGATTGTATTTTTTGACAGCTTTGTCATAAAAAAAATATGTCACACACACTCGAGAGGGGTTGGTTCTTGACCCACCCTATTAATTTATTGTAACATTTTGTAGAGAATGGAGGCCCATCCGGGACATATTTTTTATGACAAAGCTGTCAAAAAAGTACGATCGAGAGACCACTAAAACGTTTGAAAATTTAAAGTTTGGAAATAGAACCATGAAAAAAGGAACTCATTCCATGCAAGTAAGAAATTCAAACATTTCCAAAATTTGTTCGAGCGATTTTTCATCTTACCCGACCTTAAAAATAGTTTTTAAAACAAGTACATTACATTTTCTCTTAATTACTTCAAATCGGGTTCTGTAGGTGAAGGATAACAGCCGGAGGGTACTATCAGTAATTACTAATAAAAAATAGTTAATGCCCATCGGAGCCATTAGCCTGCGTTATGTCATGCCAGACCCATGGTCATGCTCTTGGGTAGGTTGGCTTTATTGGGTCTATTTTGATTTTATTTTGAAGGGCAGTGTATAAAAATAACTTACAATTGATGGCGGCCTCACAAAACAGGTTTTCTGACTAACTAAATAACAGCTGCGTACAGTTACTGCAGCTTTAACTGGCCACGGGTCATTTAATAAACACTTCTTTGTCATAGGAGTAACAGACAGTCCGCTGTGCAGGGCCTGCATGGAGGATGACGAGACAGCGGCACATGTGCTTCTAAGCTGCCCGGTGGTCGCCACATACAGGGCAAATTATACTTCGGTAACCCAGGTACCCTACGTGAGACGGTCAGTAATACCAAGGTGTTGGCCTTCCTTGGGGAGTGGGGGTGGCTCGAATAATTTAAATTTGCAAAAAATTAACAATTAATTGTACACAATAACAAAATTACCTTATGTTTTTTGTTTAGGTACGTATCTACGAAAAAGAAAATAAATTCCCATTCATACAATAACCTAGAACGTTTTAGAAAACTAACACAGCTTGACCTAACCTAGGCAGATTATTTACAATTCCCTTCGAAGGAGATGTCTCCATTAGAATGTAAGTATTACAGACATCTTATGGCCCAATTGTATACGATTAGCGCTGTATAGGTAAGGCTCAACAATCCACACATTCGCACCGTATAAGACCGTCTCGTAAGGTCAGACAAATGGTCTCATCTTATTAATTAAGGCTATGATTAACAGGTGCTAAATGCAGATCTTAGAACTAAAAGAGATAAGGCAAAAGCTTAAAATATGTTTGAACAAAATAATAAAAAGAATATTCCACAACTTTCACACAGCGTCATCTAGCCCCAAACTAAGCAGAGCTATGAGTACTAGACAGCTGATAAACATACATATATATTTCTAAATACATACATATTACAGATAAATTACACCTAGACAAAGAACAAATGATCGTGCTCATCACACAAACATTTGTCCTAGGTGGGAATCGAACCCACGACCTTGCGCATAGCAGTCAGGGGCACTGACCACTAGATCAACAGGCCTGTCAAAATATGACTACTCTTAAATTATGTGATTACTAGGACGACAAGACACCAGTACATGTGCTTCTAAGCTGCCCGGTGGTCGCCACTTACAGGACAAAGTACTTTGGTAACCCAGGTACCCTGCAAGAGGCTGTCACTAACATCAACGTTAGCCTGACTTGAGGAGCTAATAAGCAAATAATCAATCTTCCCACCCGTATGCGAAATACACGCATTGACGTGGAGTTGCGGTCACTAGCCCGTATTACCTATTACCTACTAGCTGTTGCCCCTCGGCTGCGTGTATTTAGTATTTCATAAACAAAAAACATAATGTCCGGGATGAAAGGCAACCTGTGTCCAACAACTAGTACCAGGCCACCAATGTGTAAAATTTTATAACAATCAGTGGTTTAAGCTTGAAAAGGTAACAGATAGACAGATATTACTATAATATAAACATAGATCGAGCTATGCATAAGCTCAACCATGATCTCCGGTTTCAAAATATTTGCCATATTTAAAGAAACTAGCAACAATAAAAATTAAAGAAAAGTATTTTATTTGGGACACGCACAGGAAATACAAACAGTAACAAAAAGAGAATTTAAAACTAATAAAGTTTCATTAAAAACAATAAAAAAAAGATAAAGTGAAATGAATGAAAATACTTTCTGTTTTTTACTTCTAATTTCCCATAAGATATGGGATCGGAAGTCACTTCCTTTATCCTGCTCTTAAATACAGCAGCTTATTAGGGTTCCATACCAAAATGGTAAGAAGAAACCCTTATGGTGCGACACAGTTTGTCTGACTGTCCATGTGTCACAGCTGGATATCTCAAGAACTACTAAAGCTATCAACTTAAAATTTGGAATAGTTTTAGATGCCCGTTTGCCCAACTATTTTGTAAACAAGAAAGAAGTAAAAATATATTTATTTCTTGCAACAGGGACAAAAAAGGGGGTCTTAAAAATTTGAACTGGGGCTACTAGGACATGTGGGGTATCATATGAGAGAGTGCTGTTTGCACATTCTCCAATTTTTATTTCCTAAGGCCGCATTTTTTTCGACTTTTGATGAAAAATGTAAAAAAAAATACCGTTCCCTTATTTCCGAAGTTTGCGTAGACAAAAATCTGAAATTATTCTATGTCATAGAAGTTTATGTAAAGATTACAGGAAAAATACAAGGCACACACACAAAAAAAAAACGAACACACAAACACATAAATAGCACACTTACAGAAAAAAAAATGTCAATTTAAAACCTTCGGTGCGTGACTCTGACTCGCTCTTGACCGTTTTTTTTTAAATGGTATTTGGCTCCTTAAATTCATAATTTATCACAATATCTGATTTCCTTCTATGATCTATGGCTATGACTCACAGGTATAGGCAATGTTGTTTCATGCCATCACAGACGTTAATTGTATAATGGCATAATGTGTGAACGCGAAACTATTTATTGATATTTAATTGGCCATACGTAACCGATAGAGTTGTATAAATTATTGAAGCATGAAAAATATTTGCTCTTAATGATAATTTACATTATTTGTGGTTGAAATGGTTCTCAGTTGTGATCTGGTAATTATTCTTGAGGAGCTCGAGACTAAGTAATAACAGCCGCACGGGTCGATCGCTCAGGTCAAGCTACGCTTGCCGCGGTTGGTCCGTAGATGGGTGACCATCTTTGCATACCAAGACCCCGCCGTGCTTCGAAAAGCACGTTAAGCCGTTGGGACTGGCTGACATTCGTGGATTTTTGACAAACACATACTGTAGCTAGTCTTAGAAGAAAAGTTGGTTATGGTTAATGGTGGTTACGATAACCACTTAAAACGAACCGCTAGACATGTCAGATTGAAAAACCCTCAGGAGAGGAAGGATAACCTCAACTGGCACAGTAGATTTCTACAAATTCCGCTTTCTGATATTGTAACATAAACAATAAACAGTTAAACACCTTATGTCCTAAGTCCTATCATAATATTTTGGCATAACTAATAAAGTACAATTATTTAGCAGAAGCACCATCGTAAATCTAAGAACATGTGCCATAACTTAGTGTCCAAGTTAATGCCGTCAAAATAGTTCAAGTATTATAATGGTAGACTAAATTTAGTTTTCGTTAGAACGTGCAGTCGAAACGTGTGGGAGCGGTTAGTCGGTATGTTTTGTGGAATTTGTAGGGATGGGACATTCGACAGTAATGGTCTGCCTAGCCTTTCACCAACTTAGTTTGGGGTCAGTTTTGTTGGATGGAGTGTGTGAAAGATGACGTGGCTAGAAAAGTGAGGTTACTACCGAGATTACGACTAAAAGAGAATTATGGAAGAAAAAGATAAGTATGTATCTGTTGCGCGGACCCCAAATAAATTGGGGTAAAGGCAGGAGATTGATGGTTATGTTGTGGTTGGCTTCCAGTCTAACCGGTTGCAGCTGAATACCAGTATTTTACATGGAGCGACTGTCTATCTGACCTCATCTGACCTCCATAACCCAGTTACTGGATAACACGATACCCATTGGTAAGATTGGTTGTCTGACTTTTGTGCTTCTGAATATCCGTAACGACTGTCAAATATCTACGAGTGACAGCCAGATCAAACGGCTCAACGTATTTTCCGAGGTTCGGAGGGGTTTCGGTATGTAATGGATGGACATTAGACAATCTGTTAGTAAAATGTAGGTGAGTTGTTTTATTTATTTAAACTTTTCGAACATGAAAAAGGAACAAAGGCGGAGTTAATGCTTTAGGCATTCTTTGCCAGTCAACTAAGAGTTGTTAGTTTTGCATGCTTCTTGCGCAATAAAATGGTTGTTTTTTTTTTTGGGGAAACAAAGTATTTCGATATCAGTCAATGCGACATACACCTCAGACTGACAATTGTTTTTATTTCTTATTTCGGGGACACGTTTTACTACTCATAAAATACCTGTAATGAGCACGGTTCCAAGCATCACAATATTCTGTTCCTAAAGCTTTGGTTTCCTAAGAAAGCGGTGAACGGTCCACACAATAACGGCTGTCCAAATACGATATACGCACGTTATACAACACCTTAATGTCGAATAATAAAGTGAAAATGACAGATTTGCATACCATCGTATTCTAATTTCGGATCGCAGTGACAAAATAAATCTTAAGTATTCTCAGTAACATTCTTTGCTACAGTTAAGTGCAATCTAAGTGTGCTTTTGTTTTTGTATTTATTTGTATAGTTAGTTAGTAATTTAATTTCGCACCTAAAATAGTATCATGCATTGTATATTGCGCTGGACAGACCTTATCAAAGCGTCAACACAAACCTCCATAGTTCAGAATTTCCGAGACGCTGAAGACTGGAATAAGTGCATTATTTGTGGGCCAATGACATCAAACTATCAAGTATCTAGAACAAAATATATTGAAGAACCGCTTGCAGTATTGAGAGTTGAAATTTCAACCATTTGTACGCACGACGACATCTCAAGCTATAATGTTCCAGTTTTAGCTGACCTTGCATTGTATGAGTTTCTCGTACAATCAGAAGTCAGCTTATACTGGTTATGTATAGCATGGTGTGAAGCCGTGCATACTTGAAAGGTAAAATGATGTAAAATTGAATTATGGTCTTCCTAATACAGTGTATTAAACCAAAAATTTGTACATACATTGCTAAAACGCCTTTGGGTGTAGAATGAATAGCTGTTATTTTATTATAATAGAACAATTGTTTCGGTATTTCTCGCCTAAAGCGATAGAAGTATTCTCATTGTAAACTTCGATTGCGAAGATTTTCGGATATATTTAGGTACCATCACGCTTTGATTCGTAAAAGGGTGAGAAGAACACGGGGTGTGCTAAAATAATGCTTCGTGCCACAAAAGGGAGCCATAAATTGGATGTAAAGGTTACTCGGTCGTTTTCATGATTCAGAATAAGTAATCTTTAGGTATAGAGTAATGAGTGATGCCATACTTGGAACATAAAAGTAACTAAAGTATACACAATTAACGCTCACTATGATTTCAATTTGATAGGGAATATTGTAAAAGGGGGTTTGGCAACTGGTAAGTTGGCATTTCGTTGAAGATGTTGTTTTTTTCTTACCACGTTTTTATTGATTTAGTTATTGTTTGAAGCTTCTTTCATGGTCTCCGTATAAAAAAAGTAAAACCTAACGAACCTACGAGCTCAACTGTCTCTGATGAGACACAATTACTTTTTCCATTATTACTAAACTTGATAAGCTTGCCTGACAGACGAAGGGCTATCTAATTTTTATTGTAATTAAAAGAATTTAATTCGTCTAAGCAAACGCAAGTCCCATCACTATTTCGGCCTACGTTCAATAATCGAAACACGAACTGTTATTGCGAAGCTAGTGTTGTCAATCATCCGGCTCTCGTCCCAAATTATCACACCTGTTTCAAAATGGCGGATTGTTTGAATTTATAGAAATGTGTTGCAGCTTCGCGAGGAATCTGATGGCCCTACCTACAATAAAACATAAACTATGATTTGAAAGGATTGCTGTGAAACATTAAAATTTACAGCTTAACATGCAGGCAGGTCTAGTGGTCAGTGGTCCTGACTACTACGAGTATACGCAAGGTTGTGGGTTCGATTCCCACACAGGACAAATGTTTGTGTGATGAGCACGATCATTATTTTCTTCTTTGTCTGGGTGTAATTTATCTATAATATGTATGTATTTAGAAATATATATGTATGTTTATCAGTTGTCATAGCACAAGCTCTGCTTAGTTTGGGACTAGATGGCGTTGCGTGAAAGTTGTGGAATATTATTATTATTAACATTTTGTGAGTCTCAAACTAATTATAAATATATTTAATCGAAATATGATGGATAGGAAGAGAGGCTATGCCATCTAATTCATGGAATTCAATTCATGAAAATAAAAGCGATGTTTAAGGAGATCTAGAAATTAACCTTCAAGAGAGAGAGAGAGAGAGATGGAATACTTCACCTACATGCATGATTTCTGAGTAAAAAAAGAGAAGACACTTTATTTTCTCCCACAAAAAAAAAGAAGTATATACAAGATATACAACGTGTAATGTTAAATGCGCAAAACCTGAAAATAGTTTGATCAGAATAACTAGCAGAATTAATTGAACCACTTTTTAATATAGGTCACATTTTTCAAAAAATCTTCATTAAAAACGTTGCCGTGTCTATTTATTAATAGGTCAAGCAACCCAATGTCGCAGACGCAAGGAACGATCAGAATGGCCAGTAAAACTAAAACAGCACATAAAACCTTGACTATTTTTTTAATGACTTATTTTCTCTCTGAAATAAGTCAATTGAATTAAAAATCAGTTGGGGTGTCTGAGGTTTTGCGCATTTAACGTTACACGTTGTATAGTATAGCAGAAGACTGTAGATAGTTCGATAAAAGAACACATTCACCTTCACATTATTGATAATTATTAGGTACAGGATTTCTGAAATATTGATAATGGAGCTCTCGATGTTTAATCGAAATAAGATGGACAGATAAGAACAGACGTCATCCAAAAAAAAAATCATGAATTAATAATAAAAGTGATGTTAAAGGAGATCTAGAAATTAACCCTCAAGAGAAAGAGAGAGGTTGATAGAAATGAAATAGTTCTCCCACCATGTAGGTGAAGTATTCCACCTTATCTAACCTCGTATTGGGTTCTACAAGCATGGTTTCTTAGTAAAAATAACCGGTCAAGTGCGAGTCAGCCTCGCGCACCGAGGGTTCCATACAAATTTGTAGGTACGTAATTACAAATTTACGGTTTTCGCAATTTTTCCTTTATTTGTGCTATAAGACGTTGCTTCGTACCAAATTTCAAGATTCTGAGTTTACGGGAAGTACCTTGTAGGTTTTGATTCCCTTGCGAGTGTCGAAAATTTGCGGAAATTTACGGCATAAACGACTTTATCTTTTGATTGCATTGGCTTAGAAGTTTGATTTTTTCATAGCTCCAAGGGATAGTAGATTTGAGTATTTGATATAAATTCAAGTGTGATACCTCCACGCGTTCCTGAGAAAAAGGGTCTTGACAGACAGATAGACGGACGGACGGACAACAAAGTGATTCTATAAGAGTTCCGTTTTTCCTTTCGAGGTACGGAACCCTAAAAAGAGACAACACTTTATTTCCTTCAAGAAGAAAATTAACTATGGCCTACAAGGCAGTAGATAATGACACGAGTGTACACAGACCTACATCCACTTGGATAGAAAAAAAATACATTTACGTCTACGTTAAAGATAATAAGAGGGAAGATAATAAGAGAAAGGTATAGCATCCATGAAATATCGATAATGGTACCAATCAGTAAGAAGGTCACACATCAGAAAAAATTAACAAGCCTTATACTCATAAGTAACCTATTAAAAACGAACGACCTTGTCAATGAACTGGAACATAGTAATGGAACACATCAATTACATTTCAATATATTACATATAAAGTCCATCTCAAACTCATATTGAGTATTTGAATCAGTGTATTTGGTAATGTTTAAATGTGTTTTATAAAAAATAAACAGTGAAATGCAGAAGTTCGATTTCGTACAAAAAGCTACTGGAAATAAAATTAGACGAAAAAACTCAAAGTTAAATTCAATCTTGAAGCATTTATTTCAATTAAACCAATTGCAGGCACTTCTGATGGCCAGTGAGAGTGGCCAGAAAGATGAAGCAACTATGCTTACTATATAGAAATGGATAACTAGCCCATTCCAAAGCGAAGTAGGTAGTTCTTTCCTATGGAGAAGAACGAGCAAAAAACTCCACGGACACAATAAGTTGATATCATACGATAAAGAGGCAACAGAAAATTATAACTTAGCAATCAAGGAATTGTCGTTGAAGATCGTCCTCGTCGCCAATGATATGTTTCTAACTGAGGGTGCAGAGATAAATAAACGAGTGTCTTATTTGAACGCTGATTTATTACTGAAACTGACATGAGTCCACTCAGATATTCACAATATACGAACTACGTGTGAGTAGCAAACGCATACACATCAATAAGCTTATGTAACAATTAAACCTTCTGCGTGTATGTTTTTTGTAACTAAACTAAGAGAATTGACCTTCATCAACAAGTGCAGAAAGGTAATAAATTTCTTTGATCGTGCATGTTACTAATCTGGTGCGTATGTGTTTTAGCTTAGATGCTATAAACGTGGATACGTTTGCATTCATATTTTATTAATGCATATTAATTTAAGATTATGTTTGCATACTATTTAAGCTACATGTATTTTTATATTTTTAAATGATATTTGTATTTTTTAAAAGAAATATAATTTGACTGGTTATTCTCTAGTTTGTATAAAAAATACTTTAGAATCACACAGACCCTCACATTTATAATTCAAGTTATTTCCATTTATAAGTCCTTCTCAAAACCTAGTTGCCAAGGAAAAGACAAGACGAAACAAGCGGACGATGCACGGGCTAGCAAAAATAACTACCTACTACTGTAAAATGATCTATTGCTGTTTCTGAAACAATAAAATGATGATAAAGTCAGATATCAGATAATCTAGAAAAAATAAATAATTACTCACTCTCCAATATTACATTATACTTTCCAATAATTCCTAGATAATCCGCCTATAATGTTCCCACTGCTGGGACACAGGTCTCCCCTATGTGAAGTGGGCCATAATCCACCACGAGGGCCCAGTACGGGTTGGTGGATGTTGTTTTCAAATTTTTCGTTCTAGGACATGCCAGTTTCCTCACGATGTTTTCCTTCACCGTTTCCAATAATTACTTATTCCAAATGATGTACTATCACATCTGCAACAGAGGTCACAGGTGTGATTCCGTAGACAGCCTTGTGTCTGTTCTGTTTGAGTTTATCTATAACGCGACACGCTATGGAGGTCACAGCGACTTCCAAAATACGTGGGTGAAAATGTGTTAGCGAAATTATAGGTTGCATTCGCGGTAATCGGTGTTTCACGATAATTTACTACAGAGGACTTTATGATTGAAAATTATTGTGGGTGAATTTATTTATTGAAAATGAAAATAATTTATGTTCGGTGAAATATAAACGATCATCCCACTTATATTATAAAAAAGTAGGTATTTAATAGTATACGGAAGTTGGTGGATATTTAAATTAATGGCGTTAATAGCAGGGATGCGTGTTTTATATTGAACATCGTCGTGTATCATCATTATTAAGGCAAGACTCTTTGTAAGTAACTATAATGGTGGTAAACAGTATATTTCAGAAAAAAAAAATAACATGGAGCTGGAGATAATACGGAAACTAAATATGAATTAGTAAGTCAAAAATGTAGACCCCTAGTTTATAAATATACAGGAAAATAATAACATCTTGACTTTTGACCGTAAATAGATACACAGAAAAGATCATGAAAATTGGAAAGCCACACAAATTAATGTAAGAGCCACTGACGTGTATACGAATGTTGCATTATTATATTTATTCCATCTATAAAAACACATCATCACTCACAACTCAACGAGCTTGACCGACCTAACCCGACCCATGTAACTTCTACCTCGAGTCACACAGCTGATCAACTCCCTTGATTAATTATAACGTATCTATTCCGTCGCTGACGACTCATCGCCCGGCACGTATGGTCTGATCACTTGTATTTAGATCAATTTCGATTTAGTGGGCATTGAGACTGATTAAGTACCTATTTACCGAGTTTATTCTAGAATAAACTTGAATATTAACTAATACATGGAGACATTTTATTGGCTTCGGATTTAAAGCCCATTTTATCTAAATCAATTGATGGTTATGGAAGCGATTGGTAGTATTGCAGTTTTTGGAATAAAAATCACCGCAAGAAGGGGCGTAGTTTCACAAACACAATTAAGTGTGAATTTCACAACGATATAAGGACACCAGTCTCTTAAAACACCAATTATAGACTTAAGAAGGACATAATAATATTTCATCATCTGCCTAGCCTTTTCCCAACATGTTGTAGTCGGCTTCTAGTCCAATCGGATGTAGCTAATTTTTTTTTTTATTGCTGAATGGGCCCGCTCTTGACCTCAATCACGCCTTATGGAAAGCGATTGATGAGTTTGTCCAGAAGATGCCTCAGGCACTGGAATTCTCACGCATCGGCGAAACACAGCAGGCTGCTTGCAGGCGGGCGTTAGGGTGCGTTTCCACAGAAGCGGAGCTGCGCGGAGCAGAGCGGAGACGTGTAGGAATCGTCCAATCACAGACGAGACGAGTGACGCGATGAGGATTTCAACCATTGCGATTAGTCGATTCCTGCACGTCTCTGTTCCGCTTCGCCCAGCTCCGCTTCTGTGGAAACGCACCCTTAGCCCCGCCACCGCAAGGGAAGAATTGGCCAGTCAAATAAGATGTTTGGTGTGACTGTCCAGGATGCGCCGAGCACTCAGTTCAGTTGAGTAACTGGCGGAAAAAACTGCGCTACACGAGGAGGTTTCTTCATGCATCCCAAAAACCAGGACACCAGATTTTACATTGAGCGACTCCTTATCTGACCTCCATAACCCAGTTACGATACCCCTTTGTAAGACGACTCAAGTCAAGGAAAGAAATGCTTAAATTTTACTTAAAGTAGTACCGAAAATAATAATATAATAAAGTTCAGTAAATACCTCTTTCGTGAGCACTTGTAAACTTTTTTCCACTTTCAAATAACGTTGTCTTATAAAATGAAGTTCGTTATTTTATAATTATTGCTAATAAAATCATCGTCGGTCAGGATGTAATGAATGTGTTAACTATGTACACTTTACCGCGTAATCATTTAATCACGATGTGTTACAATATGATTTTCGACCGATCTTCACACTTAGCACCGTGATGCAATCTTAAAATAATTAAGCGCACGGAAACCGTATAATATGGTTGCTTGGTAGTGCTACAACGTTTATATTCGGTATACCAATACGCAGTTTCCTTGCTAAGTGTATACAAACCAATATAACATATCATCACGCCTATAATTCCCTTAGAGTTAGGCAGAGATTACCAATGGTAAGTATACCCACGTGTTGCCAATTATGTTTAAGTTCCATATAACAGGTTCCAAATCCAGAGTCCGGGCTGCTACCGAGAAATTCTTGATGGAAAACCCAACAACATTTAACCCCACCTGGAAATCGAACCCAGGACCTCATGCTCAGCACTAGCACATGCGACTGCTAGATTACCGAAGCAGTCAGTGGCGCTGAGTCCCTTGCTCACAAACTAAACTAAATTTAAGTTCAGTGCATCAAATTAGTCAGCGCCTGACGTAAATTGATGTGTTTATAGTAGCCAATTTTTTAATCACGTCTAAACTTGTCTATGGAGTATTTTAATTTGACAGGACTAAACTAATATTAATATTCTGTCCTTTTCTTAATGAATTAGAAAGAAAAAGATGGACTGAAGTTAAATTTAGTTTAATTTGTGAACAAGGTAATCGACGCTAATGAGTCAGTGAGGAGTAACTGAATACATCGATGTCAATATTTGGAGTCTCTTTGAAGTTAATAAAATTATCCGGGAAATTAATTCGAATGAATAACTTAACTGCTTCATTTGTCTAGTGGTCGTAAGCGCTGCAGCTGCTGAGTAGGTCCTGAGTTCACTTCCCGGGTCGAGCAAAGTGATTGGGTTTTCACATATACAGCGTGTAACGGAAAGGGGGTATCAACCCTGAAGGAGATGAATGTGCTCATGAAACTCAACAACTTTCCCCAAAGAACATAGGTCGAAATATGAAAAAAAAATTTGGCCCTCCCATAGTAAATCAATCAGCTGGTAGTCAGTTTTGTAAGGGAGGGCCAAATTTTTTTTTCATATTTCGACCTATGTTCTTTGGGGAAAGTTGTTGAGTTTCATGAGCACATTCACCTCCTTCAGGGTTGATACCCCCCTTCCGTTACACGCTGTATAATTTCTCAATAGCAGTCCGGAGTCTAGATTTGTGCCCGGCAATAGGCCCGGTTCGTATTACAAGCACTCATACATGGGACTTAAACATAACTCGCAAAATGTGGATGTACAGACGCCAGCACATAAAGCTCCCCGAAACTGTCAAATTTTCCTAATCAACTTTGAGCCTTACGCTTGACTTATGGCACACAACATATTATTAAAAAAAAAAAAAACTTAATTATAAATGAAATGAAAATGAAAAAAGGTTTATTAGAATCAACAAGTTTTCATATTACATCGGTGGTGATCGGAGCCTCCTTTTAAGTGTATAAAGCCAGTATGAGGAGACTCCGCTCTTCCATGCATTAGTAGTACTTATAAATACATAAATACTTGATTATTTCTATTTTATATTTTTTATATTATAACAATAGGTTACCAAATAATAATATTGTGTGACATGGCTATGTAATCATAGACATATTAGACTTTTGATTTTGGTCGGTTAGCAGCTCGCAGTAAACCCCTTGATTGATATTGGTTCACATTAGCGGCTTCGTAGCAAACCCATTGCACAAGAGGTACGAGACGCAATTATCGAAAAATTAAGGAGTCTGGCTCCTTAATTTTTCGATAATTGCGTCTCGCCCGTCTAGCATTGCACTGTGAAAGTCTAATCAGATTGCATCGTATTGGGATCTTGCCACCTAATTATTCACTCACGATGTATTGCATTTTTTCCGATCTCTACCGGTAAGTAACCATGTCGAAATTTTATGCAATTTGATATTTCTCAATACTTTCAAAAACTCGACCATCCCACGACCTATGTACCCGTACTTTATTATATATTGGTTATGTAACAGTTTGGTAATTGCAAGTATGGTTAAACTATTGCAAAGCTGTTAGATAGCGCAACGGTATTTTTTAAGGCCTAAAGATAAGTCTGAAGATGGTGAATAGGAATAATGTTTTAATATATATATAGGAATAATCTTTCAATTTATGATGTTTTTAAAACAATAAGTGTAACAATAAGTGCTCGCAACTGGCGTGCGTATGAGCAGACGCATGAACGTAAACGAAGTATGCAGCGATCATAGAAAGGTGGAGTTCTATAGTTTCTGCCTACCTCCTTACGAATTAGGTGTGATTTTATAGCTCTGAATTAGATAAGCCGACAAACAAGAGTACTTACAAAGTTTTTTTAATGCCATAAATGATTCTTTCAAAAAAATCTTGAAGCGTCCCGCGACTCTGAAGCATCCTTTGGCATCAGTATTTTAGAATTGTTATTGATCCTCACATGATCTGATCAAAATGATGTCTGGACGTGTATAGCAATGCTTAGCCTCCGGCCAAGATGAAAGTCAGCCCTTGAGTCATGGGAAGTGTCGACCAACCGTTTGGACCTTAAAGAAACCATAAGCACTCGAGCCCCGATGGTCCGATGATTTCAACGCCAAACGGCGCGAAAATAGAATTACCAATAAGGTATTTATACTTACCCCGCTTGAGGTTTTCCGCCGCCTCAGCAGTAGTGCCAGTAAAAATGTTCGTGTCAATAAATTTATAATATTACAGTCTACATATTATATAATAATAGTATTTCTAAGAATAGCCAATAATAGCACTTATCTAAAGGAATAGGAGCTATATCAATTACCAGTAACACTAGATACCTAGCCTATTACATCGATTAAATTACAAACGTAGGCGTGACGTAAATAACAGAAATTATAATACAGTAGTGCAATTAACTTAGTATTATATTTTATTATTATATTATTATCATTGTTTGATTGCGTTCACTTAAGTTAATAATAAATACTGTATGTTATAAAGTAATGACCAATGGTTTATGTAGTATTTATAGCAGCGCCCTGCGATTTCACCAGCATAAGTGTCGATCCCGTCGGAATATTGGAATATATAATATCCTATGTGTTATTCTGATGTACAAGCTATATTACTGTAAGCTTTCGTCAAAATGGTTTCGGTAGTTTTTGCGTGAAAGAGTTACAAACATCCATCCGTCCCTCCTCACAAACTTTCGCGCTTATAATAATATTATAAGTGGGATTTATACGACTATCTCCATGATGATTGAGCGTAGGGATCGAGGGTTTGGTCCTCGGATTGGAACAATGGTTTCGCATTAGGAATTTCCCAAAGGATTTTATTTACGTGACCATAAAATAGCAATAAACACTATGTAGAACTCCATATTTACAGGGAACTTAAACATAACAAAACTGCCTCACTGTTCTAGTGGTCGCAAGTGGTACTGCTGAGCACAAGGTCCTGGGATCGATTCCCAGGTAAGGCAAAGTGTTAAAATAGAATAGAATAGAATACACCATATTATGTACACCATACAAATCACAGATATAAATATAGAAATTTTACAAACGGTGACGCTCGCTAGAAAGACGCTCGAAAGATCGCTCTTAGCGATAAGACCGCCCATTGTGGGCGGTCTTATCGCTAAGAGCGATCTTTTAAAGACAACCTTTGGATGGATTGAAAAGAGAAGGAGATCCAAATACTGTGGGTAGTCTGTGGTGTACCATTTACACGATAAAATGAATACATACATAAAGTATATTATACTAATCTAAATAAATATATATATATAACAATGGACATGAAACAGGAGTAAAGAAAATATAATGGTGCTGTTTAAAGACAGAGGAAGTGGTTTTTTATCATAATTTTAAAAGTGGACAAATGTGAAGTGTTATTGGGTTTTTTCATCCGGAATTTCTCAGTAGCAGCCCGGAATATGGACATGGACCCGGTTCATGGCAATAGGCGCATCACCATTTAAACATAACTGCAGAAATATGGGATTACTATGGGTGGTTTTATATAATACGCCTTGTTTCCCCGAACGGTTAGGCAGAGCTGTGCGCGTGATTTTTATAAGTTATACAACGTGTAACGTTAAATGCGCAAAACGTGGTTCAATTAATTCTGCTCGTTATTCTGATCAAACTATTTTCAGGTTTTGCGCATTTAACGTTACACGTTGTATACTAAAAGGCAGGTACCTAGCTTTATCGGAAAAATGTTTGATCCACTTGGTTTAATAGGGGCCCATAATTGCATTTGCTGAGCTTTTTATGCAGCAATTATTGTCTGTCAAATTAGGATGGGATTCTACAACGTGTAACGTTAAATGCGCAAAACCTGAAAATAGTTTGATCAGAATAACGAGCAGAATTAATTGAACCACTTTTTAATATAGTTAGGTCACATTTTTCAAAAAATCTTCATTAAAAACGTTGCCGTGTCGATTTATTAATAGGTCAAGCAAGTCAATGTCAGCGCGGTGCAGCGGCCCGGTGACGACTCCTCCCTCGATAAACCGTCGTCGCAGACGCAATAAACGATCAGAATGGCCAGTAAAACTAAAACAGCACATAAAACTTTTACAATGTTTTAAATGACTTATTTTCTCTCTGAAATAGGTCAATTGAATTAAAAATCAGTTGGGGTGTTATATATTGCCTCAAAGCTTCTTGGACATTTGTCATAAATAAAAAAATAAAAAAAAAACAACTTGAACGTAATGGGTACTATAATTACTGTTCTACGTTGTGTAAATTCTTGTGACAAAGTTTCCATAGAACTGTTAGGCTATGCAGATGCATCACAAAAGGCATTTGGTTGCTGTCTATATCTTAGAATTTTGAATAAAGACAAGTCAGTCATTGTAGATTTATTGTGTTCAAAGTTTCGTCTTGCTCCGTTAAATAAAGCATTAAGTATTCCTTAGCTTGAACTTAATGGCGCTCTGTTATTAGCCCAACTAACTCATAGAGTGTGTTGCTGTCGAGATTTCCATTGAAGGTATACCTGTAAAGTGACTCATTCATTCACAGATTGTGTTGGCACGGATTAAGTCAAGCAATGTTAATTCGAATACATATAAGTATTGCAAATACATAGAGTCAAACAAATACATGATTTGACAACTGAAGCTGATTGGTCATATGTGCAATCTTCAGATAATCCCGCTGATCTGCTTTCTAGGGAAATCAAGCCGCAAAAATTGCAATTTATCAATCACAGACCTATCTAATAAGGACTATGTACACACATATTGTGCTAATTGAAAATTGCCTATTCTACCTGCAACTGTATCTGCCGGCCCAGTCAGATTTGCTTGATCACATTAAAAAATTCTCTAATCTAAATACGTTACAAAGAGTGATAGCATATTTTTTTTTATTTAGGCTTTTGAATTTCCCAAGACTTTTAAAATTAATTACAATATCATCATAAAATATTCATATCTCATTCCTCATTCCAAATTATAATCTGAATAATAATTGAACCATGCATTTTAACAAATAAATAAATTTATTTTGTAAATTGAAATAATATAAAATAAATAAAATATAATATAATTATAGTTTTTTCTTGTTCAATTAGTATTGGGTTCCCATTTAAGGGCGAAGGCCTCCTCCATCTTTTGCCATTCCTGTCTGTCTTGGCCCATTCTGGTCCAGGTGGGGCCGGTCACGCCTATAATAGGAGTATCATCGCACCACCGGCGCCTGGGACTGCCTCGGGTGCGTGGTCCCTCTCACTCCATCGTCCATCTGTGGCTCTGGCTACGTGCCCTGCCCATCGCCATTTCAACTTGCAAGCTAATTCCACAGCATCTGTTATTTTAGTGCATACTCGTATGTCTTTGCTTCTTTTACGGTCTCGGAGTGTAATTTCTAACATACTCCTCTCCATTGCTCGTTGGAATGCTTGAAGTTTATTTTTAACTGCCTTTATTAGTGTCCAACTTTGACAAACGTAGAGTAGAGTAGATAATATACACACGACGTGGGTTGCGTGGAATTTCTTGTTTCCCCTCCCAGCTCGTCGCATCGCATCGCCTGCCTGACCTATCACTTCGTTTTTGGTTAATACTAAGCACCTGAAAGCCTCGCGTGATGTTAAGTAGCCTAGAGCCTTTCTCAAGAAATGGGCTATGGAATACATAATGATTTTTTCAAAACCTACTGGTAGATTCAAGAATTAGCGCGTTCAAAAACAAACAAACTCTTCAGCTTTATTATTAGTATAGATATACAATATTATTTTTAGTTTATGGCAAACCCGAAACACGTGTATTTTTATGTAAAGAATCTATGAACAAAATTTCAAAACTTTATCATGAAAAATCACGAAGTTATAAGCTTGTTACGTTACCTGATTGTCCGTACAAAAAGTTGGTTACCACATAACACGCGCCACCGGCCGACCGGCTGTGACCTGTGTTGTGCGCATATGTTTGCGGATATGTACTTAGTGTCGCTCGCTCCAACTTTTTACCATTTTAAAATATTTTTGGGGTAAAATATAACATGGTGTAAAAACTATTGGAATCGATTCAGTTACTTATTCTGAACAAAGTATATTCAGGTTTGTAGTATACTAAAAATAATGTTGTATATAGAAGGAGGAGGGGCTTGTGGCTAAGTAATATTAGCCACACGGGTCGATCGATCAGGTTAACCCTTTACCGCATAGGAAACCATATATGGTTTGACATGTTTACAGTTTATTTTACTCTAAAAAAATAAAAAACTAGCGTATAAATCCTAATGGGGTTTGTTTTTCATATCATTAGCAATAATAAAATACAACTATTTTGTCTATCATCACATACCACTAGGACATAAAAAAAAAATACTTAAATAAACAAATAAAAAAAACACTATAATTAATTCTGAAGCTTTAATAAAGACATTACATAATAAAAAAAAATTGTCACTTAATTAATATATCATGCAGTAAAGGGTTAAACTACGCTTGCTGCAGTCGGTCCGTGGATGGGTGATCTTCTTCATATACCAACACCTCTCCGTGCCTCGGAAAGCACGTTAAGCCGTTGGTCCGGCTGTCATTCTTGGATCGTTGACAGTCGATACGAGTCTGCCAACCAAATGATAAATGATTTATTTTCTGTAAGTAGGTTTGTACAAACACTTTTACATGTCAATCATATTTTTTTAAACTAGATGAAGTCGGCGTTTCCTATCTGACTACTCTGAGAAGAAAGGCCGAAACAAACTCAGAGGTCACAGTCTCTTTTAAAGTCCAGACATAATCTTGGTCAGATAATGTGAAGACCATGTAGATTGGTGTCTGAAATGGTCTTTTGAGTAAAGAACCACACAGATTGAGCGGACCTGTCCAGACAGTGCACGCATTTGTCAAAAATCGTGCAGCTCAACTCAGAACTTGAGGAGCCTTACGATTCGACGAACAATACCAATGAAAGGACATTTGGGTAGGCCGCATAAATGACTCAAACTGCCAGATCATGATTAAAACTAACTAAGAAGGAAATCCGAAAAAAAGAAATGACCCTATGTGGGTCATTTCTTTTTTTCGGATTTCCTTCACATGTGAGTGTGAAGACTATGTGGGTCATTTCTTTTTTTAATATGCAATAATAATAAAAAATAAGATACTTTACAAAGTAAATATCCATGTCATTGTTTATATAAAATTCATCAATGTCAATGTGTATATAAAAATCCGGATATAATCTTTGAGGACCATGTAGATTGGTGTCTGAAGTGGTCTTTTGAGGAAAGAACCACACTGAGTGGACCTGTGCAGTCAGTGCACGCATTCGTCAGTAACCGTGCAGCTCAACTCAGAACTTAAGGAGCTCAATGATTCGACGAGCAATACCAAGGACAGGACATTTGTGTAGACCGCATACACCACTCAAACTGCCAGACCATGATTAAAACGGAAACAATGACCCACATAGTCCTCACATTCACAATAATTAAAATAATATAAGACTTTAAACAGTAAATGTTCATGTCATTCTGTATATAAATAGATATTAAGAAAAAAAAAAAAACAAAAGTGTAAATCAGTGTAAACTAGTCTTACCAAGCGGTATCGTATTGCCATAGTTGGGAAAAGGCTAGGCAGATGATTATAGTGAGATAGCAATCAATCAATCAACTCAGCCTATCGCAGTCCACTGCTGGACATAGGACTTTCCCAGACAGCTGGAGGGCGTCCCACACTACGCTTGCCGATACGGAGTCTCCACTCCAGGACTCGTCTGCGTCGTCTGGTGAGATGTAGAAGATAGATAATACATTTTTTTTATTTTTTATTAGTACGAAGCTTTTGGGTTGTTCGTAGGATCTTATTCAACAAACAAGTCTTAGATGAGTACTATTACCTAAAAAGATGACCTTTTGTTTTTCCATTCCTTTTCTATGATATATTTCTTTCTTCTGTTGAAAAATTGCTGCTGCAGAATCCAGAATTTAAAACATAAGTTAACTTTGCTTCATCTACGGGTCAGTTTGACTGAACAAAACAAGCTCGACGAATGGAATTCATTTACACACCAAAGCAATAATTTTCTTAAGCTCTTTAAAAACCCCGAGGGTACAAACTATTATAAATAAAATAAATGTAGCAAGACCGAAGATCCGCGTAATAGCAATAGTATTAATATTATGAGTGTGATCGCACGCAGCTGATGTGTTCCGGCAATATACTACAAGGCCAGGACGATCACTTGTTACGGCGGTGTAGTGATAGCGATGCGATATCTGCATAAACTATCTAAACTAATATTACAAAGAGAACATATTTGATTTTTTGTAGGTTTGTTTGTTACGCTTTCACGCTAATACGGCTGAATAGATTTGGATGAAATTTGGCACATAGGTAGACCATGACCTGGAGAAGGACATAGGTTACTTTTTATCCTGAATCGGAGACGAAGTCACAGGCAATAGCTAGTGTAGTATAAAGAGGTAAGAGTTTGCTTGTAGGGGGGAATCTTCCGAATCAGAAAATTCTTTCACTAATGGGAACCTATATTATTCCCGAGGGTTACATTAAAAAACGTATGAGAAAGTCTGCTTTAAACGTGAGAAAACCCGCGGATGAAGCGTTAGTACGAGTGCGAAGGTGAAATGTTAAATTATCTTTTACTTTTAGAAAGTTGACATCGAGTGTAAAGAGTTACTGATACTGATTTTGGCGACATCCCGTTACTCTCAGTTGCTTCTGTCTAGCTAAAATAATAGAGGATCATTGATTGTATATTTTGCATATTTAGGTAAAAGATTCGTCCTTTTATTTTTCATCAGTTTGGCAATCAAAATGCTACCATTGGTAAGCAAAACAATTTTTGAGTTTTTGTTTATGGAAACCGAGCATTAGTCTATAAATTACGAAACGCTCCAAGGAAGACAAGAGTATGTACAGACGCCAGCACATCAAGCTACCCGAAATTGTCAGATTTTCCCAATCAACTTTGAACCTTATGCTATAGCACTAAAGTTGAAAATCTATTAAAGAAATCTGACAGATTGTAGTAGCTTGATGTGCTGGCGTCTGTACCGTTAGAGAAATAAGCCTTCAGGGTATTTTTTATTCTAAAATAATCCTTCTTTTGCTACGCTTATTTATTGCTTAATTTCCACTACCACGGCGTTGCGTGTGACTATTGCTATTAACTGATTCTATCGTTGTTCACTTCGCTTTGCTCGCTTAGCTTGCTCTGCACCACCACGCTGCGTATGGCGGTGAGCGGTCACATTATGAGCTATTAACAGGCCGCTCTTGATCCAACGCGATGCTATTAACTGATTCTATTGCATGATCCACTAGGATGTTCTTGTTAGATCCTTGTGCATACCAAAGCTTGCTAGTTGTTGTCATCTTTAAACACTAAGTACTTACTAGCTTATAGCTGTTACTTTAATTTTACATTCTGGAAAACTTCTTGCTTTACTTTTAATGCCTTTTTAATCAATCATTCAACTCAAGCTATCGCAGTCCACTGCTAGACATAGGCCTCTCACAAACTGCACCACAATGCTCTGTCCTCGACCTTCCTGCATCCAATCTGCACCAGCTACCTTCTTTTGGTCGTCGGTCAGGACTCGTCTGCTCCACCGGCCATTGGTCCTTCGATAAACATAGCCAGCCCACTGTCTCTTCAGTTAACTTACTAGTCAAGTACCTACTTAGTTTGCCTTTTTGATAGTTACATGAATCTTTTTGTTAGACCTTGGTTTTTTCAGACAGGTTGCTCGCAACGACTTTTTGCATTGATTCAGTAGCGCGTATTGATAATGCACTTCCAAATCGTGACAGGATCCATGAAGAGTCGTGGTTACTACCAGCGATAGCAGGGTGACTATATCGCGGTCTTTTTGCAAATTTATCACTGCGGCATTGTTGCACAAAGTCGCTGTGTCAGACCTCCCATAATTGATTGTGAAACTAGTGTTAGTGACATTTATTCTAAGCAGTGTGAGGCACGCCGATCCTGGGGAATGTCTACTTGACTGCGTGCAGTCGTATCCACCGCCCCAAGACCTGAGAGTCCCACCTATCAGCCAACGTTCTAAGAATTTTGTTGGCCCTGGCGTGAACACGGCGTAGCAGAGATGCACATCTCTTGCGCATGATGGCCGAAAATCTATCACATTCGCGTTGGCATGCGCTATAAAAACCGTGGCAGCCCCATCAACACCCGGAACGTGTCTTTATATTGTGTTTGCAGGCCACTATATGCCCTTTGCGTAAAGTTCACCCACAGGCTGCACGTGTCAAAGGATTGGCGGTAGGCTTTGAAAAGCGTCACCTTAACCTGAGCCGTACAACGTGCAAACCTGTGGGCCAACATCCCATATAGAACAGCCAGCGACCTACGCTCCCGTTCTATATCAGCACTATTTTTCAAGTCATCTGAGACCCAATGACCCAGATATTGAAAATTAGCAACTCCTTTTAGAGGTCTGCCGCACGAATAACTCGTTGAATTGTGTATTGCTTTCGAAAGTAGGAAAAAAATTGCTATTCAAAAATGTTATCCTGCCACAGTTACATGCATGTATAAAGTTAAGCTATTTTCAGAATTAGTCGAACGTATTAGCGCCAGAGCAATAAACCGTATGAGAACAGATAGGAACCTAATGGGTTTCTAACACAAGCTATCTAAATTGCTAAACGGTCAAATAAGCAACCTGGTTCAGCAGTCAATATTGGGCACGGCCACTTACAACGGCCTACTTGCTCCACTCGATTTAAAGAGATTGTCACCGAGCTATTAAAATTGCTCGTACTACTTGCGGCTTACTTGCCCACAAAGAGCTTACCTATGACACAGGAAGAATAACATCTGGTATACTTTTCCGTGTCTTCCATATAAAAAAGCTAGGATTAACTTTTAAACCTTATTAAAATGAAATAATTAAAGCAGTTTTAATTAAACGCATCCTGTCGGTAATAATTGCAGGCTTTACTTAATAAAGGTTAAGCGTATATATTAATTTAAAATCGTTACAATTAACTACTTAGTTATTTGAGATGTAATTATCTTCCTTATTGGGTTTATTGAAGAATCTTGTTCTGGCAGTATACATCTGACCTATGTGGTTTTAGGATTTGGGAAAATCTTTTCGTTTAGTCACTTGACAAGATTTGTTGCTATGGGTACATTTGGCTTTTTAGAACACCCTTGACAAAGAAAGAAAGAAAATACAGTTATCTAGCACAGACTTAAAGGCACACAATATAATATAAAATATACATCGGATAAAAAAAAAGAAAAAAAAAGTGAAAAATTTGGTGAGGATAAATTAAGATTTCTTACTGCTGTCTGGAAAACCTCTTATTTTATTGGCATAAATAATTAAACATTTATTAGGTATTGAGCTTTAAAGACTAATCAATATTTTATGATGGGCAGACGACATCGTGCCATGGCGGGCAAGACATGGATGAGGCTGGCACAGGAGCGTGGTGATGGGCAAAAGAAAAGAGAAGCCTATGATGAGGTCTTCAAGTAAGATTGTTTTTGAGATGTTCCATTGAAACATGTCTGAAAATTAATGCACTTTTTTTATCCGAGATTTAATAACTAGATACTATTTATTACCAATCAAACTTACTTAATGATGCTGAAGCAATTAAACTATATTTGAAAAGTTAAACTAATTAATCTATTTTTACAAGGATTTCCTAACATCAATTGAATTACAAGTAATCGTAAGTAATTATAATAATAAATTGATGCTCTATATAAATTATTTTAGTTTAGCACCCACGGTTATAATTCATGATCGGTTAAATGTCATGAGCGGGTCTTGAAGTTATTAGTTTTACTTATTTGGCATATAAATATTAAAAGTTGTGTAATTAGTGAAATAACATCGTAAAATTGTTGATTGTTTTCTTTATAAGGTACTTGTATGTTCTTGTAACTAACAAAAGCTAGACTTTTGCCTGTGGCACTGCCTATTTTCAGAATGGCTTTGAACTGAAAATACATGATGGAGAATCGCGACAGTACATTGAACTGCGTATAATGACGTTCTCAATTATCATCACCATCATGATTTCAGCCCGGACTCACCCACTTCTGGGTATAGGACTCCGCTTTCTTCTACCATACTTACCAGTTCCTCGCATCCCTCATCCTGGTGTTACCCGCGAATTTGAGGATATCGTCAACCCAGCGCGCTTTTGGACAGTCATGCAGTACGATTCTGTAACCATCTCACCGGAAAACTTAGGTGAAGTGAGCGTGGAGTGAGCTGTCAGTATCATCCTACCTGATACTAGGGATTGTTCAAGAATACATTTACATGATAATCGAGATTTTAATAATATTTTTATGCTAATTTTATTGATCATTTTATATAATTTCAAAGCTATTATTTTAATCGTCAAAACATAAATATTTTGTGGGGTTTTAATGTAGGAAAAAAGAGCAGGTAGTCATATAAGGACTACAAAAAAAAATATATATATTCTGTCTAAGTTAAAGTAAAACCCCACAAAATTAGGTAATCTTTTGACAACTAAAACTTTGACTATGATATTGATTAGGTATATAAAATGATCAACAGAATTAGCATAAAAAAAAAAAACGATTATGATTGTAAATCTATGCTTGGTCAATCCCTAGCATCAGTGGGATGACACTGACAGCTCACTCCACGCAAGTGTTTACGGTGAGATTTTTACAGAATCAACCGGCTGGTTCTTTTGGCCTAACGTTGGCCACCATTCGGTCATGGCTTTGCTTTTTCTCAGTCTGCATACAAAAAATTAATCAATTTAATCATTTAATCCGTCACTATAGTTAGTCAAACATTGACAAAACCAATAGTCGGCCTATCACTACTATTTAGTTTGATTGAAATAATCATTTTTTTAATTGGGATGCTATGATTTATTTGATGTTCCAAAATAGTCTTATGCTTTGGTACTACGAGCAAGAGTGTGTTCATTTACTGTCGTATTACTTTCTCTACGTTGTATACTTACTCATCTTACTAATCTAAGATAGTTGTTTGTTTAATTTAATTTCAAGCCCTTTAAGACAATGCTTAATCAGTCTATAATGTTCGTCCTGCTGGGACACAGGCCTCTTTTGTTCGAGTGGGAGTGGGCTGTAATCTACCACGCAGGCCCAGAGCGGGTTGGTAGATGTACAGACGCCAGCACATCAAGCTACTTTCACTACTTTTTGTCAGATTTTTTAAATAGATTTTCAAATTTATCGCCAAAGCATAAGGTTCAAAGTTGATTGGGAAAATCTGACAGTTTCGGGTAGCTTGATGTGCTGGCGTCTGTACTTTCTAGCGAAAACACCATTGACCCGCGCAATTCGGGTTATTAACGATCTGCACGTCAAGATCGATGTTTTTTCGTGCTATTCGAGTGAATTTGCAAAAATACTGTTGTTTATTTTATGTTACAGTGTAGATTAGGCTAAGCTAAGATTATTATTAGATATTTTTATAAGTTTTACTAGTTTTATATATTTTTTAATATTTTTTTTTTCTTTTCATAGTTTTTATATTGTAAAAAAAATAATTTTAAGACCCCGCTATCGCATTAGGGATGCCTGTAATGATAGTTGTAAGGGAGATTTTGATAAATAAATCAATAAATAAATGTGACATGTCTTCAAAATTTTGATTCTAGGACAAGTAAGTTTCCTCACGATGTTTTCCTTCACCGTTTCGAGAGCAGTGGTGATGAAATAATTTACACAAAGTAATGCGTCTGCCTAGGTTCGAACCCACGACCTACAATTTATAAGTCCTCATTACCTTTACCTTCATTCATTTACCTTCAAGACAAGGCAAAGTATGTGAAATAAAAAAAAGCCTAAATGCCCAAACTTGCTTGCTCACTTGCTTCCCATGTTTGCATATTACTATAATTATTGTTAACATGACTCCTGCATAGACAAACGACTTGTTTCATAGAACATAAAAAATTGATCTATGATAATAATAGATCTGTTATGAACTTTACTCCCGGAAAAGTCCAGTACAAATGATTCTGATTTATCCATCTATCATTATACGTATCCGCCTTTTATCAATTTCCGTTATTAAAAACAGGAAGCAAAAGTGCCTTCAGTAACATCAAGCCAGTCCATCACTCCACACGACTGGACCAACAAACTATTTATCATTCCATACCATCACAGATGTATCAGCCAGTAGGTAATATTTATTGCCCCATCTTAACATACACTAGTTTGCTGTCTATAATAATTAGTGCGAATTGAAATTCTGTGCGGTAGTCAATATCCTTGAGATGAGAACTCCCTTCTTATTTAGGATAAAGGTTATTGCATGCTGATGAGTTTCTTATGTTACCGTTGGGTACGTAGGATTCTTTACTTTATTTTTTGTTATTTATATATTTTATAGGACTTTTTGACAGGATATACTGGTGATAACATTACAAAAATAGGTATAGGTACATACTACCAAATGCGTCTTAGTTTAACGTATTATTTAAATGTAAAATTGTTTAGGTACACATCTCAAAAACTTGTTTAGCTGCCTACGAGTCGAGTTTAAAGAACAAGATTTAGACCCCATAGCGTAGAAAGTTTACGCCGGTTGTCGAAAAAGTCTGCTGTGTCATGGGAAAGTGTCATAATATAACCTACGCCGTCAAAATGTAAGGAACAGCAATGTTTTTTTTTTAATCATCATCGTCTGCCTAGCCTTTTCCCAGCTATGTTGGGGTCGGTTTCCAGTCTAACCGGATGCAGCTGAGTACCACTATTTTACATGAAGCGACTGCCTGTCTGACCTCCAAAACCTTGTTACTGGATAATACGAAACCCCTTGGTAAGACTGGTTGTTAGACTTTCGGGCTTCTGATGACCTATAACGACTGTCAAAGATCGACGAATGACAGCCGGGACCAACGCGCGTACGCGGGCGTACTTTCCGATTCATGGAAGGGTCTTAGTATGTAAAGATGGTCACCTATCCACGTACCAACTGCGGCAAGTGTAGCTTAACTGGTCGATCAACACAAGCCGGTTCGGTCGGTTTTTTGTGTTCAGATTCATGTTCTGAATGAATGGTAACAGGCTGCGCGTTGGTGATCCTGCCACCATGTATACTTAGATATAAATATGAGTTGGGAGCAGCTGAGCAGTTAAGATGCTTTGAAATAGGCCAATGTTTTATCTTTCTATATTCTGTGTGGTCCTTGGCAATAAATAGGAAACTTTTTTTTTGTCCGTGGCTGCAGTAAAAGGTGTCAAAAGTATGTTTTGAATGCTCAGTCAAGCTTGGTGATAGTGGCATTCCATTCATCAATGGCTTTAACAGATGTTTACAGGGCTTACACAATAAGGGCGCAAAACGCTTTTTTTTTCACGTTATATTAGAAATAAGACTTTCATATCCTTCTCAGGGGTAGTCTGAAAGGAAATTAATTTCGACTCCATCTAACGTCACACCATATGACGTGTAAATGTGATTTCGATATCCTATAAACAGAATATATAGGTAGTTTAATTTCATAATTTGTTTTTAGTTGTAAGGTAGTCTGCATAATTAGAATGTGACCACTAATATCCATTTTACAAAAACAATCTTGTTTACCTCAGTGTCTTTTTGCTATGGTAACACAAGAAGTCGTGCCCATCCTACACCAGAAAAGCCTTGGCAACACCAATAGCAACACGAACACACATCATACTTACAGGTGACTAGCCACAAGAGAATGCTAATCATAACGTACCTACCTAGTTCACATTATAATACCTACTTAGCTAATATTGCTCCAGGCAATTTGAAGATCGAATGTATAATAATGATGATTAAAATGATACATCTTTTGAAAATTTTATAGGAGAAGAGCTATGAATATGTAATGGTTTGTGTAATCGTATTATATATTGTTCTGATTTTCTCTTCAGTTTGGGGTATTTTATTTATTTTTTCTTCTTTTTTTTTGAGATCAAGGAAAGAATTTGTGATCGATTTGTGACGTAAGTTGGGAGTGGTCTTTCTTTCAGTTGGAAGGAGTAGCTTAGCACCAGACATCTGACCGAAAGCCAAGCATAGAAAAAGACTTGACTCTATTCAACTTTTTACCAAAAGTCTGCTAAACCCCTATAATCATGTTGCAGGTAATATCACATAGGTTGCAGATACCACATTCTATTAGGTAAACTGTTGGCAATTTATCAATCTAAAAAAAAAAACAGATAATCTTGACAATGTGTAAAACCACTTAAAACGATTTGACTTTACTGTGGACTACTACATTTATATATAAATAAAACAAAGTCAGAATAGTTACATCATGTATAACTCAAGAACGACGGGACCGATTGTTATGATCATTGATTTGTTAGATTTGTCTCCGCCCCGAATAACAGAATAAAAAAATATTAAAATACAGAAAACTTTCACGAAAAAAAATGATAGTAAAGATTGTATGGAACAGATTTTTTCATGATATCTCTAATGTTTACACAAAAAGTTAACACAACATTTATACATTCTGAGGCGGTAAAAATTTCGCCGGGTCAGCTGGTAGGTAACCACCAAAAATAATATTTGTAAACAAAGAAGCGCTACCAGTGAAATCTTTATCAGAACCATAATTTAATCCGTACATATAATAAAATAATGATCAAAGGTGGCACACACCTTATTAGATAGTTGATATGCTCGTAACAACTAACCCAGTAATGTTATAATTAATTATTAATTAATAATACCATTCCGTGCACTATGTTTCTCAGTATCGCGTTACTGGGAGATGAGCTAATCAACCTCTGTTCATGTTGTCATGAACCACAGTAGCGTGACTTTTATTAATATAATATATAGCGTTATTAAATTTGAGTGTTTTATTGCTTTATAATATTATGAATATATTCTGAATTTTATTATTATGTAAATAAATCATAAATCTGCCATCACGTGCATCGTAAAGATGTCAATCAATAGTCGATATTTTAATCTAAGTGCCAGAATTAACTAATGTAGATGTTTCCATTAATGAGGATGGATCCAATGCATTGGAATGCACGCTAATCAATACACTTATCCACAGACACTTACCTACTTCATATTATAAATGCGCTTCATCGGTCTGTTACTTAATCTCGCCAATCTTAACTAGATATTTCCACGGATAAGGATAGATCCAATGGATAGCGATGTGTGGCAATCCTTAAAAACACAAAACGCCTGCCATTTTTATTAATTTTCCATCATCCTTATCGCTGATAGAATGTCACTTTGTCTTGTCCTGGTAACCGTATGTTTCGATGTGAATTCAAAGAAGCATGTTTAACGTCATAACCACATTTCGATAAAAGCGTTGATAAAAATCGATTTAGTTGAATCAACGATTATAATTCTCATGAATAATAAAACATACAAGTCATGATTACGCGTTTCTTTGTTTCCTTCTTTGGTTTAACACAATTGAATCACGCAATTTGCTCTTTAGACTAAATTCATTGTTATATAGTAATGTACTGGGTTAAAGGTTGCTAAAGTAGTAGATTTGGCAATCTTTTTGCCTAAAACTATTGACTGCTGGCATGATCCACTGTACTTGGAGAACTGATTGTTGGTTTTAGGTAGGTAAGTGAAGGTCGGACCCATTTCATAATCGAGGTAACTACTGACGGTAAATTACCTCTTTACTTAGCAAAATCAATCTATAAAGTTCCCACTGCTGGGACACAGGTTTCCTCTCTGTAAGAGGGAGAGGGGAATCCGAATTCTAACACTTAGGCCCAGTTTCTCAGATTTCTCATTTCTTCGAATTTTGGTCCTAAGACATGCCGGTTTCCTCGTGTTGTTTTCCTTCGCCCTTTTGAGAGCAGTGGTGGTGAAATAATTTACACAAAGTAAAGCGCCTGCCTGGGTCCGAACCCACGATCTACAACTCGTGAGTCGAGGCCATTACCACTGGGCCACCACTGATGTCTCTTATTTATTGGGTATAATTTAGACGGCCACCAAAAATATTTTTAAGACTCTAAGCCTAGGCACCAAAATGGATTAACGGTCACCAAAATGGATCAACGGTCACCAAATTCTATCCAACTCAAAGATTAATATTAATAAACATTTTTTGGGCACCCCGACACGGACAGGTTAGGTTCGAAGGGGATGACCCCGTCATCCACTTCGTGTTAGGTTCCTTTAAACCCTGCAGACAGAAATAGGAGCCCCGCGAAGCGGGGCTCCGTCGACATAAGTAGCACAATATATAATATTTAGTCTAAAGTGTATTTTTAAGGCGTCCATATATTTTTATGACAGACAATAATAGAAAAAAATGGATTTATTTCATAAACGTTATTTGGTGACCATTAATCCATTTTGGTAACCGTTTAGAATTTTTTTGGTTGCGAAATAGGTACTTTTTTGGGTGGTGTTTAAACATAAGCCTTATTTATTTACTTGTGTGTAAAATAGATTGCACAGTTAATTACTTGTAACTTTCCAGGAGATGAGCAATTGATGACATTTAAAAAATTATGACGCAGCTAACTTTTACTTATACACAAGTACCAAATGTAAGTACCAAATTCCACGTTTCCAACTTAAAAAAAATGAAAAACACCCATACAATCTTTCATTTCATATTTAACCGCTTTAGGAGATGACTTGTCAAAAATTCTGCCTTAGTACTCCTCGTCCTTATAAAAGAAACTCATTTCTAAATTTTAAGCTTCTAGACACAGCGGTCCCGACTGTGTGTTGTCTTTCAGAGAATTTACGGTATTCATAACATAAGAATATAAGTAGGTAAATAAATATAAGTAGTTTTAATTTATAATCGTTTAGAAAACTATGTTGGACCAAGTTTTCGCACAAACCCTTTAAGCCGTGCAAATATGTATGTACGGAAATCGAGACCACCAACCAACGCCTAGCAATGAATGCAATTACCGAGCTGCTGCGCTAATCAAAGTCAAAGCATTTATTTTAATTAAGTACCTCGTTTACTGACTTTGGAATGAACCGTCATCGATTTGTATAATTCTTTTACTATTTGAAAAAACATGACAAACACACTGGATGCGGAAGGCGAAGGACAGGGTGTTGTGGCGTAGTCTGGGAGAGGCTTATGTCCAGCAGTGGACTGCGATAGGCTGAATTAAATAATTTTGTAAGTTATTTGTGAAAATCCAAGGGATATTGTATAACCCAGATACTAGGGAGTGGAGGTCAGATAAGCAGTTGCTCCATGTAAAATACTGGTATTCAGCTGCATCCAGTTTGACCGGAAGCTGACCTTAACATAGTTGGGAAAAGGCTAGGCGGATGATGATTTGTAAAAATCCTTCACAGTGAAATTGTATGCAAATATGTTTAATTTTAATTCCGCTAAAACTAGATCCAGGCTTCGATGTAGTATGCAGGATGGGAGGGTGCTCCCACTCTCAAAAATGTGCTATGATTATAATGCATGTAACCAAAACCTATAGGATTGGGTTTTTAGTTTAGATCTAGGTTTAGAAACGAAGAGGTACCGACACAGCCCGAAAAATCGCCAAAGTGGCAGTAGCATAACAGATGGCCGACAGGGCCGAATGTTCCTGGAGTGGCGACCGCGTACCGGAAGACGCAGCGTTGGAAGGCATCCCACAAAATGGACCGATGACCTGGTGAACGGTGCATGAATCCGCTGGGTGCGAGAAGCACATAGCTGGTCGAAGAAGCGGTGGTTGGGGGACCATTATGTCTAGCAGTAGATGTCTTTTGGCTAAAATGGTGATGATGATGATGATGATTTTTGCATAACATTTTACTAATCGTGTAACTATTATGTTGTAAAACCGAACAACACCGAATCATCACCACGACAGGAACTTGCAACACCAAATCTGCTAACATAATCTTTTGACCCTTCCACCTTTATGGCAACATGAATTGAAAACTAACAGCTTCACATAAAATTATACAGTCCAATATCTTTGTTATACATTGCATGTCTGAACTAAGCTTTACATACAGTGTTAACGTCTTTACAAGTCATTCACGGTTAGTCAAGCTTAATTATTAAGCTTTGAGTACATGAGTAAACATGCAAAAGAGACTGAACTTGAAAAATCGGCGGCGTTGATCTGTTTCCACCGGTATCTGATTTTTCAGCGTAATATAGGAGGGGTCCGTAGCTTCATCATATTATGCTGATGCCAAGTATTGTCGAGGGATATCTGCTAATCCTAAAAAAGTGTTGTGGAAAAAAGTTAAATTTATTCCGATATATTAAACCAAAAATAGATTTTTAAATGATAAGGGTTTAAAGATAAGCCTGTTAGTGAAGGATATCAATGAATTAATCCCCTCAAAATAGCCAATACACCAGTTAAGACTATGAAGAGTCGTAAAGTTATCTTTATCTTTCCCAGGCGGACTCCATTACAATTTATACTACACCTGCTTGGAAAGTACCTTGATACTTTATCAAATTTACGGTAGAAAGCACGTCATTGCATATCGAACAAATATGCGGGGAGAAAACGCATCTGAGCGGGAGAGAAAAGTGTATGAAAATCCATTTCTCACGTGGTTTTTCTTTTTTAATTTTGGGTAAGACTATGCGCCGGTAACCTAAATATCAAAAGCCAAAAAGTTTTTACAGTGACTTTTTATCTCCAAGTTCGCAAAATGACACTGGCCACTAGCTGTGTGTTGGATGGTGTCGGGCTGGCAGTGCGACCCTGCGGCGGCAGGATAAACAATTTGAAAAAAGAACATGTGAAAATTGCAGACGCCATTGACGCCATTTCCAATTTGTGTGTTGTTTGAGGATTCAGTTTTCGTAGAAAGTAAAAAAACAACCGACTTCCAAAAAAACACTACAAAGTGAAAAATAATTTTAATTTTGGAAGTCGGTGTCGTTGGTTCCGCATTTTGGTTTTTTGACACCGACTTCCGAAATTAAAATTATTTTTCACTTTGTAGTGTTTTTTTGGAAGTCGGTTGTTTTTTTTTATATAAAATTTTTTATTTTTCACTTTTTAGTTATATCTACCCCAATCAAATTCATATAAACACTACTTGCTATGTAAATATCAGTGACAGGAAGCTGCATCTGCGTTTATAGGGTACAGACGTGATGTTATGTTGTGCGATTGCGTAATTATTATTATCATAAAAAAAAATTATAACCTTTGTAGTGAGTACAGGCGTGATATTATGTTGTGTGATGGTGTAAACAATGCTTAGATATGCTATAGCAACAATCGCGGTTAATCTGCTGTTATTTATTGAAGAGTTCCCCCGATTTCTACAAGATCCCATCATCAGATATTGAAATGGTGACAATGGGACCACACGGGAAGCACCAGCTTTCAAATAAAAAAATAATCATGAAAATCGGTTCACCCAGTCGGTTATTATGAGGTAACAAACATAAAAAAAAAAAAAAAAAAAAAAAAAAATACAGTCGAATTGATAACCTCCTCCTTTTTTTGAAGTCGGTTAATAAAGATTTCGTTTTTTATTTTCCTCGTAGGTGTGGTATAAAGCACTATGTATCACTCGAGAGAA
Source organism: Eremobia ochroleuca (assembly GCA_949629135.1). Lineage (NCBI taxonomy): Eukaryota > Metazoa > Arthropoda > Insecta > Lepidoptera > Noctuidae > Eremobia > Eremobia ochroleuca. The sequence continues at coordinate 17,590,710 of OX451401.1, read as the reverse complement.
AGTGCGATTCCCGATCTCGGGTGTTTTAAAGCCCTCGCCTACGGCTCGGGCTTCAAACGACACCCTCGACGGTACTTCGTCATCGGTCACTTTCTCCTCTCGGTGAACAATGTACTATTGTACCCTTGTAGATTAGTGTGGCTAGGCTATAATGTGCGTGCAGTCTGTATGAGGCTTCGTCTCTGCTGATTATCTACTCAGTGCTTTTGTGCCGTGAGTACATTGCCCGGATTCCTAATGTTTATCGTATGGGATTGGTATGGAAGTTACGTTATAAATTCTATTGAGATCATTGCCACTTTATCAGGTAACAGTTTTAAACTCTGGTTTGTTGATCTTTATTATTTTGTTAATCGTTTTCATTTTAAGAGGGAGATTTATTAAGAAAAACAAGTCTTTAGTAGTTTTTTTTTTTTTTTAATTAATTGGTTTTATCTATTTGTATTATTGGCCAGTGCTAGCTCTTGCTATTACGAGAGAAACATATATCAAGAGTATTTACATGATCTCTTACCGTGAGAAATAATCAGGATCGTCACCATAATATTTTTTCTAGTTAAGATAAAAATCAAAATTCTATTATTCAAATTAGGCTGAGAATCAGCACTTTTTGGACGCCAAAATTACAATAGACAGTCTCCCAATATGCCCGCTTTTCACCGCTTCCTAGTGCTTTAGTTGGGAAAAAAAAGTGGCGCAACTAACTCCCCAACAGCATATTTGTCTGTTAGTTAGCAAAAAATGGTTCTGTACAATAGTAGATATGCAAAGTAATTAACATTACGAGACACATAACATTAAATTAAATTAAATTATTTGCCATAAGTCAGCTAGCCATATCCACCAACCCGCACTGGGCCCGCGTTGTGGGTTACGGCCCACTCCCTCCAGTAAAGAGGAGGTCTGTGTCCCAGCAGTGGGAATGTTATAGGTTAATTATGCATGTAAGCTACCCACGCCTATATACCAACAAATACAGTGAAAACTATACTTGGACTATTTCATCATAAAAGGTCGAACACTAAACGTCTTCCTGCCATAATTTCTCGACCCTCGACATTTGAACTCATTGGTACCAACCTCAGGTCACAGCTACTCGTAAATTCCGATCCCAAACTCAATAAATAAATATAAACTTACTTTATCAGGTAACATCATCATTCATTCATTCGTTAATCTACGTTTATTTAATTAGTGTAAGAGTTATGTCTGCAAGACCTTTTGTTTTTTACTGACACTTACAACATCCGTCGGGTGTCGGATCAGTGTTTTAATAAATAAACAATAAAAAACTTCTACTGTTTATAATTTATTTCGTTCTAACCAAATAATAATAATAATATTAATTGATTGTTGGACTAACCGTCCCGCATGATGAGAAAGAATCTCGTGAAAGCCGAAAAAGGTAAACAAATCAAGTATCTTGACTTGGGTGACGAGGTTATCGACATGTGGGGTGTAGACTCAGCGATCATTGTGCCAATAGTCGTGACAGCCAATGGGTAAATAGCCAAGAGCCTTGACCAACACCTGCATCCTAATTGCGTAACACACTATTACTCTCAATTTGAATCATTTAGAAGAATATTGCTAATCCATTGCTCTGTATGTTCGAAAAATGTGTCTGCTCAATAACGTAAATAACGCAATGAATGTTGATGAACTGTCAAAATGAAACCCATTGCTACTGATAGTCTGTTACGCAATTAGCCTGTAGGAGGATTCAGAAAGCGGTAGTGCTGGATACGGCCCGCATTGTTGGTAGGTTTCTCTCTCTGGTCCCTGTTCCCGATACCGATGGGCTACTATATTTTATATTTTTAAATGTTTTATATTCTAATATTTAAAAATAAAATTTATGTGTAAATAATGAAATAAAGGAGACAATAGTTCGATCAGTTTACTCACGACTTAAAAACTAGTGTTATTACTGCCAGGGAAACAATACAAACTATTTATTACTACACCACAGTGACATCTAGACGTATCCATAGTCCAAGCATAAGGCTGTCCCACCTATCCGCTATAGTTTCAGGATGCTGTTGGGGTTGGCGGTTACCCAGCGCATGATGGAGGCGCATCGCTTGCGCATGATGGCGTGAAAGCTATGTATTCTCGCCTCTGCGAACATGCCGAAAGCACTGCAGCCCGTCGATTCTGTAAAAATCTCACCGTGAAATCATAAGTGAAGTAAGCTTGAAGTGAGCAGTGTCAATAGTGTTAATCCCTAATAACAGCTCACTTCCCGCTCACTTCACCTAAGTTCTCACAGTGAGATTTTTACAGAATAGCACTGAAGTTATAGCGTAGCATCCCTATCGACCCTGAATGCATTCCAATCGCTATCCCCGCCAACACGCATCAACCTGTAATAAATGGTTTTATTGTTATTGTTATTGTTAATGTTCCCACTGCTGGGACATAGGCCTTCTCTCTGTGAGAGGGAATAAGCCGTAATCCACCACCCCTGTTCAATACGGGTTGGACACCATGACTTTAATGAAATTCAGTTGGAGAGTAAGCAGACCCGACATTCGACAAAACAGATCCGACGCCCGATAAGTGGGAACGACCCGTTGAGACCTTTGACATTTTCTTTAGGAAGTGATCTTGTTCAGTGGCCTTCATGCGATGCAAAGGTGTTGTGAGATCCGTGTCTATTCCGGATCTTTGCGGATTGTGGATAAAGGAGGCTGTTTTTGTGAAGATGAGTGGCAGGTGCCGTTAGTAAAGATGACATGCAGATAGAAGTTGATCTTTTTTGTCGATTATTTGCGAATTCATATGTTAGTCGTTACGGTGATTAGGTTGCAAATGTTGGTGAAAAACCCTAGCCTTATTTTCCGATTCCTCGATTAACCAATCAATTGACGTGTCTTCAGAAATAATCGTTATAAAAAATAAAAATGCTGTTTATGTGTAAAACAAACGTTTTTTTAATTGGTTAAACAGAAGCGCTATGTGTTCGTTCAAAAGAAGAAACAAGAAGAAAATAAACAAGGTTGCACCATAGACAAATAAAATCAAGTAGCCAGCACTCTATTCATATCAATTAGTTATTTGTTCAAGGTTTTATTGATACGGCCTTCTCTAATAACTACGAATGTATTAGAAAAGGCCGTATTCACGATTATGAAGCATTCTTTACAGAAAATAAAAATATGTTCAGAACTATTTCGAAGGATCTGTTACACGTTTTGAAATGCGCACACTGATCTGAAGGCCCATTCCCGTAATTAAAAAACTTCAAAATCTAGTTGCGATCTCATCTCAGCGACAATCAGTGTCAAAAATGTAGGGAAATTGGAGGTATTTTTGACAGATCGTGACTGAGACTAAATGCGACCGTTCTTATCCGTAAAATTGTAAAAAATAAAATATTATTTGCCCTCCTTTTTATATCTTTGTACATATTATTATTACTATTAGTTTTTTAAGCTATGTAAAAACTAGATTGTAATGTGAGTAAAATATTTGTTTATTTATAATTTATTTCAGACTAGATTATAATAATAATAATAATAATAATAATAATATTTATTTTCTCACCACAATATTACAAAATACATATTAGATGGTATCAGAGTCAGACAGCATTTTAATATTGTGGGAGACTGGTGCCTAAACTAGGCTCTAAGCCTGTATTTCAGGACACCAGGTCTCCGCCCTTTTACAATAATATACAATATTTTTTTTTTTGTTGTTATTTACTTGTACACTGACAACCAAAGGATATCAAAACAACATTATAAAAAGAGTGGCTCGAGTGGACATTTTAAACTTTAATATAAACTAAGCGTAAACTAAACTTTTGTTAATAAGGTTATGTTATACGTATGTAGAAGGGTGGATGAGTGTGTGTGTATGTGTGTGTGTATGTGTGAAGTGGTGTGGGTCCGTGAGAACGAACGACGTATGGGTGTATGTGTGTGTGTGTGTTGGTCACTTTTGGGCTTGTGTGACTGATTAGTGATAAATGGCTGATATTACACCATAGAGGTAAGTAGGTTCTCAGTATCATCATAATTTAGCTGTTGTAGTAAGGCAGTAACTTGCTTTTTGCACATAGTTTTAGTGAGGTTGACTATAGATGACATCCTGTTAATTTTGTTGTATAGAAAACCACCTAGGTGGCAAAAAAACCGCTTTGAAAATTTCTTAGTAGATTGGTGTATTTGACGGCGGTCTACGGGGTCGTAACGTCTTTTGCGATGTGAGGTCGTGGGATGATGGGTAGTTAGTGAGTGCTGTTTTAATACGGTATTTAAGATAAAGAGTTGACGCACTGTCAAAACTTTAGCCTCCTTGTATAGGAGCTCTGTGGGGTAACGATAGGGCAGGAATGAGGACACTTTTAAGATAGCTCTCTGGGCTCTCTCCAATTCAATAATTGTAGTTTTCGAAGCACCTCCCCAGACAGTGATACAGTAGGTTAACAGTGACTGAGCAAGGGCAAAGTATACTGATTTCTTTAACTTGTCATCCGCTACTTGTCTCAAGGTTTTAAAAATATATATGAGCTTGCGTAACCTGGTTTTAAGAGTATCAATGTGCTCCTGGAATCTAAGATTACCATCGATAATAACTCCCAGATACTTGACGTGTCTAGTGCCGCGAAGGTGAGTGCAAGTACACATAATGTTATCGTGTGGTTCCGGACAATTGTGTGTTATAATTGTGTAGGGCACTGAGGAATTTGGGACGTTACCATTTGCTCTAATGGAGAAGGTCATGTAGTTGGTTTTCTCAACATTAAGTGTTAGGACATTACAGCGTAACCACTTTGATACAGTATTATAGCCCGATTGCGCGTATGAAAAAACTTCGTCCCATGTATCAGCGCTAAAGAGGAGTACCGTGTCATCTGCAAAACTTATGATCCTACCTCTGGGGAGTGTGAGCATACCCAGGTCGTTAATATACATAAGGAACAGAGTGGGACCTAAAACGCTTCCCTGGGGAACGCCATATGAGACTGTTCGTTCGTCACTAATGTGTTCACCTATCTTAACGCACTGGGTACGCTCACTCAAGTAGTCCATAAAGAGTTCTAGTTGAACCCCTCTTATACCTAAATTTTCCATTTTTTGGGAGAGAATGGGCACAGAAACCGTGTCAAATGCTTTTGCAAGGTCTAAGAATATGCCTAGCACCTTTTCCCCCCTGTCCAGGTTGGTGACAACATAGTTTGTCAAATCGTGTACTGCGTCGGATGTTGATTTGCCAGACCGAAAGCCGTATTGTGTTGGAGATAAAAGGTTGTGTTTTTCGAGGTAATCAACAAGCCTGTTGTTCATTATCCTCTCTAGAACTTTTGACAGGGCAGGTAAAACAGCTATGGGTCTATAGTTGCTGACACGGTTCCTGTCCCCACTCTTGTAGATCGGGTGTATGATTGATTTTTTAAAGACTTTGGGGAATTTACCTGTCGAGAGGGCCAGGTTACAAATGTATGTAAGCGGGGGCACAATAGTGGCTTTATGTTTCCTAAGAAGTCTACTCGATATTCTATCCCATCCAGGAGCACAATCACTGCGAAGGGACATTAATAATTTGTCGACCTCATCTTCGTCCGTTGGTAGCAAAACCATTGAACCTGAGTTTTTGTTGTCGGGTAATTTAATAGGTTCTGGTGAGCTTGTTATTTTTTCAGCAAGTTGTTTGCCAATTTTAGCAAAGAAATCGTTGACAGAGTCAACAGATATTTTTGGAGTGGGTGAAAGTGTTAACAATTGAGATGGAGATTCTTTCTTTTTTGTCCATAGAGTGAGAGTAATGCACTGAGACTTAAGAACTATGTTAGTAATACACAAAATACAAAAACTAACTATAGTAATTATCCTATATGTAGGCGAATCCAATGCCTCCATACAACAGTGCTATTCTGTAAAAATCTCACCGTGAGAACTTAGGTGAAGTGAGCGGGAAGTGAGCTGTCAGTAGGGAGTAACACTATTGACACTGCTCACTTCACTTATACACGTGTTTAAATATACATATTAACACAAGCATCCTGTTTTCCGGATACTGCAAACAGGATGCTTGTGTGAATATGTATATTTAAACACGTACATCACGAGACGGGATCCTGCAAAAAACCGTACCAGCAAAAAACGGGATCTTGCCGTAGGAAAGGGCCCTTACAGGTTGATCTTAGATTATCTTAGGTCAGAAGTCAACCGTTTTGTGTCAAATTAGCTAGATTAGAAGCCGACAAAGTACATACAGATCCGTGTCTGATTAAACGTTGACATGCACTTTGCACACAAAGCTGTAAATTATTATAATTCTTACGTTAACACCTACATGACGTCTAAACGGCTATTAAAGGGTCATATCTAAGCATCCTGATGAGTAATACAACTTATAATTCAACTTATAATTGATTTTAATAATTATGTTATTACTTACTCACTCTAGAGGCTTGCCCGAGGTCACGTACGAGATATTATGTGATTATAAAATTATTGTCTACATCCGTGTCCGGTAAGAATGAAAACCGTTTTCAATGTAGTTGATAAAAATAACGTCTGATTATAATTAATGAGGTCGCGGGTAGGATATGTTAAAATTATGGGAAACTTGAAAACACATGGCTTGAAGGTATACCTTCTACAGCTCAGAGTTCCATTTCCTTTAGAAGTAAGACGAGTTTTTAAGTTGGTACAAAAAATAAACACAAAGTTAGCAGAAAGGGGGGCGGGATTTAAAACCGGACCAGAATATCAAATTATGCTAATGAATTTCAACCATATTTTACTGGCCTGCCATACATTTATCTTTCACTTCGGTCTGCAAACTATATAAGTAAATTATTCGTACCTACGAAAATTAACTATTATTATAGCAGGCTGGAGTTTAAAATCCGGGTCAGAATCCCAAATTAGGTAAATAATTTCACCTCAATTTCAGTGGTTTTCACTGCACGCATATCGATGTGTGTAGTGAAAACCTTCACAAAATGAGTGCAAATAACATGTTGCTCTAAGCAAATTTATAATCTAACCTCTTTCAACACAACTCATACAATTAGGCTTTATTCAGACTGCGCAAGTCGAGATAATCTTTCTAGTACATGCCCATAACAAATGTAGTCTGCTTGCCATATAAGTGATTATCTGAAGAAGTGTTTTGCTGCGATAAGCCTGCCACAAATATGGTAATATGGTATGCATGGTAGAATGATGGCTGTTTGACATTTATTGTAGTGATCTACAGAGTGAAGGTGACAAGCACGCACAAAGAACTTTGTGCGGTTTAGGGCACGCGTGTATAGGGCGGGTGGAACGCTGACTTTTGAATGTATTTACTGTAGCAATCTACAAAGTGAAGGTGACATGTACGCACAAAGAACTTTGTGCGGTTTAGGGCACGCATGTATAGGGCGGGTGGAACGCTGACTTTTTAATGTATTTTTTTAATGTAAAATACAGCCCGCGACTGCGCCTGCTTGTAGGTCAGTAATTATTTTACCCGAACGCACTATAGAAATAAATAGCATCTTTCATCCAAAATCATTCATTTGGACTGAGTAAGTGTAGAAGTTTTGTATAAGGCTGTTGATATTTTTTTTCAGAAGAAGTTGTTCAGTTTGATGGTATGCACCATGCCCTTAAATATGATTACTGATACATGCTGTATACGACGGACGGCAGTAGACATTTCTCGAATCCCTTTTGTTTTATCGCTACAGCATTAGTTTCAAAATTGATTAGGAAAATTTGACAGTTTCGGGTAGCTTGATGTGCTGGCTTCTGTACATATGTAGTAAAGTTACACCTCTGCCTGACCCTTGAAAGGGAAACAAGGCGAGATTTAATGTTATTGTAAGAAAAATCTTTAAATAATAAATACAGCCAAGTGCATTCAACGTCTATTGAGAATACATAAGAAAATAGCTCGAAATGACGACAATGCGAAGGTACAAACAATACACACTTATATCTCAGCCTAGCCTTTCCCCAACTATGTTGGTATCGGCTTCCAGTCTAACCGGATGCAGCTGAATATCAGTATTTTACATGGAGCGACTGCCTATCTGACCTCCACAACCCAGTTACTGGGTAATACGATACCCCTTGGTAAGACTGGTTGTCAGACTTTCGAGCTACTGTCGACCCGTCAAAGATCCACGAATAACAGCCGGGACCAACGGCTAAACGTGCTTTCCGAGGCACGGAGGGGTCTTGGTATGTAAAGATGGTCACCCATCCACGGACCAACCGCGGCAAGCGTAGCTTAACCTGATCGATCGACCCGTGCGGCTGTTATTACTTAGCCACAAGCCCCTCTATACAATACACAATAAACCTATAATACACACTTATACAGCGTGTAACGGAAGGGGGGTATCAACCCTGAAGGAGGTGAATGTGCTCATGAAACTCAACAACTTTCCCCAAAGAACATAGGTCGAAATATGAAAAAAAATTTGGCCCTCCCATAGTAAATCAATCAGCTGGTAGTCAGTTTTGTAAGGGAGGGCCAAATTTTTTTTTCATATTTCGACCTATGTTCTTTGGGGAAAGTTGTTGAGTTTCATGAGCACATTCACCTCCTTCAGGGTTGATACCCCCCTTCCGTTACACGCTGTATACAATACATAATAAAATTACATTACCCAATCAGCATATTATGTTCCTAAAAAAAAAAAAAAACTAAAAAAAAATGGAGGCAGCTGACAAGGGTGTCAGCTACCTCCATACCAGAAAGCCATACCATAGTATCGAAATAAAAATTATCCTAATTATAATATAATATGGATAATTTTTATTTCGATACTCCCACGGAATCGAAACTTATGCGGGTGAAACAGCGGGGCACTGCTAGTCTTTACTAGTTATTTAAAAATGATGACAGCAGTTATTAACACATAAATAACTCATCATCAGTAACAACTGCTAGAGCTGGGGCTCTTACCGAAAACTGCCATAACTACTGGCAGGTTCGTTGGATTAGTGGTCGCAAGCGCCATTGCTGAGCATGAGATCGATTCCCGGATCTGGCAAAGTGTTATTGGGTTTTTCTTCTAGAATTTCTAAGTCAATAATTAAAAATTGGCCAATATTTAACTAGAGTTTATTCTAAGACGATTTCATATATACAACGTGTAACGTTAAATGCGCAAAACCTCAGACACCCCAACTGCTTTTTAATTCAATTGACCTATTTCAGAGAGAAAATGAGTCAATAAAAAAAATTATAAAGGTTTTATGTGCTGTTTTAGTTTTACTGGCCATTCTGATCGTTTCTTGCGTCTGCGACGACGCTTTGCCGAGGGAGGAGTCGTCACCGGCCCGCTGCGCCGCGCTGACATTGGCTTGCTTGACCTATTAATAAATAGACACGGCAACGTTTTTAATGAAGATTTTTTGAAAAATATGACCTATATTAAAAAGTGGTTCAATTAATTTAGCTCGTTATTCTGATCAAACTATTTTCAGGTTTTGCGAATTTAACGTTACACGTTGTATAGCCTCTCCAATAGTAATTTATACAAAACGTAGTCTCATCAATTCGATGGGCTAGATAAAAGTATATTTAGCGGGCTAGACGTAACGAAGGCACATACCTACTTGAACCGATTGCTAAAATAGTGGAAGACGAAGTGATAGTCAAAGGTCGTCCACTTACAGTTAATAGTTAATACTAATAACTTTAATCGTAAAAATATTAACGGTACTATTTCATCATGATTAATCATAACAGCCCAGCAGTGCTATTCTGTAAAAATCTCACCGTGAGAACTTAGGTGAAGTGAGCGGGAAGTGAGCCGTCTTTAGGGATTAACACTTCACTTATGATTTTACGGTGAGATTTTTACAGAATCGACCGGCTGTTCGATTGTATTTTTGTAGACGCTATTCAATTTTTTTTTCTGTTAGTTATTGTTTATATTCACGTATACTTTATTGAACACTACATAAATACATAACAAAAAATAGATCGAACATTACAAAATATACAATGGGTGGCCCTATAGCTTTCTGGGATCTGTTCCAGGCAACCTTGGAATGGACAGTGGTCAGTCGTTTGTATCTGGGTTTCTGAATGGTGTGGTGGTTCTTAGTTTTGGCAGCGTTATCAAGGTCGAATATTTCATGATCGGTTAGCAGTCCACTAATCAAGCAAGTAGATCCAGCAATGATTCAGTTGGTCCACCGAGCTTAGTCGCTTGGCCAGTTTTACTTCGGTAAGCTTCACTTTCAGTCGGTCAGTTTCACTTTGCCAGTGCTATGAAAATTGACTGCGTCATTGGTTTAGTTATCACAGGCGTGAGTGGGCCCTGGGTTCAATTCCCAGGTCAGAAAAAGACAAATGTTATTGTGTGTTCCAATAGGAAGTTAGGTGTGCTATGTAGCTCTAAGCAGCCGGGATTTGTGTATGGTTAATGTCTATAGGCGCATTTCCCATTACTTGCAACTTAAGTAAGGTATACCAGATAGAGATGACGTTAGGATGACACCTTAAAGTTCTCCGGTTTTTCAATTTTATTGTGTTTATTTTGAAAAATTCATTCATTTTCAAAAATTCGCAAAGAATGTGCGCAATATGGAAGGAGTGATGGGGTTATGGAGAAATGTCTTGACAATGCGTGCGCGTGCGCGATCCATCGCCGCTCGTTCGATGTCCACCGCGCGCAGGATGGATAGAAACCAGCACATGAAGTAATTTTTTGCTCCGTTGGTGTAATTGATGAATGGCGTTCCAGTTTGAGGATTTATAAATAAATAAATACTTCTAACCGAATACCATAACATGCGAAATGTGGACTGTTTAAGATACATTACGACAGTATGACACAGGCAGTGATATTTGCCTATATTTGCATATATTTTGCATATATGCTTTTTCAAAAAAAAGTGAGGTGTTAGTGTTTACGGCACCTAAACAACAGCCCCGTCGTGTACCTCCAGTATATCTCAACGGCGTTGAACTGAATGTGGTAACTCAATTGAAATACTTGGGTCATGTTGTCACCAGTGACCTACGTGATGATGGGGACATAGAACGCGAGCGCAGGGCGTTGGCGGTGAGGAGCAATATGCTCGCCCATAGGTTTGCTCGCTGCACGGCAGACGTCAAAGTCAGTTTATTTAAAGCGTTCTGTCAGTCCTTCTACACAAGCGGCCTATGGGTGTCATATACGAGCCGAGCCTACAACGTCCTGCGCGTGCAATACAACAATGCCTTCAGGATGCTGTTGCGGTTGCCGCGACGTTGCAGTGCGTCGGGAATGTTTGCTGAAGCACGTACGGATGGCTTTCACGCCATCATGCGTAAGAAAGCGGCTTCCCTACTGCAACGTTTGCGTAGCACTCGGAACGGCATCCTGAAAATGATTGTTAGCAGAGTGGACTGCCCCATCCAAAGGCTCTGGGTAGAATTAGGCATAGGTTTATGTTAAATAGAATTAAGTACTAACAACAATAACATAGCATGTAAGCACAGTTTGTTACTAACCACTAACTACGTATGGACTACTTAGGTCTGAAATAAAGATATTTTATTTTATTTATTTTTTTATTTGATTTGTATTATGAAAATATACCAATTTAGCAACTACTTAGATTGTACCCATCAATCCATCAAGTAGGTATGCTCATAATTTAATTAAGGGGCATCGCATCTCGTCATATTACAGTAGTACTGATGAAATATTAATTAAATAATTGCCACGTATGCAGCCATTAGGTGAGAAGCTACCATTATACCTATTAATTACTTATTATAGTGACGTAGAAATGTTTTGATTGTCAGTTTGTTTAATTCTATCTTCTTGGAAGATTTCCTCCTAGTTTTCCTGGTCTAACACTCTTTAACCGAAAACTTATAAAATAAATGAATATAATATAATATTCCCCAATTTTCACACAACGCCATCTAGTCCCAAACTAAGCAGAGCTTGTGCTATGAGTACTAGACACCCAGACAAGGAACAAATGATCGTGCTCATCACACAAACATTTGTCCTGGGTGGGAATCGAACCCACGATCTTGCGTATAATAGTCAGGGCCAGACCACAAGACCAACAGGCCTGCCAAATGTATTAAGGCAAAAGTCTCTGCACACTACGTTTCTGAAGGTGGATGGAATCACCGAGTTCAGCCCAAAAATCGGTAGCAAGATAACCTAGAAGCATACTGCAAGGTCTGGTTCGAGGTGGCGCAGAGTTTTTCCAGAAACCTACATCGTGTTTCTTTGATAAAACCGAAATAACTTGGATTTCGCTGTGTTATGAAATATCTAAAATGATTTGCATCTGACTCCAGTCCTTGGAAATTCCACATGGCTATCTTTGTATAAATATTCAACCTCAATCAATCAATCAATCAACTCAGCCTATCGCAGGCCACTGCTGGACATAGGCCTCTCCCAGACTGCGCCACAACACCCTGTCCTCCGCCTTCCGCATCCAGTCTACCCCAGCCACCTTTTTTAGGTCGTCCGTCCATCTAGCTGGGGGCGTCCCACACTACGCTTGCCGATACGCGGTCTCCACTCCAGGACTCGTCTGCTCCACCGGCCATCGGCCCTTCGACAGACATGGCCAGCCCACTGCCACTTCAGTTTGCTTACTCTGCAAGCTATGTCGGTTACTCCGGTTCTTTTCCGGATAATTTATTTCCTGATTTTATCCTTCAAAGAAACTCCGAGTATAGCTCGCTCCATAGCGCGCATATTCAACCTACAAGAAACTATTTGACAAGAGTTGGCGCTACCAATGCCTGTTATAATATCCATTCAGTAGCCTGTCTTCCCAAGCTAGGCACCCAACTGCGCACAAACCATAACTTAATCTCGAGTGTAGCTGCAGGCAGACACTAGTTCAATCAACTAAGTTCAATAGGTTAGTTCACCATTTCACTATCATTAGACATTTTAAGTGGTCGTAAATTTTGTAATCTTTGCCAACGATGCATGCTTCAATGCCAGTAATAATACTTCTGACTGCATCTGGTACTTCCATTCACCTTAGCTAATTAATTCATTGACTTTGCAACTTAATTACCTACTGTGTAGTACTGTTGTTTCAGTCTTACAATTGTAAGAATTTATGTTTTATTACGAGTCTTCTCATTGCTTTTGTGGAAGTGCTGACCGAATGACATAGACTGTCTTCATTCGGTCGGCAAAAAGTTAAGAGTAAGAATGATCTTATTATTTGGAATGTAGTTCTTTACTGCCGCTTGCAATAGGCAAAAACTGGTAGAAATGTCACCTAACGAAAAAGCGTTATGCTCCTCAGTGCGATTTTCTCTTTCTCTTTTTTTCTATTATATTATAATAGCGAGAGAAAGATAGTTTTCATGGTTTTCGAGGGTGCTGAAACCGGTCTTAATGCCAAAATTTCAATTAATATTCAACGTGTTATGAGCTATAATGTCGTGTATAAAGGGTTGGTGTCTGCAACTCCACGTCCAAACGTACGGGAGCTTTGATGTATTAGGTGTACCGGAAAGTTCTGTCGGTTTTTGTAAATAAAACTCGTGGTTAGTTCTTAAAGCTATTATTTATATTTTAATCAATTACTCACTCAACTCATAAAGTATACAATGCCTCAAATGAACTTTATCGTTGGCACTCATTTAGACACTGCGGCTACTCAGAAGTGAATGACAAATTATTGCGCAATACGTGTATTTATAGTCCGTAACCCAGAAATTATGACGCAATATTATTCAATACTTTTAACGTATTGGTATAGAGAAAAATTCGAAAAATGTCTATGTACTACCAAAACCGACAGAACTTTCTGGATAACCAATTGATGTAGTGGTAATTAGAACATGAACTTATGATGTTTGATTAATTTTAATTTAATAAAAATTAAATGTCTTACAAAGAGGTGTTGATGACATCGACCGACCAAGTTTCTTTTAACACTAAAAGAAAATTGGTTGGTCGAATTTTAATTCACTTGAAGATAGGCGAGTTGTTGATTAAGTGACGACAGCCTGTAAAATTATTTTGCAGTTCGGATGCGTTGGAACGACGTGACCAAGCAGGTAACCAAAATTATCAACATGCCACACAGAATAACCACGCTAAAGTGGCAATGAACTGGCCATATTAGCCGTAGAACGTAGACCTGTTCTTGCCCCTCAAGAACAGGTCTACGCTCTACGGCTAATATGAGTATGGCCGCGAATCAGCAGCAGGTAGGAAGCCCTGAAGCTAGGTTGGGTGACGATCTTTGCAGGGCTGGTAGCAGCTGAATGAGAGTTGGCAAAAACCGAGCTGAATAGCGTGCAATTAGAGGCCTCTGTCTAGCAGTGGACTTCTGTAAGATGAGGATGATGACATCATCACCTGCCTAGCCTTTTCCCAACTATGTTGAGGTCAGGTTCTAGTCTAACCGGATGCAGCCGAATACCAGTATTTTACATGGAGCGACTGCCTATCTGACCTCCACAACAGTTACCGGGTAATATGATACCCCTTGGTAAGACTGGTTGTCAGACTTTTTGGCTCCTGACTACCCGTAACGACTGTCAAAGATCCACGAATGACAGCCGGGACCAACGGCTTAACGTGCTTTCCGAGGCACGGAAGAGTCCCGGTATGTACAGATGGTCACCCATCCACAGACCAACCGCGGCAAGAGTAGCTTAACCTGATCGATCGACCTGTGCGGCTGTTATTATTTAGCCTTGGGCCCCTGAGGATGATCACAAATGTGGCAATTTTCCTAATAGTTACAATCGGTCCAGAAAGCATTAATCATTTATTGTCCCATTATATCGTACTGTAACTCGATCCATCTCCCCTTTACCGTGTACGCTAACGATGTTCATCGCTCTCGTGGAAACCAACCCTGGATTGGACTTGTTTGCTGATGAATGTGCGACGATAATGTTAGAACGTTTGCGCTTCTGTTAGATGACAGAGTGAAACAATCAACTTAATTTAGTACTAATGGCTAATTTTCTATACTAAACACATAATATGCAAGATGGTAGAAACAGCGATGCCCAACCTTACCACGTTACAATGGATTCAGTACATGATTTTGAATTCCTTGCATTTAATTTTTCTGACGACTATTAAAAAAAAAAAAATCCGTTCCATATATTTTGACCGCGCACCTTAAATTGCACTTTTCTATGAAACAGCAGGTTTTTTTTTATAACCGACTAATAATGTCTACGCTAGGGGTCTAGAAACATGTGCTGAATTCATGGTCACCGTTTTCGCATCGATGTCCTTCCATCCTCTATAATAATAAACAAATAAATCAAGGCGTGACTATACATCCACAGCTGCAATATATTTAGAGGATCAAAGAGAATGCCAACAGCTATAATTATGAAACAAAAAGCCTAGATTCATGTTAGTAAAAAGTCTGGTCCAGCCAAACATTTGACCAATCGTTGGACCAATCATATGGCCAATCAATTGTACTACATTACCTACAATGGCTACTGAGAAGTCATTACTGAGAAGATGGGTACTAAAAGAATGTTTCAAAATCTTTCGTGTTCTCACGACAGTAGGAAATACACGGGAGGGTTTTGCGTCGAGCTAAACGTTGCTTTTATATTTAAAGACATTTTATAAAATTATTATGTTTAGATTTGGCGTCTTTGCGGATGATGTAGGTTTTTGCGCAGCAGTTGCAGGAGCTTACAAAAAAATGAAAATCATTTTTTTTTTCAACTTAGACTGAGAATCACTTTTTGAACTTCAAATTACAAAAGAAAGTCCCCAAAACGCCCACCCATCACCACTTCGTAGTGTTTTGGCTGGCAAGAAAAAGTGGCGAAATAAAGTCCCCTAAAACACATTGTCTGTTAAGTTAGAAGAACTTGCTTCTGTACATAGTATGAAAACTTAAATAAAATAACTAAAAAAAAAAAAAACACTCGACGACACCGCAGTCCATAATGAACATTCCTGACATTTACAAAGGATTTTTTTTAATTTGTTTATTTAAAAACAACGTTGCCCCACACTAGGAATTTCTCCTGTATTATAGGTGCGTTTATAAACATTTAAACTCACATACACAAACAGCCAGACCCAGAACAATTACTTGTAGGTCATACAAATATTTGTTCCGTGCGGGAATCGAACCCGCAACACGCAGTGAAGCAGTTAATCGCTTAACCAACGCAGCGCCAACCGTGACGTCGGAATGCTTAACACGTGTTACTATATTACATTCTTCGCAAAACAGCATCGTACAAGCTAATAGCAATGATTAAGATACCGGAACACTCAACAGGGCTATGTTTACGCAGTAACCACCTGCCACCCTTTAAAGGGAAGAAAACCTTAGTGATGAATAGAAATACTTTATTATCCATTCATACTTAACAGGCCAGACATATTTGACAGGCTTGTTGGTCTAGTGGTCAGTGGCCCTGACTGCTATGCGCAAGGTCGTGGGTTCGATTCCCACCTAGGGCAAATGTTTGTGTGATGAGCACGATTATTTGTTCTTTGACTGGGTGTAATTTATCAATAATATGTATTGTATGTATTTAGAAATATATATACATAGCACAAGCTCTGCTTAGTTTGGGACTAGATGGCGTTGTGTGAAAGTAGTGGAATATTATTACGATTATTATTATTATATTATACTTCCATACATACTATAGATACTTACTATATAATAGTAATAATATTAGCATTTTATGACTGGTAAAAAAAAATCAGCTGTTCCCTACATTTTGACGACTCGTACAAACATAAATGTAGGGAACAGCTGATTTTTTTTTCGCGATTTCAGGTTTGGTCCCATAGTAAAAGTTGTTTGTTGTTATTAGTAGAATCATGTATTTAAGTATCGATCACTAATTACCAGTCACCCTATATACGAGCTACCCAGCTAAATGTAAACGGTGCATAATAAAATAACTAAAAGAGCATTAATCAGCCTGCAAAGTTCCCGCTGCTCGGACACTGGCCTCCTCTCTTCGAGAGGGAGTGGGCTATAATCTACCACGCGGACCCAGTGCGGATTGGTAGATGTCACATGTCTTCGAATTTCGGTTCTAGGACATGCCGGTTTCCTCATGATATTTTCCTTCACCGAAAAATATTAATATTATAAGTTAGAAATTCACTCAGTCGGTCTGTTACCTTTCACAACTAAAATACCGAACCGATCGTTATGAAATTTGACAAACTGGTAAACTGGGACCTGAAGCAGGACATATGCTACTTTTCATCCTTGATATAAAAAAAAAAAATGAAATGCAGAAAGACGTCGTCTCGGGCACTAACAAACTACAGCTAGTTAACCCTACAGCGCATAGTGTCCCACATATGGGACATACCGAAAAATGTCTTATATTTTAAAAATCGATCCAAGTAGCGTGATCTAGTGTTGACAAGATTAACTATTATGTATTTGAGTTTCGAATATAGTACCATATATTTTGGATAGATCTGAATAAACATTTATTTATGTTTTCTTCAAGTCGGTAGGTACTTTGAGTATGATTAACGAGCGGCGTATAATAATCGCAAAAAATGATAAAATTAAAATGATAGAATTTTCAGGTTCGAAATAATTAGTAGAGGTAAGTTCATGTTCATATTTGTCATTTTACGTGTAATCTTGTAATTTCATTGATACTACGTAACACAGATTAACATTATAATGAAAACACAAAAACATACGTTTCTATTGAGTTATGATTTTTCTAAATATTTTTTCTAGAAATGGCCTCATATTTGCAGGTTTGTATTTTTTTAAGCCGATAAGAAAAATCATGCTCTGTAGGGTTAATTAATAAATTAGGGTTATGAGTACTACCAGATATCCTGAGATGAATAATGAGCTCATCTGAGATCATAACAAATCAAATGATCTCATGCGAGGTCACTAGATCTTAATCTAGAAAATTTAAAATTGTTATTTGTAGAATATATTGTGATGTTATTGTTGAATGTTCTGAAAGCTTTTATTTGATTGAAATGATGTAATATTTAATGTAAAAGAAACATTTATGTGTAACGATGATTTGCACATCGAAACATGTAGGCTGTCAAATGTTTATCATCTCACTTTGTGCGAGCATGTATTTTAGTTGTGGTTTTGAGAACGTTCGTCGTTTATTTCTGGATCGATAGACGAATAAAAAAATAATCATTACATATTGCTAAACTCGAACATGACTGAATTATTTTTTTGCTTTTATGACAAAATTGAATGCGAAATTAAAATAAATAAAGCCAACAAAATAATAAATAGGAAAGATAGTCTGTCGCTGTCTGAAAATCTCAGAACAAAACAGACTCGGAAACCTTATTTTGTAAAGACGAGAAGAAACTGGAAAAAATAATTCTTAGCCAAAAACTTCCAATACTAGCCTTAGCATACCAGCCGTGTGATTCTGTAACCATCTCACCGTGAAAACTTGGGAGCAGTGAGCGTGGAGTGAGTCGTCAATAGTGCCAATCCCTAGCATCAGTATGACTCACAGCTCACTCTAAGCTCACGTCACCTTAGTTATTACGGTGAGATTTTTCCAGAATCGACCGGCAGAATACTTTATCCAGGCAGGTGCTTTACTTGTATAGATAATTTCATCACCACTGCTCTCAAAACGGTGAAGGAAACCATCGTGAGGAAACGGGCATGTCCTAGAACCAAAAAAATGAAAGACATGTAACATCTACTGACCCGCACTGGGCCCGCGAGTGGTAGAATACAGCCCACTCCCTCTCGAAGAGAGAAGACCTGTGTCCCAGCAGTGGGAATATTACTCGTATCGTATGCCTAATTACTCGTATGCTAGCCTTAGGCTTCCCCCCAATCATCGCCACAATGTCCGTTTCTGCGTTTGCGATCTGCGATGAGCTTCCCGTACCTATATGTGCTTCTTTGATTCTTTGGTTCGGCTTTACACAAAACTAACCCGTATATTACTTCTAAAAGCAAGCATAATTATTGTCGTCACAATAACTAAATAGATAACACAGTGCAGTTTCCTAACGTGACTGTAATGGGCGCTTATTTATAGGGTTCCGTGCAACCGCCATCAAAACGCTCTAACTTTATCATATGTAAACTAATTTTTAGTTGTCAGCTGTCACTTTCAAAACCATTGTTATATTGTTGCAAGTATATAAACAAATTAAATAACTTTAAATGTTTATTACTAAGTATGTACATTCAATATTTCTAAGCTAATGTCAAGCATCACTGAATGTCATTTTAAAGATTGCCTCGTACGAAATGGTCTTTAATTGTAATAGAAATAATAAGATAGTTAGTTGTTCAAATAATAGTAGCGCTGCAGCGGAGTATATCCCAGCAGTGGGAATACGAGTATTATAGGCTAATTATGCGTATGCTGCATGCTACGGTAAAATAATGGTTAAATAAAAAATATTTATATGCACACATTACAGAAAAAAAATCAAAGACAGAGTCGCAAACGTGAATGTTACTTTTTTGTTAGTACGATTATTTGACACAATACTTTAACAGAAGTCGACATAAAGTAGTGAGCAACATTGCTAATCAAAGCTTGTTCACGTGAACTGGCATTTTCCTCAAAGTGGAATAATTATAAGCTAGTAAAACAAGCTCATCGTTCTAGTTCGTAACACTCACAACGTTCAACGCTCGTAACCTACCTACAAATTATGCCAATCCCTCAAACGACTTTTAAATGCAAGGAGTTCCACGAAGCATTCGTGTTCCTTTGTTATGAAATAATTAAAGAGATTATTTAGCTTTTAGTCAAATATTGATTAGAATCGACAATAGGGCACTAGCTGCGGTCGACTGGCCATCGAAAGGTCACAAGTACAAATTGAAGTAAATTACATAACGTAACATTCCGACAACTTAGTAACTTATGTTGTGATCCCAATCTTAAGTTTAAATGTAAGTTTAACTAAGTATAAACAATTGTAAGTTATTTGGAAAACAAGAGATTTATAGTACCTATCTTCTTGTTTACAAGATAATTTTAACAAGATTTATAACTACATTGTGCTAATAGCTACTGCAAAATTAAACAACAACTGTACCTACGCTTATTTTCATAATCACTTTCTCGTGTTTTGTTGGTCAGCATATCTTGCATAGTCAACCCCGGTTTCAACCTTTCTCCCTGATTTTTTTCCCCACAGCACGAACTGTTCCTGCAATTATGTTGAGACGATAGAAGAAAAATGTAAATAAGAGAAATATTCAATTGATCCTCTAAAAAAATGATTGACTTTCTAATAAAGTGCGTTTTCTTTTTAAATAAACGTGCTTCTAAACACTGGTCAGCGAGTACTATTCTAACTTGACTATTTAGTATTTTTAGGACACGAAAGTGGGAATTATTTGAGGCTCACCAAAAAAGGCACATTTATTATATCCGAACGTCCATTAATATTTTTTGGTTATCAAAATGGTAAATGATTGGTGTTTCGATTAAATACACGCCATTAAAAAAACCCGTTTTATGAAAGAAAAAAATATACGGGACCCTCCACCAATATTTAAAAGCACACCATACCGTCTCCATAATCTGACATAATAAGCAGTCTGCAGAATGATGGATAGTTGGCAAAAAATAGGCAATATCAAGCTGCAGGTCGGAGTTAGCTACTGACCCACTGATTCAGATAGCATGTGTTTGTTGGATTTTGTAACATTTCGTTTTATCGTAGGTTTGTGTGTGGCAATGTAAAGTGGTTAGGGTGAGAATAGGCTACGCGTTTTGTTCCCATGGGTAATAATTAAGAGGCTTTTTTCAGGGTTAAGTTTAGGGCAAAATGGACTTTGGCATTTATGTTGCACATGTTGAAGGCGGAAATGAAGTACAGCAGAGTAGCGCTGTGTTTTTAAAACTATCTATATACTAACAACAAAGATGAAGAGTTTGTTTGTTTGTTGGAACGCGCTTATCTCTCGAACTACTTGTCGGAATTGATTTTTTTTTGCATTTGATAACCTAGTCTTTGAGAAAGGCATTATTTATCATCACGCTAGAGAGATTTTTAGGAGCCGAGAAAGAAGAAATAAAGTCAGAAAGAATGCTACGCGAAAGCGAAATAATAGCACGTGCAGGCGATGCGACACGACGCGAACTATGAATGTCAAATAAAATTGATAATAATTTGGGCAAAGTCGAGCAAATATTTTAATTTCGGAATGATCCTATTTATAAAACTACATTATTCATATCTACTCGTACATTCGTCCCTGAATAAACGTTTTATTTTCATAATCTCTTAACTAACTATTAACTCCAGGTACTAAATAAAAAAAATAGCCGTAAAAGTACTCGTGCGCATCGCTGTCATCAGAAAACGTGCCCAGAAGACTGGCAGCATTGCCACGTGGAATGGCAATGCTGATTCTTTGGCCAAAGA
This sequence comes from Eremobia ochroleuca, assembly GCA_949629135.1. Taxonomy (NCBI): domain Eukaryota; kingdom Metazoa; phylum Arthropoda; class Insecta; order Lepidoptera; family Noctuidae; genus Eremobia; species Eremobia ochroleuca. The sequence continues at coordinate 17,569,373 of OX451401.1, read as the reverse complement.
ACGACCGAGCCCTCTGGTCACGTGAAGAAATAAATTGTAAATGGTGCATAACAAAATAATTAAAAGAGCATTAATCAGCCTATAATTTTCCCACTGCTGGGACACAGGCCTCTCGGCGAGAGGGAGTGGTCCGTAATCCACCATGCTGGCCCAATGTGGGTTGGCAGTTGTCACATGTCTTTGAATTTTCGGTTCAAGCACATGCCAGTTTCCTCGTGATTTTTTCTCTGATCATTTTAAGAGCAGTGGTGATGAAATAATTAACACAAAGTAAAGCGCCTGTCTGGGTCCGAACCTACGACCTACAACTCGTAAGTCGTGGCCGTTACCACTGGGCCACCACTGTTTTTACTAAAACTACTTTATTCATCCCTAATTGAATTGTGATTGGTGCATAATAAAATAAACAGTAATTAAATAAGTTTTACAGAAACCGGATGCTAATCTTTATAATCAAAAGAGCATGTTAGGTACCCACAAATCACATACCAAGACCCCTCCGTGCCTCGGAAAGCACGTTAAGCCGTTGGTCCCGGCTGTCATTCGTGGATCTTTGACAGTCGTTACGGGTCGTCAGTAGCCCGAAAGTCTGACAACCAGTCTTACCTAGGGGTACCGTATTACCCAGTAACTGGGTTTTGGAGGTCAGATAGGCAGTCGCTCCACGTAAAATATTGGTATTCAGCTGCATCCGGTTAGACTGGAAGCCGACCCCAACATAGTTGGGAAAAGGCAGATGACTCCATAATAGTCATATATCGCTGAGAACTCAGATATAGTTATGTGAGTTCTCAGCAATGTAATCCTAAAGCTAACATAATAACACATAATTCAATAGGAGCAGTGCAGTGGCGGAGAATGTCCGACTGTTACGCGCCCGCGCCGGGTCGTGGGTCAAATGCTTCTTTTTTTTTTGGGTGAGAAATGATCAAATAACTTCTTTCGCTTTTTGTGTCATAGTTTTACTGACTAAGACCCACCCGTGTTCCTTCAGCTGCTTCTGCCAGCGCCACGGTGACTCTTTTCGAACAACCCGCGACCCTAGCAGGGGTCAAACGTATTAGGATGATATTCAATGTTTTGTTCAGGTTTTCTAGGAAAGATTTTAGAGGTATGTGTATGTAGTAGAATGTGCCGTCGGTCTCGTGATTCTAAGTGCGATTGCTAGACGTATGGTCTTGACTCCAATCCTTTGTATTGTCGTACAAAGTGTTTTGCCTTAACACTTTAGGGAAACGGGCGTAATGGTACCTCATCATCTGCCTAGCCTTTAACCAAATATGTTGGGGTCGGCTTCCAGTCCAACCGGATGCAGCTGAATACCTGTATTTTACATGAAGCGACTGCCTATCTGACCTCCACAAACCAGGTACTGGGTAATACGATACCCCCAGGTAAGACTGGTTGTCAGACTTTCGGGCTTCTGACTACCCGTAACGACTGTCAAAAATCTACGTATGACCGCCGGGACCAACAGCTTAGCGTGCTTTCCGAGGCACAGAGGGGTCTCGGTATGTAAAGATGGTCACCCATTCACAGATCAACCGCGGCAAGCGTAGCTTAACCTGATCGATCGACCTGTGCGGCTGTTATTTCTTAGCCACGGGCCCCTCAGCGTAATGGTACCTATGCTACCTATATTTTTTTTTGTAATTGTGTAACCTACATTTTTACTTGCGTTCTGATGGCCGATATAGCTTGCGGAGTAAGCAAGCTGAAGTGTCAGTGCGTTTTCCATGTTAAGGACCGATGGCCGACGGAGCAGACGAGTCTTGGAATAGAGACCGCGTATCGCCAAGAGTATCGTGGAACGCCTCCCAGCTAGATGGACCGATGACCTTAAGAAAGTGGCTGGAGCAGACTGGTTGCGGAAGGCGGAGGAGAAGGTGTTGTGGCGCGGCCTGGGAGAGGCCTATGTCCAGCAGGACTGCGATAGGCTGAGCTGATTGATTGTATAGAGGTATGAGGAACAGGGCGTAAATTCTACTCATTCTCCATAGAAAAGGGAGGATGCTCCGACCAGACGGGTGTCGTGTCTGGTAGGCAACTGCCCGATGATTCATGTCGGACCGTTCTATATACGTTATTTTTTTTTTTTTATTATTATAACATTCACACAACGCCATCTATTCCCAAACTAAGCAGAGCTTGTGCTATGAGTACTAGACAACTGTTCTAAATACATACATAATTATTATAGATAAATTACACCCAGACAAAGAACAAATGATCGTGCTCATCACACAAACATCTGTCCTAGGTGGGAATCGAACCCACGACCTTAAACATAGCAGTCAGGGCCACTGACCACTAGACCAACAGGCCTGTCACGCAGTTGCGCAGTAAACTCTGCTTGCGAGATGCAGGATTTTGCGCGACGCCAGTATAACGCGTAGTTCGTATGTGGCGTTTGTAGATAAATTTAAATAAATTTATTGAAAACAAAAAAAAAAACCCAGTTTACAGAAACTCTGTGTTCGATAACAACTGCATTAGTATAAAACTGTGTCGCAGTCATTAACGCCCACCTCCAAAATTCGTGACAAAAGCAAGGGTAAAAAACTAAAACAAAAAATAAAAATAAAAGAATCAGTACTTAAAATTAAATTAAACAAAATTTTAACTGTGTAATTTTATGTGAGGTTGTATTGTGCGTGGGGTGTGTTTGTTTGTGGGTGTGTGGGTGTATGTGTGTGTGTGGGAGAGAGGTGTCAGTTTGATACCGCTACAATTGCATTACTAAGATCATATTCGTATAAAGATCGGTGATTGAAGAAACATTGTTGTTTTTGGCAGTGCTACTGTTTATCATCCTCAGTTAACTTCTAACTGTTTTGAGACATTCAGCTATCTTTTACAACAGACACGACAAGGCCCTCTATGTACTTAGGTTCGCCGTGTGTAGGCACGGTCTTTTGTAATGTATGGATCACTATGGAAGCTTGTTGACGGACACGTTTTTTCTATAGCGAGGTTTACACGCCGTACCGTAAAGAAACCGTCCCGTCTACAAATTGCCTAAGAGATCTACCTGAAAACTAGACAGCTATCACTAATCGTCGCCTTGTTGATTCTTACACCATGCATTTTATTGAACTGGATATAGTTGGTCTATCTAAGCAATCATTTAAGAAAATGGCTCTGGATATTTTATATCGCGAGAATTTTAAGTTAAATTAAGCTAAGCTAAGTAACACAGCAATATTGTGGCAGCGATCTTTGGCACTTCTTTTAACCTTTAGTTAAAACGTGGACAATGGTGTGGGTTACATGTTTGTTAAATCTTAGTTTAAGTATTTCTATGTAGTTTGTAGCATGTAACTGTTTTTGTCTCTAATAAATAAATAAATAAATAAATAATCATATATCACTAACGATACTAACAAAGTTACCGGACGAGTTTTTAATAAACAGTTCTGACTTATTGTTTTTTAATTCTCATGTATTTGTTTTTTTAATAACCACTATGATTAATGACAGCACTAAACAGTCTGGACAGCATTCTTCAAAATATTGGACTTGATTTATTAGTCTGTTTGTGAATTGTGGAGGTGAGTCTTGTAAAACGGTTGGTTTTTGTTAGATTCGTTAATTATTAACGGACTTTTAAGGCATATACGAAACGGACGGGTTAGATTCGTTAATTATTAACGGACTTTTAAGACTACTGCTCTCAAAACGGTGATATCTTTCACCGTACATCGTGAAGGCCCCGGCATATCCTAGAACCAAAAATTCGAAGACATGTGACATGCACCAATCCGCACTGGGCCCAGGTCGTGGATTATGGCCCACTTGCTTACAGAGAGGAGGCCTGTGTCCTAGCAGTGGGAACATTTTAGGCTGATTATCACGTAAGAGAGCTTGTTACCATTCCAATAAAACTCCTATGAAATGGGTGCGTAGACGGCCTATAAACATCAGCGATTCCAACGGCATCGCCAAAGGCCGTTGTCATACTATAATTAAAGCTGCAAAGTTTCATTACATTAACACCGTCCCCCTTCATACAGTTCCAAACCGAAATGCTGGTTGACGGTAGGGAATCGATGATGGGTTGATACCAATCAAGTCCTGTCTGCCTAGCTGTACGATGGACGTTTACAACAACTATTTCTATATAGTTCTGTTCTGTGGGGTAGTTGTATAACACACCATAAGTAGCAGTGGCTTTCATTTTGACAGTTCAACAACATTCATTGCGTTATTTACGTTGTTGAGCAGACAAATTGTTTGAAATCAAAATCAAAAGTCATTTATTCAAACTAGGCTGAGAATCAGCACTTTTCGAACGTCAAAATTACAAAAGACAGTCCCCCAAAACGCCCGCCCTTCACTACTTCTTAGTGCTTTCGCTGGGGAGAAGAAGTGGCGCAACAAACTCCCCAGCAGCACAGCTGTCTGTTCACTTAGAAAATACTTGACTGAATACAATACAAACTTTGAATTTATGAAAGAATGGATTAGGAATATCCTCCAAAATGATTCAGTTTGAGATTAATACTGTGTCATGCAATTAGGGTGCTGTTCAACGACACGTACTACACCTTCAACGATTTTTCTATCTCATTAATTTCTATATTCATTGAATGCTTTTAATAGGTCATCCGTATAGACATGAATGTTATATTTTGCTTTGTTATGCTTGACAAGGTTATAAGTTCAGAAAAGCCGTGCTTTATCGACATAACCATCGGCTTTATAGAATTGAAGGATTCGTCAAAAGGCGCGGTTGATTCGTGACCTTCTTCTTCATCTTTTGTGTCAATGGTTCTCAAAACCTCACATCAGTTTTCCCACAAAGGACTAGGGAGAGGTGTAAGTACAGTACGTGCACTCACATTTAGCTAGTTATAAGTCCTGCGGAAGAAGGGGCAACCCTATTGTAATATTAAATACCCAACTCCAGACTACTGCGAAATTCCTAATGGTAAAACCCAGCCTCACTTCACCCAACATATTTCTGATTCTGATTCTGATTCTGGGTGGGTTCCGCCTCAGCGTGGCTTAGCCTCATGTCAGACAGTCATGGACATGATTGCGAGCGTCGATTGTTTTAATGATTAGGAAGTCAAGTAACTGTTAGCACCAGTTTGAACACGAGTAATCGAGCCAATCGAATCCACACTAGTTAATTGACACAACCCTTGACTTTGTTTCGCCATTTCTTCACAGGGGTAGTCGGATAGTAAATATCGACTATATCTATCTTATTATTATTATTTTTTAAAATAACATAACTTTTAAAAGTGATTCCGATATCCTATTACAAGAAAAAAAAAACAGTTCACTAGCGCGAGTGATTTCCCCCAGTTTGGCCAGAGTTTAAAACCATTGGGTGACCTACAAAAATTAATAAAAAAAATAATGTAGCCTTCTGCGACTCTTAACCATCTCGACTTTTAACTATTGCATGAAGCAAAATTACACCATCTCGTTAAGATATTACTTTGAACTCTATTTAGCCTGACTGTAACAAAACGTGATCAGCATTAGCTTCTAAATAGGCGTAATATTTTACTAAGTACGTAATATTGATAGAACAAGTGAAATAAGCAACTTGATACTCATAAAAATATCAAGTTCCTGACTTTAAACTGCTAGAAAAGTATACAATTTCCTTTGTTGGAATCACTACATAGTATAAAACAAAGTCGCTTCCCGCTGTCTGTCCCTATGTATGCTTAAATCTTTAAAACTACGCAACGGATTTTGATGCGGTTTTTTTAATAGATAGAGTAATTCAAGAGGAAAGTTTATATGTATAATACATGCATAATATAGTAGAGAAACACTGATCATTTTAGGGGTTTCTAATGTGAAGTCGTAAATAAACACATTTTTTTGCGCTTACATTGCAAACGCTGGCTTAACCCTACGAGATAGATCAAAATAATGTAGTACAGTATTGTACACCTTAAAAAGGTCTACAAAAAAGTCCGCGATGGCATATGTCTATCTCTTAGGAATAACCCACAATAACCATTTTTTATCCTATACTTTTTAAGAAAAATAATGGCTCTAAAATTATCAGTGTTTTTCTACTATATTATGCATGTATTATACATATAAACCTTCCTCTTGAATTACTCTATCTATTAAAAAAAACCGCATCAAAATCCGTTGCGTAGTTTTAAAGTTCTAAGCATACATAGAGACAGACAGACAGCGGGAAGCGACTTTGTTTTATACTATGTAGTGATAGTGATCAGCATTGCACCCGTGCGAAGCCGGGGCGGGTCGCTAGTAGTAAATAAATGATGTAATTCTACCAATAGCATAAAACGCTAAAACACGAAAGCTAACTCTTAGCTTAGCGTAAGCTTTTATTTTGTTTATCTTATCATGTTCCCACTGCTGGGACACTGGGGGTTCCTCTTGGTGAGAGGGAATAAGACGTAATCTACCACGTGGGCTCAGTGCAGGTTGGTAGATGTCACCTTTCTTCGAATTTTTGGTTCTAGGACATGCCAGTTTCCTCACGATGTTTTCCATCACCGTTTTAAGAGCAGTAGTGATGAAATAATTTAACCAGTCTTACCAAGGGGTAAGACCTAGGGGGAGGGGGGTATTACCTAGATACTGGGTTGTGGAGGTCAGATAGGCAGTCGCTCCATGTAAAGTACTGGTATTCAGCTGCATCCGGTTAGACTGGAAGCCGACCCCAACAAAGTTGGGAAAAGGCAGGCGGATGATGATGAGTGATGAAATAATTTACACAAGCAAAGTGCCTGTCTGAGTTCGAACCTACGACCTACACTTCATAAGGTGTGGCCGTTACCACTGGGCCAACACTTTCTTTCTTTCAAATAATAGTATCATGTTTTTGTTGACCAACAAGTCATGCATTGCAACAATAGCAACAAAATAAACACTTGAAATGTCTTAGTAATTGAATGAAACACAACATTATAGGCCTCAAGCTATCATCTTAAAATAGCAGGTATTTTGGAGCGCCCACCGATTGAAATACAAGGGTCACGGTCAGTTGAAAATTCCAGTAATTTCTGATATCGACAAACAAAATATTTCAGAAAAATATAGGGCAATGTTTGAAGGTTCTCGTGTTGGTCTAACAGTGTTGCTTCTATTGAAAAAAATTTGAACAAAAATAATACGTACACAAAGTTTTAGTGACCATTATTTGCAAAACGCCATTACCTATGGAATGCAACGCCACCTAATACTAATTAATAGTTCAAATTAACCAATTAAATGTCAAAAATCAACCCTTCAACCAACACGGATGTCGACACATAAAAAAAATATGTATATCAGGTCTCGATCACATTCTCTTAATAAAGGAAGACCAACCTTCTTACGACGCTACAGCGGCCCTGATATCATTTTCAGAATGATTCTCACTCATCTAGAGAGGTATATATTGGTCGGAACGCTAGTGCACATCACAGTCAGCGTAGCATCGCTCAAGACACAAGTCGTCTTTCTTAGAAATATTATATTTTAATATAAAATAATGAAATTGGTAAGTCGATTTCGTTTATCGAGAATAGTGGTGCAGTTTGGGGTTAAGACGGTACAAGCGTCCCTTACGCTTGACGGCAGGATCGGTGACATGTCAGTTTGATTTTGTCAGTCTCTGATAGCTGACTGACAAGCTGGTTTGATAAGTAGTCTTATTGGTCTGGAGACCCTTAAACTTTTCAAGTTAAAGTTGTAATTTTTTTTAACATTTTTTTCTCCCCCTAAAGTTTTTTTCTCTAGTATAAAATAATAATGTAATGCCTTATAAGTTATTGTGATAGTTCAGTTATATACCTAATAACATTAGAGCCATATAATCACAACCATTACGAAAGCTCTTTCAGCGATTTAGTGGCTAATTACTGACGCTAACTTAACTACCAATAACTCAATATTTTCATGTTTGTTGCATTCAATGTGGCAACCAAAATCTTCTTTATATCTTCATAAAAATACGCCTTTACTAATACCGTGATTTCAAAAAAAGTTACCAAAACCCATTGCACACGGTTGCAAACATAAAATCACGTAGAAAAAGAATTAACGGCACTAGAAATCCTCGTCATGAATTTATCTATCATTCGCAACATGAAATCGACATTTCGACGTATAATTACGAACATACACATAAACTTAGGAGTGCAATTAAACAAAATGTCTATAATTAAAACATGCTCATCAATGATTTGAATTTCAATGAGGTAATGACCATTTCAAGCAAAAAAACTGGGTTGAACAGAATCAGGGCAGGGTTGAATAATAAACTTTTTTCCGACGCACTGTTTATGCGGTGAATCTTGATATTCCCTTAACAAGGATTCTTGACGTATTAAAAGCTTCATATTCGTTGTAATCTTTATGTTTTAAATAGATCATCTTTTAAGAAAGTGTTCTATCCTCTTTACAGCTCGTGGTAGCCGCTGTCCTCGGTGTCTGCTTAGCAGACCGTCTTGACAACAAATACCTCCCTCCCAGAGGAAACGCTGGCGCTGGTGGTTTCGGCCCCGGTTTCGGCGCTGCCGGTGCCCCTGGCTTCGGCGGTAAAGCCGGAGGTGGCTTCGGAGGAGCCGGTGGTGCAGGTGGATTCGGCGCTGGAGGCGCTGGTGGTTTCGGCGCTGGTGCCGGTGGCCGTGGAGCTGGAGGTTACGGAGGCGCTGGCGCTGGATTCGGTGGTGGTGCCGGATCTGGTTTCGGTGGTGGTGCCGCGCACGCTGGAAATGCATACAACGCCGGTGCCGGTGGAGCGTACAACGCACGAGGTGGCGGTTCTTCTGCTGATGCTGGCGCCCAGATCCTCAAGTTGAACAGCGAAGTTACCGCTGAAGGATTCTCTTACGACTTCGAAACTTCCAACGGCATCCGCGCTGACGCTCAAGGCGTTGCCACCAACGGAGTGCAGTCTCAAGGAAGCTTCGCGTACAAGGGTGATGATGGCCAGGACTACAGCATCACGTACACCGCTGATGAGAACGGTTACGTGCCCCAGGGTGCTCATCTGCCCACTCCTCCCCCAATCCCTGAAGAGATCCTGAAGTCTCTGGAGCAAAACGCCCGTGATGAGGCCGCTGGCATCGTTGATGATGGTGAGTGATGCATTTTTACTATCTCTGTGCAACGCACCAAGCTATTATGTTTTATAAATACGGTAAAAAACATTTCAGTTTTACGATTATAAATACCACGCTATTATAAAAGCTTATGTTCTGTGATATAACAACAATTTTCAGTTTCGATATAAGCTGTAAAATTTTAACGCATAATAAGATAACACCCACTAATGCAGCCATTATTTTTAATCCGCCTAGAAAAAATGTTGACACAACTGATTGATAGATAGATATATATATTAATTAAAAGACTAATGTTTATTTTTTACACTTATTTGCTCACATTAACTACAACATATATTTTTTATTATTATTAACTAGAAAAAATGTGCTAACCGCAAAAACTCATCCTAATCGCGTTTACAAAACATCAGTGAAGTGGTCAAAAAAGTTATAAAGGATTACGCAAAATTACAATCATTAGGATTAAAAATGACTGAACAAGAATTATTATGATTCTGTGGTAGTATGAATAAATGTCATGCTAAAGTGACCACAAGTCCTAAAAGTATGGAGAGCAGATTAACCTTGTTGATCATGTTATAAATGATGGACATCATTCAGGTTGTCTCAAGATAAAAAGTAATGGTAAAAGAAAAATATTTAAGTCAGAAATGTCCTATACATCGATGACTGGAAATCTAAAACATTCACTCTGCAGATACAGTCGTTAAATGTAATACAGTGAACTTATCTTAAGAGCATAAATGTCTCATAAACGTCTCGTAAACTTAACGTTATATTAAATCTCCCACAACGTTAGTATTAAATAAAAATCAGCTACTATTTATCCGTCAAACTTCGCCAATATTCGAATCAAAACATCTTCATAAATAACAGACCAGAAACCATCAGAACCAACCGTAATAATATAAGTCCTGCCATTAGAAAGCCTTCCATTTACAAATACATTACAATTTACTAACAAAACACTGAGCAACGCTAAACTTGTACTTAATCTTGTCAAGTCCCAACATTACCTCAGTAACTTGAATCAGAGATAACTCACTATGCAAGTACTTGACTCCTTTCTTACAACGCCCTGCACACACATAGATACATCACAAAATCTGGCAAAGATATCGCGTGAAAATCTCAGTTGCATCCCCGTCAAATTCTGTATAGAAGCCTGTTGCCTATGTGTGTGTGCACAGAGGTAAGAGTGTAAGAAGTCTTTGCATCTGTGTAGCATGTAATTTGTTCCCTGAGTACCCTAGTACTGATGAGTTACAAAATGACGTGGGACCGTTGCATCATGCATCGTGATCTAGCTTGAAGCAAAGTAAGGCACTGCATAGGTCGGATTTTAATTGATTTCACAGCTATTCTGCGCGAACATTGCAGATGAACGGATAAGGGAAATAAACGGACTTGGTTGTAAAAGTTTAGAAACTTGGGTGTGAATTTATTCTTCAAATGGAAATATTTTTTACCAAAAATGTGGTCCATAAAAAGCTCAATTTTTGTATCTTTCAAGAATAAAGAAATTATAAAAGATATATTGATAACGCTCAAAATCACAGCATAGAAATATTTCAGTAAAATTTCAAGTAGCTAAAAAATGCAAGCTCCTAAAAAGGAGTGTCGATTCACGATCAAATCATAAATTAAAAACCACAAGATATTCTTTTTTAAATCATTTTATCATTACATAAAGCAAGAGCCTTGTCGATCCTACGAAGTCAAGATCCTACAAATTAAAAGCAGATGCACTAATTAAATCAAACTATTTGCCTTTGATTGACCATAAATAGTCTTTAAAATGTAAATTACTGAGTTAGAACGCAGTCATAAAGTGTGCAGCCATGTTTGAAGGCAGATCTTCTCAGCCTTGCGAAATGAGGATTCTTGGCTATCCCATATTGCATACTTTATTGAAATGGTCAGTTCAATAAACATTGATAGGATTTTCATTTATAATTCGATGGTAAATCATTTATTATTTCCACAAGTTATGGAATTTGAGAGAAATATGGAGTTACAAATCAGATGTTTTATCGTGGCGTGTGTATTCTCAGGGTAATTGGTATTCATAGGCGTGTGTTACCTTACCTAGTACATACAGATTGACTCGATCTTTATAGCAAAACGTTGTATTGTTTCAAGTGTCTTCCAGCGATAGTAAGGGCCATAGATGAAGATCTAGACTGATTCATTGCGTTATACTTCATTCGTTATTGACAGTTTTGTCAATATTGTCTGTTCTATTAAAGTTTATTTATCGATGTTTAACGAGCGATCGAGTTTCGACTCGTTCGATCGCAAATTGATCGTGTTCCTAAAGTCGATACTTAATCTGGTCATCCAGGCATCATCATATATCTTGGGTAACCATTAATAAATTTACAGTGTGTAATATTTCAAGACGGAAATTGCTCGATCATAATTGAGGCCTGTATTACGAGTAGATTAATGACAGATTCGTGGAGATAATAAAACATATCGTGTAACTAAGTCGTATAATTTCACTGTGAGAATAATGTCTATGTGTAATCCAATGTAGTGATCTGCAACCGGTCACTTTGTCAATTTATAAAACAAATCCCATTTTCACAAAAATATTTTTTCTACTATGACTTTTTCATTTATTTTTGATTTTCATGTGTATGATGCTCTAGAAAATCAAATTATTTTAGGAACCCATTAACGCTCCAACCTTTTACAGCTATTTCACTGCTGATTATAGCCGACATATCTAAAGGCTACCACAAGGTACTATTTTCGGGCCACTGTAAAAATCCAAGTGTTTTTCCTTTTCAAGTTACTACATATATTAAAGGTACAGGGTTCCCAATCCCTTTTAAATAATTCCTTCAAGTTAAATTCCTTTGTATCTCGTCGAACTATTTCAACATCTACAAGAAGTAACCGACCGTTAATACAAATGAATCCAAAACAAATACCAAATTCTAAACCAAAAGTCAAGATAATAACTACAGATTTATCTATCATGTTACCAAAGCGACGAGTTTGGAGATTGATTAGTGAACGCACAAATGAATCAGATAATCTTGACGAGATGATTGCGTTCATGAAATGATTCATGCCATTGTGATTAGTTCAACGCCTTTTCGGTGTTTGTATTGCTTTTTGTTTCATTGTCATTTATTTCTCTTTTCTTTTCACGTTTTGAAAGTTTCATGTGTAAGTTAATTTATGTTAGTTAGTTGTTTACTTTACTCTTCCCAAAGTAATATTACACCAAAGTAATATAATACCCAAGAAAATTGCATAATCAAAAACAAATACGGAATACATAAACTGCAGCATTCAAAACAATTCCAAACATCACGTTACCCTCAAATCATTGTAATTCACACCTAGCTAGTTCGCAAAATGACCAATTTCTCAATAGCTCCGGACTATAATAGGTCTCTCTCGACTTACATGAACTGTAGTACTTCAAAGGTTATACTACAATCTTTGCTTCAATTAACCTAGTTCACACTCGGTTTCTTCGCGGAATAACCGATTTCTTAATAATGTCAAAGGAGCCCCTCTTTAGACATTAGGATCGTCTTATAATACTAATAAAATAGATATATAGTTTCCAGAGTGCCAGTTTTAGATCCAATAAATCAATCAATCAACTCAGCCTATCGCAGTCCACTGCTGGACATAGGCCTCTCCCAGACTGCGCCACAACACCCTGTCCTCCGCCTTCCGCATCCAGTCTACCCCAGCCACCTTCTTTAGGTCGTCCGTCCATCTAGCTGGGGGGCGTCCCACAATACGCTTCAATATGAAAAAGCTAAATAAATAAAAATAATTTCAAAGTTTTATCCAGAAAACTCATTTTGTTGCAACACAAATAATGACATCAGAAAAAATCGATATCAAAATATTATCAATGCAATAAAATACTATCATCGAATAACCACAAAACAAACGTATGAGTATAATTCAATTATCCAAAGCTTAAAAGAACAACCAATTACAACAGTTTGTAGCAATTATCGCGATTCACACAAAGTTCTTCGAATGACCAATTTCTCAGTAATATAGGACGATACTAATGCTTCGCCTTCTTGCACTGGGTCACGACGTGACCGCACCACTCACTGTAAGGCGTGGAGCACATGATCCAGACTACAGATAAACGAAAGGTCAGACATGTGCAGAATGACATCTAGTATCCATGATTTGTTGTTTTGGAATTTGAGAGAGCACTGCATCTTTTGTTGAACTTAATTTAATTTTGTTTATTATTGAAAATCGGTAAGAATTTTTTTGTGATAGTCAATGAATTTTTCGCAAAGGTCAATAATGAAATGATAATACCTAAAATTACTCTCGATTGAAATAAATATGAAACAATAAAACAATAGGACATCATTAAAAAACAATAACTAAAACTAGAGAATAAAAAAAAAATTGAATATAAAAAGCTAGACCAACTTATTAGATCAACCTGTCTATACCAACATTAGTCGAGTAACCAACTCACCTAGTTACCAGAAAAATGCCAACAAAACACATGTCCCAGCGGTTGCATTACCAAATTACTCAAAAGCAAACGTACCATAATGAGTGCATTTACGGGAGATGGAAGGTAATCGTGAATATTAATGACTCCTGCTACAGTAATAATGGTTTCATCTAGATAATGACGCGTTGCAACACCGATGTGCACTGAGCTTTACATTTTGTAACTTTTGCTAAGTTTAGCGAAAGTGTTTGTGGGATCTTTAAGTTAGACCGGGAAGGAAAGTAAGGTTTAGAATATTTGCAACTATTTTACTTAATGGCGTCTAAAAGATCAGTTCCTACTTACCTAATAATATGAAACATGGCTTGTTATATTTTTCTAAATACATACTTCATTTACTTTTTAACTGGCCAATCCCAAATTCACTTTCGATTTCCATTTGAATTTGATCACCTTTTAGAGTCGTTTCATAATATTACCATGGGCCATAATATGTCAGGTACTTATGACAATCTAATATCAAACACAATACCTAGATTTACAATGTACACAGAAAATCCTCAAAAACTTTTTCTCCCACTCTCAACAAAGGAGGTCTAAAGTCACAAATATTAACATTATCAACACATATCAAAACGTAATAAAGAATATTTTCTTAGAACTTTACATGTATGTTAGCAGTTATGGTGCTTTGTTCGCCATTCTCATAGTTACAAAATGTGGGAACATTAGATGCCAAGATATTTCGCACTATATTAATTACCTTAAAATTTACAACGTGTTGGGAAACTAGAATGAATTTAAATCTTAGACCGAACATCGGTTAAAGAGCGTGAAGATTTTGTTTATGTGTTTGATTGTTATCTGAAGCTTTATAATGATTCAATTTGGTTGCTTGAGTAAGAAGATTCATTATTGTGTTGACTACCATGTTATCTTCATTGATGTTATGATGGTTTTCTTTTTGATTTCTTGTTTCTTTAGTACTAGTTCATAAAAGTTAGTTTCAAAGTCAGCAAAAGACTCTCCACTATTATGGTTTACATTATTTGGACCAGTTATTATATTATATGTCGCAGCCAATTGGTTAAATTAGCCATTTAGTTAACTGCCTGGCCTTTGGAAGTTGTTCTCGCCTCACTTCGCTCTCTAGGTTCGCACGCGGTTGATCACAGTTCTAACCTAACTTAACCCATTTGGTTGGAGTGCCCTGGCTTAGTTACTGCGACCAATTTGGCTCGCGCATGATTTGTTATAGTTCCAACCTAAACTATAATAGAATATCATTCAAGCCGTTAGTTGAACGGCCACCGTTTAGTTAAAAGGCTAGGTGGTTAACTAAACGGCTAATTCAAGCAGTTGGCTGCGACAGTAAGTGATAGAAAAAGGATCTTCTAAAAAATTGTGCAAATCAAATAATCGTTACCCTGGAGCATCAGAGGTATGTTACTTGTCTCATTAAATCGAACACGTACATAATCACTATTACCTGTATCTTCATAATAATTTTCTAATCTTAGACCCAACGTTACCTACATTTACGCAAAGAGTATGCGCACAAAAACGTTGTATGCGACTATTTCTTTTCGTAACTTGTCAAACTGACAGGCAGATTAGCGATCTCACTAAAGTACTTACATAAAAGGTCAGTGATGAGCTAGTTAGAAGAGAGATAGTTACTGATAATGAAGTTGCTGCCATTTTTGAGATGGTCAGATTATAATTACGTCTTGATAATGTAATTTTAATTGGAGATTTTGAGTCAGTAAGTTGCATCTCGTGTTAGGCGTCATGGGAGTCTACTGATATTTAGAATACCGATACTTACTACTAATACTACTAATATTACTTTAGAATTATGGGGAAACGTAACGATCTACAAAAACAAAAACACAACTTCCAGAAATATATAGAATCAGACTCAGATATCATGCAGGATCCAAAGAATCCATAGATGAACCATTCGGGAACAAAACTCAAAAAGGATAATCTTCCATACTTTTTATTGCACTAACCTTACACGCATTCCACATCTTCCATAGAAACAGGTATATTAAAAGTCTCAGGTGTCTCTAATCAGTCATTAAGTAAACCTGCGTTTAACCTAGAACCAGCATACCCATGCAGTGCGGTCATCTTCGTATTCTAAATAACTCGATACAATTTAAATAATTCGAGCGAGCGTTAACGAGAGCGTTCATTGCTAGCCTTGGAGCTTTCGATGAGTCGAGCGTGGCTAAGAAGTAAGCGAATGAAGTTTCTGCTGAGGAGTTTATTGCACCGCTTCTTCTTCCCACCTAAAGCACTAGGAAGTAGTGAAGGGTGGGCGTGTTTTTGTAATTTTTCTCAGTCTACTTTGAATAAATGACTTTTGATTTTGAGTTTGAAGATGAGTCTGTCGTCAATGAGAATAATAATGGATTGATAGATACTGAAGTTCTGTAATAAGAATAGTTTTTTGTTCTTTTAAATTGCTGAAAAAACCCAAGTAAGAATACCTGGATTGCTATTTAGCGCAACAGAATTTATAAACGACAAATTACAGAGGTAGGTTTCAATAATGACAACAGGATTTACAAAGACAATGAGAAACATACTATACAACAACAATTTAAAATAAACGTCCCCACAATTATAATATTTGCACGCAACGCTTACTTTACGGCCGCCAACGTAAACAATACAGAAATATTATGTGCGTGATCGAAATTACAGAATTATTTCGTAATTGAAAATGAACACAAATTATATGACCCACTTGTTATAGTATATTACAAAAAGGTCATTTTAAATACACATCATTTTAATCATCATTTATGTAGACATAGCTTGCAAGACAATTTTAGTAATATACAACTTTTATGTGTATAAAACAAATTGTTTATCAAGACAGTGTAAGAGAACAACAGCTTACAACAAGACATAATCATCGTAAAAAACAGTCAAATTAAATCTAAAGTAGTAAATTCTCTCGTTGGCTCTTCTCGTTCCCTCTTCATTTTTTTTTTTTTTTTTCAAAATCATGAGAATTGCAAGGAAAGCTTAATAGTAAGATTACACCTTTGTTTATTCACACAGCTTAAGAAGCAGAAAGCCAGACGAATAAGATTTGAATATCATTAGCCTGCCTGCCCTCCACAAGGCCAACATTTGACCGCTCCCGAATAACGCCAACATCCAACACTCTATTTCTAATGAACTTGTTGCTTAGTGAACGTCAGGATGTTGGTCGATGTTGGCAGCCAATCTGATAGTCATAATATTAGGCTTGTGAACCCGGTGCGTGAAATGCCCTGAGAACGTTAGGTTGCGCATAAATTACGTTGTCTGACGTTGATATATTGAGAGCATTCACTGTAATGAAATAAACCTGACATTATATAATATTATAACAGGATTTAGCCGTATCGTCGAGTTGACGACATCGTTTCTCATAGATCGCCAACGGATGAATTTATGCATAATTCCAAAAAATTGTGGATCTGCCCCGTCTCCGTCAATCTCAACCCCTCAGCTCCCAGGAGCCATTTTTGTGCGGTCCCGATAACTGAAAACCGACCATTAGTGAATGGCACAAAAAAAATTACATAGCCGAAAACCATTCACAAGTGGTCGCAGTGAACTGACTTACTTGAAAGAGCGATAACTACATCCTGCTCTATTCCTATCCTTTTTTAACACACACAATATGTAAAGGGTAAGACAGGGAAGGCATGACATTATTCGCTCATAGACATTCAGTGACCGGCGTGGGTTTATCGAATGAAATCCATATCGCAAGAGGCCACCCAGAAGTAGGTGCGCGGTTGACAGTCAGCGAATAGAGATAGCCGCCCGCGGATAAGCAGCCATTTCTTGCCGACCAAAAATGGTCGATTCTTGCCTGAGGGGATAAAGCCATTTTTAACCAATCAATTAGATCAGAGGAACTTAAAGGTCATCATCTGCCCAGCCTTTTCCCAACTATGTTGGAGTCGGCTTCCAGTCTAACCGGATGCAGCTGAATACCAGTATTTTACATGGAGCGACTGCCTATCTGACCTCCACAACCCAGTTACTGGGTAATACGATACCCCTAGGTAAGACTGGTTGTCAGATTTTCGGGCTTCTGACTACCCGTAACGACTGTCAAAGATCTATGAATGACAGCCGGGACCAACGGCTTAACGTGCTTTCCGAGGCACGGAGGGGTCTAGGTATGTAAAGATGGTCACCCATCCACAGACCAACCGCGGCAAGCGTAGCTTAACCTGATGGATCGACCTGTGCGGCTGTTATTATTTAGCCACGGGCCCCTCAGAGGAACTTAAAGGTATCATTGTTTATAACTTGAACTTAACCAATAATCTCATTATTCCAGGTACCTACCGCGGTGAGGGCGCTGGAGCAGGCGGCAACGGTTATGGATCTGGACCCGCTGGTGGAGCTGGTGGCTACTCCGGCGCCGGTGCAGGCGGTTTCGGCGGCGCCGGTGGCGCTGGATCTGGTTTTGGCGGAGCTGGTGCCGGTGGTGCCGGATCCGGTTTCGGCGGCCGTGGTGGCGCAGGAGCCGGTGGCTTTGGAGGTGCTGCCTCCCGTCAGTACCTCGCCCCTAATGCTGGAGGTAGGGGATCCGGATCAGGAAACTTCAACTCCCAGACTGGATACCGGTACTAAGATGGATACTCTCGTGGTGATGTATGGAGGTGATGGCTGTGCAAATGTAGAGCAGAAATTATGGAAAAAATCTAAGTATTCAAGTGAAAAATTATGTCATTGAAAAATACAAATAATTACGTTGATTTTTTATAAAAATTAAAGTAATTGCTTTCTATTTTTTGTGACAAATATCAAATTGTAACATGTTTTGATTTGCACAGTCGTTAATACAATTTTCGCTTATCTTTGTTATTGAACATCGTATTTATTACTTTCATTTTTTTTTTCGCACTCTCTTTCATCGAACTACCCTCCGCCATCATTCACTGGTATATGATGTGAAAATAACGAATATTATGCTGTGAACCGTGATGATTACTTTTAATAATATTGTTATTATTTTTGTTTATATAGAATAATACTGTCTCTCTTTCTCTTTATGATATGATCTCAAATCTTTGTATAAAACTCTTTTTTTTCTATAATAAAATTAAATTCTTCCTGTTAAAAATGATAGTTATAAGTTTTTAAACAGCAATGCAAGGACAGTATAGAGTAAGATGGAAAATGTATAAAAAAAATACATTTAGTATTTAAGAATTGTAAATATGAAATGAAGCAAACGAATATACGACTTAATGCAAAAATAATGATTTTATTTCGTTTCCTAAAACCCGACACTATTCTGATAAATGATACAAAAAATAATATACACCTAACGTTATAATACTGCTCTGTACCTACACAGCATTGTTTGTGAAAACAGTTAAAAATATTAAACCACATAGGTAATAAAATATATATAAACTTCAAAAATTGTGATCCAAATCATCGAAATAAAATGGCTCATCAAAATGATACACCGCCAGCCATTGCACCCAATAGCACAATTTAAACAATTTATTTATTATATTATTTATGTACAGACGCCAGCACATCAAGCTACTACAATCTGTAAAATTTCTTTGATATAATTTCAACTTTATCGCTTTTTACATTAGGCTTAAGGTTGATTGGGAAAATTTCATAGTTTCGTGTAGCATGATTGCTGGCGTCTGTACATACATGGATACAGATACGACATATTAGTAGTGGATACAAAGGTACTGCTTATTTCTTAAGAAATTTCTTCCAACAGACCTGGGAAAAGAAAAATGAAAAAGAAATGTAGAAATTATTGTGAGAACAAGAAGAGAACAAGTTTTTTTTAGATATTATTGACAATATACATCATAGCCATAGCAAGTTTTTTTTTTTTTTGCTGAAGCCGGTAAGTCTAGTAGCCGAACCCAGTGATGATGTTGAAGTTACATTTTCGTACAGTTAAATCACAATTTCCATATAGTTCAATCGATGCTTTTATTTAGTTTTATTTCAGTTTTATACCCAAGGACTAAATTATTGACTTTTAGAAATTCTTATTATACTAATATTTATTTGCCAGTAAACTTATCTATACATACAAATAAATGAAAATAACTTTTATATACACACAAATAAATCAAATTGAATTTTCTGTTTGTAATGTTAAAATAACAGTTTTTTACTAAATGCATATTATGAAGTACGGTACTTACTCATAATAACAAAAAATCTATTTTTAAATTTTTTAGTCTGTCTCTCTCTGTCTATTTGTTCCGGCTAATCTTCAAAACAGCTAGACTAATTTTGATGAAACAAATTTTATATATTTCATTTATAATATACGGTATACTTTGAACCCTGAAGAAGGGAAGGGCATAGGCTAGTTTTTATTGACATCCCAAGGGAGAGAAGCCGCTGGGGGCAAAGGCTAGCTATTATATGCAAATAATATTATTTTTAGTTTGAAGCTATTGTGATAGGTGGCGCTACGAGCCTATATTTTTAAGTTGCTGTTAATTTTCATCACGGAGCTACTCTGCAAATGGAGTCATGATTAATATCCTGCAACTTAGTACTGCTCGTCTCACCGGAGTTTGTATACTTTCCTTTCCTTTTAGATTCTAGAGTCAGCTTGGATTATGGTCTGATTAAGAAAACTCCATTTTACTACCTCACAATCAGCCTTTGAGGTTCCCACTGCTGCGATACAGGCCTCCTCTCTGTGGGAGGGAGTGAGCCATAATCCACTACGCGGGCCCAGGCGACTTTGCTCTTGTTAGAATCCAAGAACGACAAGGGTTATAATCAGGTTATGTTTATACTGCATGGCAAAATATGGTATGGTGTACTTACAGGTACTCCTAACCCTTCAAGGATTGCAGGCGTGTTGTTATGATGCAACGTGATGTTTGTCATTCATGTTGAAGGGCGGGTGTTTTGGGGGACTGTCTTTTGTAATTTTGACGTTCGAAAAGTGCTGATTCTCAGCCTAGTTTGAATACATTTATTGACTTTTGATTTTGATTTTGATTCCATCTCACTAACACCTGCATGAAGACTCGACACGACTTTTGACTTAGGCATTGCTGTAGGGGAAAGAAAAAAAATATAAATACTCACCACGTTTTGTTTTGTTTACACTATCAGAGCCTTTCATACAGTAACTATTATTAGTAAAATAATAAGCTTTCATAATCTTGGATAATTTATTTATTTTACCATTCACGTACACAAATATAAACAGACAAGAAAAAACAAAACAAAAATTAGGTCCAACGGCACGTAATCAGCTATCTACTTTAGTGCAATGTATTCTTAGTTGATTTTTGAGTGACTATTTGTAACAAAAAGGTGATATTTGTTAAGTATGACATTCAGTTTGTTGTTCCATAACTTGAAACTGATCTCAAATGCTTAATTTAAATATACATATTGAAATCAATAGCGTTTAAACCAAAAAATAAGGTCCTTAGGACCATTCACTTCATGAATATCAAAAGTAGTTCCTAAAAAAGGTACAAATCAGACAACATCGCAAACTTTAAAAGGTAAACATCAGATGTTAGATCTTTAGTTAAAAACTAGTCCTATCGCTAAGGCAGAACTCATCATGCCTATATATGGGAGTGGGCACTCTTAGTCAAGTTTGAAGTACAAAATGAAGGTAATATATTATAGGTAATTGAGGGAGTATAGATTTGTCAACGGTGACTTACTTGGATTGAATGGTAATGCGATATCGCAATTTGTCCAAGCTCTGTGTTGGGCATTATGTATCAATGGATATTTGATGATAATGTTAGATATGCAGTAAGTCGGATAATGGTATTTGGTTTTGATAAGCTTGCATCAGAGCGTCCTAAGCTGAAGCTCCAATACATGTTCTGAAGACGGGCACGGTGTGATTTCAATGCTGAAAGTCTGACACCAAACCCTCACCTATGTGGAATAATCATAGAGATTCCTTCTTAGGAAAGAAAAAAATGAATTGGTTAAGCAGCTACCTACTGCCTGCTACTGATCTCCAGACAGAAAGCTACCCAAAAAAATGAGTATGCCTTGGGAAATGAAATATGTAGTATTTATGGTAAGTAAGGTAGACCCAGGTGCGCTAGACGTTGTAGGTTCCATATTTTCCGGGTGCCGCATCTAAGAGTTATTTTTATCAATCAAGGTGTCCTAATTGAAAATATTTAACTATACATAATACATAACATACGCGGCACGCCTTGTTTTTCGGTAGGGTTAAGCAGAGGTGTACCCACAGAAGGTACAGACGCCAGCACATTAAGCTACCCGAAACTGTCAAATTTTCCCAATCAACTTTGAACCTATATAAGGTTTAGCGATAAGGTTCAAAATCTAGTAAAGAAATTTGACAGATTGTAGTAGCTTAATGTGCTGGCGACTGTACAACCACATTTGCTTTTCTATTGCCATAAACCGAGCACATATTCAGATTCTATTCTGAAGAGGGGTCATTGTACCCTTTTTCAGGTTTTCAGTTAATCCAATTACACCTTGTATTACAATATTATATCATAATTGGTTCTAACGCCATCTATTGCATTCAGCCTAAACTACAGACGCTACGAGCTTAGTAAGCTCGCAACGCAACACACTACGTAAGCGCTGCTTAGATCGTAGCATTTACTTTGATAGTTACAATGATTGCAATGTGTGCCTATAACACAGTGGCGCTTTTATCTGTGTAACTGATTTTTTGGAGTCGATTTTCATGATGCTTAGCTTTTAAGGTTTGTAGTTTTGTTTTCTTAATTTAAGCTTTATTCATTACCCGAGGCCGTTGGCAACATTTAAATGTATTATAACAAAAAAACGATCTACTCTCATATCCACTACATCTAAAAGAGTAAACCACTGTCTGTGGTTTGACAGAAATGGCCCTTTAAACTACTTTTCCTAGAAGAGTAGTGGCCGAGGGTCCGAAATTTACCGGCGAATGACGTCACTGAAACGTTATTGAAAGTATATTGGTGTGTTTTGCTAGAGTGCATTTTTGACACCATAAAGTCTAACCTCGCTCCCATCATTTTCATGATAGCGACCGTTATGTGGCGGCCACCGCTCTCTTAGGAAACCGTAGCATAGACATGCGAGGTAACAGCCAAAATTATTTTGCTAGACTTTTTACATCTGCCAAGATGATGTAGGTATTTAAATCAAATATGTAGCAACAGTGCGTACCTCACAAATATCGTGATCATAACCAAATTGCTCTGCATCTTTGTTACAAAGTAGGTCATCAACGAAGGTCTGAATCATATCAATTTGGCAAATGAACAATATGTATCTGACTTCATTAGTTTTTATCAGATACCGCGTGTTCACGATTTTGTAATCTGTCTATGTACTGATCTCATTTGTATAATATAAACCAATTAGTTTACTCTATTGAAGCGGCATCACGCTTTGACTTTCAGTGTGCTGGATGATTTAGGTTTGGATTCATTATTTGGGATGTTTGTAAGGTCATTTTGGGTTTGTGGAAGTCATATCAGCTGCCGTAGTTACAATAGATCATCATCTTTCTAGCCTTTTCCCAACTATGTTGGGGTCGTCTTCCAGTCTAACCGGATACAGCTGAATACCACTATTTTACATGGAGCGACTGCCTATTTGGCCTTCGCAACCCAGTTACTGGGTAATATGTTCACTGGGTTTTACTTCTCATAACTCGTAACGAATGTCAAAGATGAATGACAGCCTGGCTCAAAGGCTTAGTGTGCTTTTGAAGGTACGGAGAGGTCTCGGTATGTAAAAGTGGTGACCCATCCACGGACTCACCGCGGCAAGCTTAGCTTAACTTGATCGATCAACCCGGCTAATATTAGTTAGCCATGAGCCCCTCCCCATAGTTACAATTAAATAAATGCCGACTTTAAATTAGTTAAGTAACATCATTTGCCCAATTGAAAACCCACAAACTAGCTTCTGGGCTTATCTTCGACAGTCGCAGTGGAAAAGCAAACGTAGAGATTCGGTGTAATAAAATAGGTAAGGAAGTGCCGAAGCATAAATTGATGCTTGCAGACGACTAGTGGAAAAAGTGGTCCCTTTGTCAAATAGCCCACAAATTAATATAGGTCCTTACCTATGAAATTGCCGTTTTGTATGAAAAAATTTAAAATAATTTTTTTCATGTATTTTTTATTTGTATTAATCGAAGTAATCACCCATGCAATCAATACATCTTTTCCAACGCAGTGGCAGTTTATTAATGCCCTTCTTAAAGATATCAGCTGGACAGGAGGCAACAAATTCTTCAAAGGCATTTTGTACTGCCTCTCGGGTATTGAATTTTTTTCCCGCCAAGAAGTTATCCAAATTCTGGAAAAAGTAGTAGTCTGTAGGCGCAAGGTCTGGTGAGTAGCGCGGATGACGGAGAGCTTCCAACCCCAGTTCTTGCAACTTGGAGACCGTCTGCTGTGCAGTATGAGGTCGCGCGTTGTCGTGCAGGAGCAGTGGAGACGAGCGATTGACCAATGCTGTTTGGAGATGTGCCAGTTTCTCCATCATTGTGTTCAGTTCTTCACAGTACACATCTGCAGTAATGCTCACCCCGTTTTGTAAGAAGCTGTGATGAATCACACCGGCGCTAGACCACCAAACAGTGACCATCACTTTTCTAGGGGTAAGTTTTCGTTTAGGGCATTGTTTAGGTGCTGAACCAGGATCCAACCAACTTGCTGAGCGCTTGCGGTTATCAAACAGAATCCATTTTTCATCGCAGGTAACAATGCGGTTCAAAATTCCTTCATTTGTGTGTCTGTTGAGCAGTGCAAGGCACGTCTCGACACGTACTTCGCGCTGGCGATCATTGAGTTCGTGGGGCACCCATTTGTCAAGCTTTTTTACCTTGCCAATTTGACGCAAATGGACCAATATTGTTTTGACTCTAACGTCGAAAGCTGCTGCTAATTCAGCCGTAGATTGTGTATCATCAGCTTCCACAATCGCCTTTAATTCGTCACTGTCGACCAAAGTCTTCGGACGACCGCGAGGTTCATTTTTCAGGTCGAAATTTCCAGAACGGAAGCGAGCAAACCAATAACAGGTGGTGCGTTGGTTTGTAGTGTTAGCTCCGTAAACGTCGTTGATGTTGCGTGCCGCTTGTGCCGCGTTGCTGCCACGACGGTACTCATTTTCCATAATTACTCGAATTTTTAACGTATCCATGATGACGAAAAAGATT
This sequence comes from Eremobia ochroleuca, assembly GCA_949629135.1. Taxonomy (NCBI): domain Eukaryota; kingdom Metazoa; phylum Arthropoda; class Insecta; order Lepidoptera; family Noctuidae; genus Eremobia; species Eremobia ochroleuca. The sequence goes on along the minus strand of OX451401.1, from coordinate 17,544,634 downwards.
GAAATGCGATGAAAATGTAACACTAATCAATAAACAAATGACTACTTTTGGAAACAAAATTCCATGTTTTTTAAATAAAATTAATTTGAAATTAGAAATCTTAGCCAAACAAAAATTATTTTGATTTGAAATGGCCAGTACTGCAGAACGGCAATTTCATAGGTAAAGACCTAAATTTCTGATAGCGAATTCTTTTACTAAAAAACGTTCAAATTCAAGTCGTAATCTAATTTTAGCGCCAATCAATGGTAAAAGTGTATATAAATTGATTGTATTTTTGACATAATATTGCAACTGAGATTGCAATGCGTATGGTCTTGAAAATACGAGAATTGTCCCTCTGGTTACGTTTCGTTTCTCTGATAAGTAAACATGTCCATCTATCATGAGATTACTATTATAAGGACTCATAATAAAAACAGATCTAGGTCAAATCCTATTACAATCTTATTTCACGAACAACTGATATCATTTATTCTGAATCAGATAAGAGTTGGTGCTCGTCGTTCTCTTATTATTGCTTATTAAATTAATCCTTTTATAGCGTCACGTCTACTGTCAAGGTTTCGGTATTTTAATTTACTTTAGATTTGCACGTAGGTCTAATATGCATGTAGAGAAGGCCTGGGAATTTCGTCAATTCGCGACGTCTACGGAATGCGGTTATAGTTTGATGGCGGAAGGTGCTGTTGGTGCAATGGCTGGGCAATTAGTAACTGCGTCCCCACGCCCAGCCATTGCGCTTTTGCTTCTCTAAAATCCTACCAAGGGGCAGGAATTTTGAGTCAGAAAAAATATGTGAATAAACAGGAAATACGATCAAAGATCATGCCAAAGTAATATGGGGTGGAATGGACATCGACGCGCAAACTGAATTCAGCACATGATTAGAAACGTAGCGTGGAAACTTTTCGTCGGTTATAAAAAAAACAGCTGTTTTATAGAAATGTGCAATACCTATGGGGTCAAAATACCTACATGGAACAGATTTTTTTTTAATTTTGTTTAAGGGGGTTCCGAATCATGTACCCACTGAATCCAAGGTAGCAAGTTATCTGTCGATGTCCCTGCTACCCGGTCAGTAAAATATTGTGTAGAACTGATTGAGTTCCATAGGGAAAATTTGGGTGACGTGTTTTATTTTTAATAAAATTAAAACGCAGCAATTATACTATATAGCAGCGCCCCGCGGTTTTACCCGCATAATTGTCGATCTCGCAGGAATATCGGAATAAAAAATATCCTTTGTGTTATTCTCATGTATATAAGCTATGTATATTACCGTAAAATTTCATAAAAATCCGTTCAGTAGTTTTTGGTTGCGTGAAAAAGTAACAAACATCCATCCATCTATCCTCACAAACTTTCGCGTTTATAATATTAGTAGGAAGTAATATTATTACCTCATTAATTAATTAAACCTTTTCGTCCTCTCAAGCTTAAACATGGAATGTGTTTAAAAGGATAGTATAAATTTATTTTGACTGATATTTACAGCCAAACATTATTAGGTAAGAATCGATGGATACAATCTTATGGATTACCAATTTACCAAACTATGGGCCTCTGTAATGAACTAGCACTTACCACTCAAAGATGAAACGAACCGTTTTGCCAATTTACAATCAATCACTAAGGCGAGCTATTCCAAGAGGCTCACCGTTTTAAAAAAAAAAACTTTTATTTCAGACCCTTAACGTACAAACTTATCAGTGGTCCTTACGTATAAAATCAGAAATTCAAGACATTGATGACATTTAAGCAGCATCTGTTCGTAGGCTGTATTCCAACCCTCTTATCAAAAAACCAGGAGTAAACTTAGATTACGAATAACATCTGCTTAACTATAATTTTGCGAGGTTTAACTGGATTTCGGGTTTGTAAGAGGAAAAATATATTATGTAACCAGTATTCAAAATTTTTCTTCGCATGTAACCGATCGCATTGTTGTTACTTGCTGACAGCGCCCGATCGATTCTGTAAAAATCTCACGTGAAAACTCAGGAAAAGCGAGCTGTCCGTCCCTAGCTTCTGGTGAGATGACAGCTCACTTCAAGCTCACTTAACTTGTATAAGTTTTAACGGTGATATTTTTACAGAATAGACCTGCTGATCTTGCAAAACTTGTAATGATAGACGAGGGACCGACCATAATAAAAATGATCCCAAAAACCAATAAACCATCATTTTATACACGAACAAGTTCCGTTTAGACTTCGGAGCCTTCAAAAGTTCACGACATCCTCATAAATAACCGATCATGAACCGATTGATCGATAAAAAAATCGTTAATTGATCCCATCAAGAGCTGTTAATTAAAGCGTGGGATCATTACGTACGCGGAAATCGATTCAATTTACGATATTTGATGAAGAATCGAATAAAAAATCGGTACTGTTGACAGAAGTGTTATAAAATAGAAGATGCTTTAATATCGATTTAAAAAAGATCTATATAATTTAGTACTATATTTAATGTATTTATTTTATAATTAATCATGTAATTTTTCTCAATAAACCTTTTTGCTGAAATCGATTATCGGTATTATTGATTGTAGGTAAGTAATATTTATAAGCAGACCAGTTGAAATAAAAATCTATAATGCCATATTTATTTTTAGCGCTGTCATTATGATGTTGAATTTAACATGAGATTGAGTAGGATCTTCTTTAGATTATAATATTATTACCAATACTCAAAGTATTGGTAATAATATTATAATCAGGCCTCCTTTTCCTTTTTCCACTCAAGTCGATCCTGAGCCAACATGGATCAATCCCATCGGGCGTCAAGTTCGTCCCTCCATCTACGCCAGGGTCTTTCGCGATACCGTTGGAAGTTTTCAGGGACCTATGCTGTAGTGGTCTTAGCCCACAATGTATGCGACATGCGGCAAACGTCTCCAGCCCGGTCGCATTTGAGCTTGGCTGCTTTTTGGGTGACGTGTGCGATTTTTGTCTAAGACCGCATTATCTTTTTCCGAATCCGGGCAGTAAGTCTGACTCCAAGGATACTACGTTCCATCACTCGCTGGCAAACCTCGAGCTTAAATATATTTTTTTATTTTGACAAATCTAAATTACTATTCACTTACAAGCTCATCATCTGCCTGCTTTTTCCTATGTTGGGGTCGGCTTCCAGTCTAACCAGATGCAGCTGAATACCAGTATTTTACATGGAGTGACACCCTATCTGACCTCCACAACCCAGTTTCTGAGTAATACGTTACCCCTTGGTAAGACTATTTGTTAGACTTTCGGGCTTCTGACTACCCATAACGACTGTCAAAGATCCATGAATGACAGCCGGGACCAAGGGCTTAACGTGCTTTCCGAGGCACGGAGGGGTCTCGGTATGTAAAAATAGTCACCCATCCACAGACCAACAGCGGTAAGCGTAGCTTAAGCTGATCGATCGAACTGTGCGGCTATTGTTAATTAGCCACGGGCCCCTCTAAAATACAATAAACAAGTTAACACTAAAATATATCTAATAGACCATTTATTTATATAAAGGTATATTTTTAACCAAGAATAGCCCGTTAGCAGCTTTCTTCCGGTGCTGATCTCGCGATAAAAATAACTCGCGCTGAACCACAGGTCCAAGCTCAGAAATGAACGTCTTTCATAAGAATGCTTACATTTATTCTTTTTATGGATATCCATTCACCTGAATATTTATTTTGTCTTTCGGTCACACCTTGGATGGACTGTGTGAATAATGATAATGGTAAAAAAGGGGGTGACTACCGAGATGACGACTGATAGAGAACTAAAGAAAAAGACGTGTTGCGTCGACCCCAAATAAATTGGAGCTGAATGGTGATCTTTCGGTACCACCTTCTATAGACCAAGGAAACAGAAGTGTGGAAATACGTAGCAAAACCATACATAAAAACTGGAATAATCGCGGGTTGTGTTCTTGCATCTGCAAGGAAGACATTATGTAATTATTTGAGTATGCATTAAAGTAAACAAAAGCTAGATTTTCAAAATTTCCGTGTCTAAATCAATAAAATTAGTCAAGCGCATATTTGCAAAACTAGATATTTGCAGAAACATACAAAAACTAAATTTTATGAATCGGATTTTTAGTACTGCCATGCTTTTGACCCGCGGCTCTGAATCTCTAAGTCGTTGAACGGAATGCATTGTATGCGATATCAAAACCATTGCCTAGCATTTGCAACACCGTAGACATAGTATTGCAAATATTAATTATGGGTGGCTGTTACCACTTAGCGCCCAAGGACAGTTCTATATCATAATCAGGCACACAGGCAATCAGGCAAACTGGGGCACAGGTCTCAGTCAGAGCCTAGGCCCTGGAAAGGCCCACATTCTCGGTGAGAGGGAGTGGGCGGTAACCCACCATGCGGGGCTAGTACGGGTTGGTAGATTTCACATCTCTTCGATTTTTTTGGTTCTAGGACGTGCCGGTTTCCTCACTGATCTGTAGCATTAGTTTAATACTAAATCATTAGGAACCATAGATGTCTAATGAATAAAACGTCTTAAGACTAAATAAATATTATGTGCAAAACGAGTAGGTATTACGTTACGTTTACTCCGCGCGTTCGTGCTAAACACACAGTTTGTTTCGGACTCCGGGTACCTGGGAAACTTCCCCGTTGGTCTCGTGGTCGAAAGCGCAATTGCTGAGCAGAGGCCCTGGGTTCGATTCCCAGGTTGGGCAAAGTGTGTTATTATTTTAGGTGTCTCCATGAATATCTTAACCCTTAATTGCATGATTTTTACTATTTAAGCAAATTACATTAGCTATATAGTAATGAAAACATACCTATTTAAGAAAATAATCATAAAAATACTTTTTTTTGTTCTTTTAAATGGTGTGGTGGTAATTTAAATCTTTATGTAATCAGAACGAATCTACGCGGAACAAAATGAGTTGAATATCTCTAACAATTGGGCAATCCCCGTGCTCTGTAAAAACAAAAATATGGCATTGGATTGGTTGATGGAAATATCCATCACGATGCATTTAAGGGTTAAGTAACAGCCCGAGTTTGGATGTTGGCAGTGTGATACCCCCGTGCCTCGGAAAGGACGTTAAGCCGTTGGTCCTACGGCTGACCTCTCTCCGGTCGTGTCAGATTGCATGCTGTCCCATCGGATTATTAGAATGAGGGAAGAGGCAGTGCACCTGTCTCTGCACATACACTTGTGCCCAATAATATCTCCCGCGCCGAAGGCTGTCTCCGTTGAGATGGCCGCCATGGCCAAAATACGGTTTGGAGGACTATTATTTTGTTTCGAATCTAGTCACATGTTTCTGACGTTTCAAATGACAGTGTATATGGCTGGCACAAGAGCGTGGTGATTGGCACAAGGAAAGAGAGGCATATGGCCTATAAACTTGGAATCAAGGCGTCTGTTACTTCAAACCATGATGCTTCATGATCTGTTGCACAACAAGATTGACTGTTCAGACCTAATCAATAATATATTTTATGTAGTGCCCAACAGTTATCCGACAAGAGGCACGCGTTTACCCGCTTTTTCGCCAAGACACCTTGTCGTAACAACGCGGGTAAACGTGCGCCTCTCCATAAACTAGCTAAAATGTACAATAAACATTTTGTGAACTTAAATATATTGGGTTTGGATCGCCAAACATTAAAGAAATATTTAGTGAATAGTCTACATTTGCGTGATGTTTAGTGTCTTTTTTTTTGTTTTTTTTCGTAATAATTGCATCTTGTACTATTTGTTTTACTTTAAAATAAGTACAGTATCTTTTTGTCTCTTCCTGTATTCTTCTTTGTGTTTTGTAACTTGAATACTGTGTCTTCACTGTATCATTAACCTAGGTAATCTGTGGAAACGTTGTGGATTGTACATGTACACCCACTTCCAATGTAATCTTAGATGTAATATATAACCTACAATTGTTTGTTTTCCCCAACAAAATAAATAAATAAATCTATGCTCTGCTGTGGGCGAAGTCGGGCTGTGAAAGATAATGATGATATTTATTTTATTAAAATGACAGTGTTACTAACGCACATGACGATGCTCCATCCTCAAAAAAAAACCCTTATAAAGTAGTCATAACTTATGAGGGTTTTTTTATTATATGAAGCATCACCATAAAAGTTACTTCTCAAAGTCGTGACCGGACGCAAACTGCCTACTACACTGTACCTATGTACAGACGCGAGCACATCAAGCTACTACAATCTGTCAAATTTATTTAGTACATTTTCAACTTTATCGCTAAAGCATTAGTTTCAAAGTTGATTGGGAAAATTTGACAGTTGCGGGTAGCTTGATGTGCTGACGTCTGTACTTACGTAATCTATTTTACACTTATGCGTTAGCAACATGGTGTAGTTACATAATTCGCAAAAAATATTCATTAACCTTTGGTTGTCGGGCACGAGACTCAAGACAAAGATCACTGGCATCTATAGTTTTAAGATAGGTGGTTGAGACAAAAAATGAGTTAACGCTTTACTAATAGCGCTTGGATATACCTAGTAGACTTGCGTGGTATGAAAATCAGAAAAAAATAGTTTTCGCCACCAAGGACCAAGCCAAGTACGGCAATTGCTGAAATTGTCCAAAATAGGATGAAGATGGGGATTACAGTTTACCGTAAAGTGGGCAGTTCACCTTCTATCGCACCAACTTATTATCTGCCTAGCCTTTTTTTAATTATGTAGCGGTCGGCTTCCAGTTTAACCGGACGCAGCTGAATACCAATATTTTGCATAGAGTGACTGCTCAGCTTAACCAGTGAATGGGAATTGGCGGTCATCCATACCAATACAGGTACCTACAGACGCCAGCACATCAAGCTACTACAACTTGTCAAATTTCTTTAATAGATTTCCAACTTTATCGCTGAGGTTCAAGGTTTATTGGGAAAATTTGACAGTTTAGGGTAGCTTGATGTGCTGATGTCTGTACATAATATATGGGCCTTACAAATATCACCTTATTATCCACTACTGCTATCTTTAAGACAGATAAATGTTATTGTCCAACTGTTGGGCAAAGTTCTCCCCACAGCTTTCTACTCTTCCCTGTGAGTTGCCTTATCTGGCCAATCTCCCATAAACGATTCTAAGTCAACATGTATGTAGGATATATCGGTACAGAAGGGCCAGAGACATCATGCAATAGGAAGCCGAGGAAAGGTCACTATTAATCTAAACATAGTTAAAAAAAAGCTTGCAAATTTTGTGATGCTACCGCATGCGTGCTGAATGCTGCTACTGAAATAATTATAGCTTGAGTAAAGTATTACATTAAAAGCTAGTGCTTCAAAAACTAGTGTTAAAATCGTGTCTAGTTAATCATTTTATATTTTTTACATTTTTAAGTACTATCTATTAAGCAGTAATGTAATGTTTTACCGCCAAGGTGCCTTCTGCTTAGACGACTAATGTTCTGTCAGTCACGAAAAAGAATTAGGTTGAAATTAATAGGTCCTGGTTTTTTGAAGATCCTCTGGTTGCCTAAAACTAATAATTAAACTGCTTTACCGATTAGCATTTTTTGAACGTTTACAGTACAATTGTACAGTATTAAAATTGAAAAATTCCACTAACTTTGAGGTTTGTGTTTTTTTTTTTTTTGTCTAATTACCTATTTCATTAGTGAAATTGAACGTCACTTTAAGTCACAAATGATAAACTAGGACCATCGAAGGAAACTAAATAAACGAGTTATTAGTAATGACAACAATAATACTCGCAAAACCTACCTCTAAAATCCCCACATTTTGACAGGTTTTTGACATTGATTGTCGCTGAGATGAGATTGCGACTAAGTTTTGAACGTTGTTAATTACGGGGATTGACTTTCTGCATCTTGGTTTCGATTTCACTTTTGACACTGGCAGAATGGTCGACATCGGCTTTACTTGCCACAATAAAAAATAGAATAGAATAGATAGACTTTCTGCATGAGCAACTCGTTAATTAAACTAAGCTCATAAGTGGTCCAAAGACGCATAGTAAATAAATTTTTAAAAAAATCGTTTAATTCACACTATTTACATATCCATGTTATTAGTATTACATTATCTTAAAACTATGTTAGTCATGGGGAGATCAATTAATGCATTTAGGTAATATAAAAAAAAAATCGAAGATTTAAATAAATAAATGAAATTACTAAATTATATGAAATGAAATGAAATGAATATTACTTCCCCATGATGTCTGTGTACTCCAGTAGTTCTGCTTTTACAACTAGTACCAATACCTCTAAGGACCAAGAAATTAAAAACGTGCTTAATCAGGAAAAGCTTATCAGTTAGTTCCCATAATAGTGTTGTGTAAGTATTACATAGTAAGAAGAAATTACACTAGGGAGTCGAAAATGTATTGAAAGTGAGCAAGCACCTAAACTTTTCCGTTTGGGTCTGTAATATGAACTGGCAGAGAAAGCTTTAATAATTCCTCACGTTTAAATTAATTTCTGTTTTCTACATAGGCCTCTCCCAGGCTGCACCACAACACCCTGTTGAAGGCGGAGCCTTCCTCATCCATTCTGTCCCGGGGCCTTTTGTCTAGCAGTGAACTGTGACAGGCTGAGTTGATTGACTGTATTTTACATGCTATAAATTAAATTTATAAAAGGTGTTTACATAATTTAAAAAACTCATCATCTGCCTAGCCTTTTCCCAACTACGTTAGGATCGGCTTCCAGTCTAACAGGATGCAACTGAATTCCAGTATTTCACATTGAGCGACTGCCTATCTGACCTCCACAACCCAGTTACTGGGTAATACGATACCCCTTGGTAAGACTGACTGTCAGACTTTCGGGCTTCTGACTACCCATAACGACTGTCAAAGATCCACGAATAACAGCCGGGACCAACGGCTTAACGTGCTTTCCGGGGCACGGAGGGGTGTTAGTATGTAAAGATAGGCACCCATCCACGGACCAACCCCGGTAAGCATAGCTTAATCTGATTGATCGATCTGTGCAACTGTTATTATTTAGCCACGAGCCCCTCATAATTTAAACAATTAGCCGTCTTAAATAATAAAAAAAATAATATAATATACATGTATAAAAACCGGAGAAATTTTTTAGATGACTTGCGCATCAAAAAATGTATTAGTCCGTAATTTTGTCTAGAGGAAAAATGTCCAAAAGGCTGGCAGCATTGCCACGTTAAATGGCATTATTGAAAAAAATTAAAACATTGTTCCTACTTTCTTACCCATAATATTAAAAACCTTACGCTCCAGCAACAAGGAGCAAAACCAGTTGCTAAAAATAACTCTCAACAGGGCGCTAAAACGGATCCTTTCAATAAGACGGTAAAACCCAATAATTGAGATGAACAAGCCAAAAGGTTAACAAAATGTTACTAAAAGCAACTTTCGAGCAGGATCTTTACCTAGGTACTTATTTTTTCCACATTAATGCTGTAACAACACTCTAAAAATAAATACCTATATGAACATCACCCATGTTTCACAAAATAAATAAATGAAAATGAAAAAATTAAATGAACTTTAAAAACAATAAAATAAATCACCTAATCTAGATAGTCTGCTCTGAATCTAGATTCATAGATACTTAGCTACTGGGTATATTTGAAAGTTTGTAAGGCCTAGCTCAGACAAAGCCGATGAGAGATAAATAATATAATAGGTACCTTTAAGTAATATATTGTTTTTTTTTTTAATAGTTTTGTCAACCCTGTAAATTCTATGTGTTTAAGTAATTGAATATGATTTAATTGTGCTTTTGTATTCGTTCAAGTGTACTATTTTTTTTTCTGTGCACTTAGTAAAAGATTTATCTATCTCATTTGTGGTTAGTGCTTGTTGGTTGTGAAAAATACGGATGTTATACTCATCAATTTCACCTACGCGATTAACCTAACCGCTGACCGGTGCAACGGTGTGACTTTGACGAATGACAAATGACAGTCTAATCATTTAACCAACTGACATATACACACATACAGAAGAGGCTATCCGTCAACCTGAATGAACATTGTTTTATTGGGTATTCTGGTAATAGGTATAGTCGAACTCGTAATTGCTTTACCACTTTTGACAAGAATTTCCAGTAATTTAAAACTTCATTAAGGTTGTAGCGACATAGCTTGCGGAGTAAACAAGTTGAAGTGGCAGTAGGCTGGCCATGTTAATCGAAGGAACGATGGCCGGTGGAGCAAATGAGTCCTGGACTAGACCGCTAATCGGCAAGCTTAGTATATGGCGCCCCTTGAAAACGTGGCTGAGACAGACTGGATGCGGAAGACGGAAGACAGGTTGGCGTGGCGACGCCTGGGAGAGGCCTATGTCTAGCAGCGGACTGCGATAGGCTGCGTTAATTGACTAATTTTAAAACTATCTAACTGTCACATAGAAATATAGACGTTCTTGATTTATGACGTGCAAGTGAAATTTAACCTTAGGGTGGTAATGCAATTATTTGGTCGACTATACAATAGGAATTATTATGCAGATGAGTATGTTTTGACAAATTATATTGCCTCGTACAAGGGGTACATAGCTACATGATAACAGCTTCACGGGTCGATCGAAGATTAAGCTACGCTTGCCGAGGTCGGTTCGTGGATGGGTGACCATCCATTACATGTCAGGACCTCTCGTCATTCGAGACCTTTGACCGTAGTTACGGGTAGTCAGAAGTCCAGTAGTCTGACCACCAATCTTATCAAGCGGTATCGTGATACCCAGCGACTGGTCTGTGGAGGTCAGATAAGCAGTCGCTCCGTGTGAAATACTGGTATTAAGCTGCATTCGCTTAGACTGAAAGCCGACCAAACATTTGGGAATCCTCAATTAGGAAAAGGCTAGACGGATTGCTTTGACTGGCTCGGCCGAACGAGTTAAGAAATATCCAGCGAATTTATTTTGCTCATTAACGCTTATTTTTACAAGATTTAAACATTGGAAACTAATATAGCAAGCAAGCCGACAAACACGAAATAATAATCATATCGATTCACGCAATGCAATTAAACATTCAAGATGATGAACATTCACGACCCAGACAGTGAACTGATATGATTCGATTTGAATTGATACTTTCGTTTGGAATCGATATGATGTAATGTATATGTGTCGATATGTGTATATTTCGAGTATGTAATGGGCCAGTTTTACAGATAATTATGCTTTATGCTTTACGTATGTATTGATTGTATTGTGTAAATGCTACACCAAAGACTACCTACAGTATTTGTCTCTCCTTCCCCTTTCAATACATCCTAAAAGATCGCTCTTAGCGATAAGACCGCCCATTGTGTCACCCATTGTAAAATTTCTATTTATGTCTGTAATTAAATGCTGTACATGATAAAGAGTATTTCTATTTCTTTTTTATTCAAAGATGCGTATATAACTATAACTTGATCACATAACATAACATAACGCTTCTCATCCCCAAAGGGTTAGCAGAGGTGTAATTATAGTACAGCCACATTTAGTCAGTTATGTTTAATTTCCATGTAGTATCCCGGGCGAGCTCAGTGCCATCAACTGAGCTGCTACTAAGAAATTCCTGTTGGAAAATTTATGACATTGTATAGCGTATTATTTTGAATTAATGAAATTGTATAACGTATTAATCTGAATTTATGACATTGTAATAATAATAATAATAATCTTTATTTGTACATAAAACAGATTGTAGTACATGTAACAGTTTTCACAAAGTGGGTAGTATTACATCTCTAGCAATCAAGTGGGTGACGTGCTGCTCTCCTTGCTAGGCTATGACATAGCCTGTATTAAGGAGTAACAGTGCCGATCCCCTCTAATTTTATTACAATTTTATTTTTAAAAGTGAATATTTTTAAATACAGTTACAAGTATTACCGCGGAATAGAAATAATTGACATTGTATAGGATATTAAGAATGATTGTTATGAAATCGGCTTACGAATTGTTAAAACTATATAGGCTGTTTGTGTGAGTTTAAATGTTGTTAAACGCACCCACAATACAGGAGAAGTTCTCAGTGTGGGGCAACGTTTTTTTTTTTTTAAATGAACGTCGTACAGTGTACTAGTTGTAATTTTTGAAATTTATTTTTTTTATGGTATTCGTTGGAATTGATGACATTGTGTAAGGTATTAATTGGAATTTATGATTATAGTATAATTTTAATGCTAATTTTGCAAGCCTGAATTGGTGCAACACAGTGGACTGTACATTTACTCGACATCTAGAAATGTATTATTATGTAGGTACTGTGTTGAGCAATAAAAATTTTAATTTGAATTTGAAAAACCCAATAACACTTTGCGTGAACTGGGACCGGCCACCTGCTTAGCAGAACTTGCGAACTTGATCACTTTCAAATTTATTTTCATCTATGGTCTAATGATAAAGCCTGATGCAGTTATTCAAAAAGTCAGGAACCTAATTTTCCTGAAATTCATGGGGACACAAATTTGTCTTTTGGCATTAAACCGTTAATATTTTGTATATAAAGTAATCAAAGCAGAAATGATCATGCTGGTGCTAAATTTCTAAACACTTAAATACTTAGTACGTTTATATCGTTTGATCTCCATGATCTTCATCTAGTTGCAAAAACATGGTTACTAAAACATAGAGAAATAATTGCTATTCTGTTGAATGGTTGAAAAAGCCAAAGTGCAAAATCCAAAAATAAATAAGTAGGTACACGAATTTGGCGCCAAAAGACCAATGGTCCTTTTCCCCATAGATACCAAGTAAATGGGATCCTTGAAAAAATACACTAAGATCTGACACACGAGGTCACTCACGTTCGGTAGCTCAAAAAAGCTTCAAACTAATTACATGAGGTATCATAGCTTTGCTTCATAATCTTAACTATAAAATGACGTCAGACGCGTGTGCTCAGGATCGACAGTAGATGGTATATAATAGGTCAGTCGACTCGCAGCATCACAGTTCAACTTGAGCTTCATCCACATTAGGTTTTGAGTGTTCCGACAACTACCATAAAAAATGAAACTGGTAATTAATTTTTGTGCAATATATTTAGCAATATTATATAAAATGAGCTTAATTTTCTTTTCAGTCATGAGTGTATGACTATTTAGCTTGAAAAACGGCTCAATTGTTTTTTTCTAAAACATACCTTACAAAAATATTGACATCGTGAAAACAGTGAAAATTATCCTTTATTTTAGAAGACATTACAAAGTTTTTCAACATATTCAGTAATATGTCGATTAGCATAATTATCATTACATCCATCCATTACTCATTATGTTCTTTCTGTTTCAACAGTTCGTGATCGCCGCCCTCGTCGCCGTGGCCGCTGCAGGTCGTCTGGAACATCTGGAACGCTCATACCTTCCTCCGGACAACTCCATTGGCGTTGCCAGGTCCTCCTTCGGATCCAACGGAGGCTTCGGCTCTCCCAGCTCCCACGGATCCTTCGGAGCTAATTCTGGTTCCTTCGGCGCTGCTGGGGCTGGCCTTCATGGTCGCAACGCTGGTGGTAACTTCGCTGGTGCCACCTCCAACCAGTACCTGCCCCCTAACCACGGACCTTCTGCTTCCAACGGTGGTTCTCAGTTCGGTGGTTCTCAGTTCGGTGGTTCTCTTCACGGTAAGTCACACCAAAATTATACTAACATACATACATAACAACACGCCTGTGATCCTTTGAACGGTTAGACAGAGGTGTACCAATGTACCTGTAGCACACTTACACTTCGCCAGGCCGCAAAATTCACCAAAAATATTTCAACCAAAAACTACCATATACGAGTACAAATAGTTTTATGAACATTAATTAAAATAAAATATACAACGAATTATTAAATTAATAGGGCAGTTAAACAATTTGCATCGGAATGTCAATTATTAAAATAAAATATTGCGGTTTTAATCACGACTTGAAAACCAATATTGTGATGTCTTTTTTATGATTATTTAATTTTATTATGATGAATACGTTGTAAATCAATATACGGGCTTTATCTTTTAACTACTGCAATTTATTGAATGAACAGATTAATTGACTTACTCGCTGTCATTGATAGATTTATGTCAAAATCAAAATCAAACCGCATTTATTCAAACTAGGCTGAGAATCAGCACATTTTCGAACGTCAAAATTACAAAAAACAGTCCCCCAAAACGCCCGCCCTTCACCACTTCTGTGGTTCTGAAGTCCCACAAATCATCAATAAGACCTGTGCTACACCAAAATATATATATATTTTCTTTTAACTACAGGATTCGGAGGCCAGCAGAACTTCCGCAGCCAGCAGTACAGCGGTCACCAGGCAGCCCCTGCCCAACAGTACGGTGCCAGCTCCCAGTTCGGATCTCCTCAATCTGGCAGCTCATTCGGCGCTCCCAGCCACCAGCAGTACTCCCAGCAGTCCGCGGCCGCCAGCCGTCAGTACCTGGCTCCCAACGTCGGCTCCAACCAGCAACATCCTCAGCAAGCCTTCGATGAACAAACCGGATACCATTATTAAGTGCGTGTATAGAATGTAGTAGTCTTAGTCAATTGAATTATTTGTTTGTATGTATAATAAATAGCTGTATATATTATTTTGGCTTATACTTTTCTACCCTTATTCACCTCTCTCTAGTCTTATTGAAGTAAAGAATGCGTGCTTTCGTCCAATTTATGACGGCTGTAACGACTGTTTATCCAGAGATAGCCTTTTTTTAGATACGTAAATGACGCTGTTGTCTGTGGTATACATTATACAGGGTGTCCCTGGAAGTATGGATCAAATCGAATAGGGGCGTGGGCAAAGTCATTTCCAAGCTTTTTAACCCTGAGGAAGTCAGTGAATTTTTTTACGATTCAAAAATTATTATCAATTTTTGTTTTTTCAATCACTTCGCATAGTGCTCAAAGAAAAAAATCATCAATTTTTTTTCAGGTCGTTGTCGAAGAGTAAGGCTTTCCTGTGGTAACACCTTTACGCAGCTAGAAAACATGTATCCAATAAGAAAACAAAAAAAACATTTACTGCAAAGGCTGCGTGCTGGCAAAAATCGTATTAAATTTTCCGACTTTCTCAGGGTTAAAACGTTTGGAAATTACCTTGCCCACACCCCTATTTGATTTGATCCATACTTCCAGGGATACCCTGTATAGTTCACGTGTCGTTTGGTTTAGCAACGTTGGAAAGTTTCCTTCCTTTTCCTTTAATTTCATATTTATTTAGGTGTCTTTGCCAATTACATAGCACCATGCCTGTAATCCCCAAAAAGAAGCAGAAGCATAAGTGTGTGCGAAATGTGGGTGTAGGTACTACTACCTACACCCACATTTCGCAAACCTTTCGTTAAAATCACCAACCATTGCCTTACATATAAATCTACCAACTGGTCCAGAAAACACTGCAATTTTAATTAAAATAGTCCTTAGAAAAATTACACTTCCACATTCCTTCTAGTTCCAGAAACGTCAAGTGTGCAATTAGTGAATGAATGACCGCTGATTTGGCAGGGGCTAAGTTCAGTGTATCTTTAACACCCACGAAACACAAATGATCTGTGTCATTAGGCTTACTTTAACAAATGCTCTGTTATTACACACACAAATGCGGTCTTTCAACTCAGCGCTAATGGATTCTTGTTAACCATAGATTCGTTTTTGTCTAACATTATTTTAAAAAAATATATGTTATATGAACTTCCTCCATATTTGGTAAGATAAATAGAAAATGGCAGAAAAGTTCAAATATTTTTTTGCAAATAACACGATTTTAATTTCTGTAATGAATAGCATGACGCCTAAGCTTTCAGTGACAATAACAAAAAAGACGACTTCAAGTAGCAGTCCAGACTTTTTCATTCAAATGTTAATTACTAAGAACTGCGCGAAAATGGGTCCATGAATGCAGGTAGATTTTAAAACAAGAACGTACAAGACTGGGACAAACCCAGTTGCCAAATGCAGATAGATTAAAATCAAGCCTATCGCAGTCCACTGCAGGACATAGGCCTCTCCCAGGCTGCGCCACAACTCCCTGTCCTCCACCTTCCACGTCCAGTTTGTCCCACCTACCTTCTTTAGGTCGTCGGTTCATCTAGGTGGGTGGCGTCTCATACTACACCTGCCGATACTCGGTCTCCACTTTAGGACTCGTCTGCTCTACCGGCCAAAACAAACGACAGATTAAAATAATTTATTTAAATTCTACTCAATTTAATGTTCAAAGGAATCGGACAATTATTTTCTATTTAAGACATTTAAAATAAAAAAAAACCAAGCTCTGTGTAAAATTAAACTACGAGGAAATCTTTAATAAAAACAAACAACAAAACTAGAATGTATATAAAAATCAACAAAGGTGATAGTGATCCGGCAATCTTCTCATCAACTCGTGTGAACTATCACACCAATCCCATTATCCATAAACGTTGCTTAAATTTAGGTAGTTAATGTCGGTTTATTTTACACTTTCATTTAGGTAAAACAGTTAATATAGACTAAAGTTTTAATGTAAGGTAATAACTGGTAATTATTTCCATGTAATCAATCAATCAATCAATTAGAACCTACATCATCAGATACCAACAGAAGATGCGTAGTAATGTAATCCATTTCTGAGTATCCGAGACCACATGCCATTAAGCAGTTAATAAACCATACTCGTAGCAACAGACCAATTAAACAAAAAAAAAGAAAACAACAAAAAATTATAAAATGCCTATTCATTATGACAAACCTATGTAAAAGGTTTATAATACCTAGAGGAGAAGCATCTCAAATGACTTTGTGCTGCTACTGAGAAATTCCTGATACCAATAAACCTGGCCGGAGAATCATACCCCAGACCCCACCAAAAAGCCGTACTTGCAACCGCTATTCCCATAACCAACGATACAGTTGAAAGAAGCCTACAAGATTACACAATATATTGCTACACGATATTTAATCGATTTCATTGAACGGAAAGCATTCAAGAGTTCAGTGTCTGGGTCGTGATCTTGAAAATTTTTAATTACGCACGATGCGTGAACACACGTCATTAATGATACAAAGCTGCTTTGAATAGAAACGTATGATTTATTAACTAAGGCAAACGTCTAATTTGGATTGAAAGCTCGCTCAATGAAACATTGCTCAGTGAAAGTCGAAATATATGTATAAGGAATAGAAGGGAATGTGAAATATCGTAGTGCGTTTTTTAATCTAAACTGATTTGGTTCTGACTCTGAATGAGTCACATAGTAATTCTTCTTCTTCTTGGTTTCGCTGGTACGACAGTTGTTCAAATTTTGCTGGCCCAAAACTTCGCTTCTTCCACGGCGTTATCGTTGGCATTGCAGAGGTCACTTTGGCTGCATGTTTTGGGGCACAGAAGGCAGAATAGAAGGTGGTGCATAGTTTGGGACACAGCTCCACAT
The DNA here is from genome assembly GCA_949629135.1 of Eremobia ochroleuca. NCBI lineage: Eukaryota > Metazoa > Arthropoda > Insecta > Lepidoptera > Noctuidae > Eremobia > Eremobia ochroleuca. The sequence goes on along the minus strand of OX451401.1, from coordinate 17,527,281 downwards.
CCAACATAGTACTGTAAAATGGATGTTACGACTATTCATTTGAAATTACCAAGAAAGTTAAAGTTTTACGCGCTAATAACGTTATGTTCTGTGGTTTACGTCAAAAGCTTTTAGACTTTAGATGCTTTCGACATTTTTATATGCGTGTGCTTCTTTGTTTAAATAAAACACATTTCATTCATGATGATCGGCAGATTTAATACATTTTTTTTTTCTTTTGACGCACAACTATCACGTTTTTTGAACCATGTTTTTTTTACGATTTTATCGGTTGCTGGAACACGTGGCACGAACTGGCACGTGGTCCAGCAACCGATAAAATCGTAAAAAATGAGGAAAATCAAATTGATTTGATAGCAGTCTTGACTATTGTCAAGACTGCTGGCTAAAAAAAGATGATTAAACAAATTAGAAATTTGTTTGTTAAAATATGATGGTTATTAATTTGATGCTTTAAAATTATTACTGTCGATTTCAATAAAAATCAAGAGTAATATTATACACAACTATTTTTATTATACATATTCAATTTATTAAATCGGTTACATATAGAACTACAGCAGCAAACACTTAGTAAAGGTATCCGGTTTGTTCATCGAAAGCTTGCTGAGGGTGTTGCTGGTTGGAGCCGACGTTGGGAGCCAGGTACTGACGGCTGGCAGCCGCGGACTGCTGGGGGTACTGCTGGTAGCTGGGGGCGCCAAACGAGCTGCCAGCCTGAGGAGATCCGAACTGGGAGCTGGGGACAGCGTACTGCTGGGCAGCTTGGTGACCGCTGTAATGCTGGCTGCGGAAATTCTGTTGGCCACCGAATCCTAAAGAACGAAAAGTTTTGGTGTATTATACGTAAGCAACAGATATAACTTCTTTTAGAGATCAAGTAGAAGTCAAATGTTTACCTAAATAAAAAATGGGCACAAACAATTGTTTTCTTGATAATCCGTTTAAATTACGTAGATGCTATCATTAATCCATTCAATAATGTTTTATTGGTCGCATTCATTATAGCAGCCATAATTAATCTAAAGTTAATTCATTCTAATACACATAATATTATTAATACATAGTGAATTGCCACTGTAAATGCAAAAACAAAGTCCACTATAGGTTTCACATCGACAAACAAAACTCACCGTGAAGGGAACCAGCGAACTGGGGCGCACCATTGGAAGAAGGTCCATGGTCAGGAGGCAGGTACTGGTTAGAGGTGGCACCATCAAAGTTACTGCCAGCGTTTTGACCCTGCAGACCAGCTCCAGCTGCGCCGAAGGCACCAGAGTTAGCTCCGAAAGATCCGTGGGAGCTGGGAGAACCGAATCCTCCGTTGGAATTGTGGGGAGGAAGGTAGGAGTGTTCCAGGTGTTCCAGACGACCTGCGGCAGCCACAGCGATGAGAGCGGCGATCACAAACTGTGGACACAAAGAGACTATCATTTAATTTGCAAAATGTGTGTTTTAGAACAAAAAGCAAAGCAGAGAAGATGTGGATTATATGCTTGGCTGTCGACCCTAATTTTCGTGATACAAACTTTTCCTTCGTAAGCTATTTACCTAATTTTCAAAACACTGACAAATTCACTAAAACGCGATACTAAAATTGGAGAAAATCGTTGCGAAAAGCGTGTGCCCCAAACAAACATCAATTACCACCACCAACACCCAACCGACCGATTGACCTACCAGTTTCATTTTGTATGGTAGTTGTCGGAACACTCAAAACCTAATGTGGATGAAGCTCAAGTTGAACTGTGATGCTGCGAGTCGACTGACCTATTATATACCATCTACTGTCGATCCTGAGCACACGCGTCTGACGTCATTTTATAGCTAAGATAATAAACTAAAGTTATGATAGGCCAAGTTATTAGTTCGAGTCTTTTTAAGCTACCGAACGTGATTGGCCTCGTGTGTTAAATTTCTCTGTAATTCTCAAGGGTTTCGTGAAGTTTCAGAACAAAGGAACAAAACGACGTGTTTTTTGGTACTTATTACTAGATTTTGCAAGTTATGTTAAAATTGCTCTTGTGGTAAATTATTTTAATTAAATATGTGCGGATTTTCCTTCTACGACGTCTTGGCTGAATTGGAAACTGCCTTAATATCTAGAAGGATGTAAATTACCGTTAAAAACAATCACATTACTCAGGACCTCTCGGCATCGGTACAGAAAGTGAACTTTTACGGGATAGCTCAAAAAGCCAAAGATATGAAAAAAAAAAAAAAAGTGTTTATTCCCAAAAATACTTTACAGTACCATATTTCTTACCTCTGCCAAACTGCAAAGCAATGATGATCTTGCTGTATGTAATGATATTTGTGCCCGGTTCGTGGGCTCGGCCCCAATCACTTGGGATTTCAACATAACCGGAAGACGTAGCGTTGGGAGGCCTTCCACAAGATGGATCGATGAAATGGTGAAGGCCGTAGGAATCTTCACAAAACTGGTCGAAATGGCGATGCTTGGGGGATGCCTATATCCAGCAGTGGTTTTTTGGCTGTACTGATGATGATACAATATAACTGGTAAATTGTGGTTATACGACTAAAGGTACACGCTAGCTATGTGTGATATTATCAATATCTAATTCTTTATTGCATTCATATAGATCATCTTGCCGCAGAAGCCATCACGTTTATAGAAAAAGATATAATACAGACGAAAGTATTGCAAGTAATTGATCCGTACTAGTAATTAGACCACTGTCTGGGTTGTGATCTTGAATATTAGATTACACTGTGTGTCAAAACATCGTGTAAGTTCCATATTTCACAACCGAGTAACAGCAGCTTTCAACATATTTACTTTTCAAATTCAAAATTCTTAACCCTTAAATGCATAATGTTGCCATATGGCAACAAAGCACGTCATTTAATTTTTTTAAGAATGTGATAACTGTGAGTTTCTGAACGCACCTCTTTTTGTCAAAACAATATATATACTCTACGTATCTAAATTCTATAGATAAATACCTATACAATAGCATTTTTTGCAATACGATAAAATAAATCAAAAAAGGGTTAAAAGTCAAAAAACTTAACGAACAGGACTTATGAGTCTCATGTACAATCTTAAGCCGTCTACGAATACGTCGAGCCGAATACGTCTTAAAAATCCATAACAAAATAATTTAGAGGTTTACGAGTATTTCTCTCAAAAGATTAAGCCGGTCCTTTATGTGTAATTCTGAGAAATGTTTTCAGAAGAAAATATTTCATTACACTTTCACTGAAAATTTATAGTGCATTAAAAAAAAAGAAACCTCGCTTTTTGCAATAAGAGCTCGTCCCAAGCATGCTCGATTGGGTTGAGGTCCGGGCTGCGACTGACCACTCCATACAGTTAATGTTCACCTCTTGAATGTATTCATTCACAATTTCACTAGTATGAGGCCGGGCATTGACATGCATAAAGATAGCATCCTCTCCCAAATAAACCATAAATGGACCATCGTATTCGTTTAGGATTTAATCCACGTATCTTTCGCTAGTTATAGTCCCGTTTTCTATAACCACCGTGGACCACCGCCATAGGCTACTTTCTCTTCGATGCATGCTTGCTTGAACCGCTCCCCTGATCTTCTATACACTCTTATTCTTCCGTCGTTCTTATAAAGCATAAATCTTGATTCATCTGAGAACATAACTCTTGACCAATCGTCAATACTCCAATTTAAGTGGTTCCGGGCATATGTTAATCTTGAAATACGATGCCCATGCTCCAATTTAGGGCCGTTTGCAAGTGGTTTTAAATTTGCTTTAGCAGGCCCCATCTTAGAGTCCATACACTTGGATTACTTCCTATGTAAGTGCAGTTCCTGTGAGAAAACGGTTTCGAAGCATTGTGTTGGCCAAGTATCGATCTTCATTTTTTATAGCATAAATTTACAGTAACTAAGGTTTTATTACTTTCAAGGAACATTTAATTGTCTATTGAACACAATGTATTTCATTAAGCTAGCTTTCTTAGTTTCCAAGACTTTCAGGTATATTTATGTGACCATAATTCATTGCATTTCTTTATAATTCTAATGTGCACTGTAAATTTTTGCCCGCCGCGTCTGTCTGTCTGTCTGAACGTGATACACTCAGAAACTGCTGAATAGATTTCCATCGGTAATAATGGACAGAGTGATTCATGAGGAAGGTTTAGGTGTATTATTCATTAACTTGTTCTTTAAATTGGCTAAAACATAGCGATAATTGTTGAAGATGTCGAAATAAATCATGTCGATTTAGCTTTACTGGCATGTGCTGTGTAAAACAATAGATACATGAAAACAATGTACAACGGAATTATTCCTCTTAAAAAGATCTATTAAACGTAGTAGTACTCGTATTCGTATCGTTTTCGTAGGATAATTTCTGTCCTTTATGCTGGTGAAGCCATAGGCTAAAGTTAGTATTAGGCATGGCACACGTTGACGGCACGGCACGGCAGGGGATCCTTCGGCACCCCTACATGTAAGCGCACACTGGCGGTAACTATGCCGCGACGTCCTTAAGCATACCGAAGCGTCCTTAGGCATACCGAGGCATCCTTAGTCATGCAGAGGAGTCCTTAGGCATGCCGAGGGGTCCTTGCTAATGAAGCTACGCGCGGGACCTCGGGGTTCGGGCGGACGCTGTCTTGCCGCAGTATCCCGAAGACTACCAAAGCGTTCTGAAGGATGCCGAAACGTTCCGAAGGCTGCTAACACGGCATGCCGCGGTATTTTTTTTGTACTTACGATCGTTAATATTGAAATTTCAACTTTATTTCCATACTATAAACTATAAAGTCATATTTTTATTCGTCGCCTAAAAATACCTTGCCAAGCCGTGCCGTCAGTGGGCGCCGGGCCTAATTTTGTATTCTGTAACTCTTTTAGATTGATACATAATGTTAGTTTTACGAGTATATTCACCAAGACTGTAACAAAAATTATGTAAAATCATCACATACATAGTAAGGAATATTTAGAATTAATGGGCGATTAACTATAGACGATTAACGAAATCGGAATCGTGCATCATTATCTTTTTTTGTACACAATTCAATTTTAAACGAATATGTAGTTGCCGGAGACAATTAAATTAAGGTAATTAACAAAAGGAATTGATGATGATGTTCCACCCACTGCGTAGAATATAGGCCTTCTCCCTTTTGTGCCATATTTCCCTGATATGTACAGTAGCGGAGAAGCTTGAGGTCAGTTATATTAAAGCACATTCGAGTAAACCGTTCTCATTCATGTTGTCCTTCAAAATGGTTAGATCAAAATGGGTACACACTATTCGTAAGCTGAACGACTGTCTGATTAGATGTATCAATATCAAAGGAGCAAAAGGAGCATGTCCTATCCCTTGGGAAAAAGGTCTGAGTATTGGTATGTATATTTTTTTATTATTCAAACAACGAGTGGCTGTGAATTATTCACTTGAAGTTATAATCGCCTCAATAGTAATATCCACCCAATATGTGCCCTTCTCATTAGTGTCCCGTGGCTAAATAATAACAGCCGCACGGATCGATCGATCAGGTTAAGCTACGCTTGCCGTGGTTGGTCTGTGGATGGGTGACCATCTTTACATACCGGGACTCCTCCGTGCCTCGGAAAGCACGTTAAGCCGTTGGTCCCGGCTGTCATTCGTGGATCTTTGACAGTCGTTACGGGTAGTCAGGAGCCCGAAAGTCTGACAAGACAACCAGTCTTACCAAGGGGTATCGTATTACCCAGTAACTGGGTTGTGGAGGTCCGATAGGCAGTCGCTCCATGTAAAATACTGGTATTCAGCTGCATCCGGTTAGACTGGAAGCCAACCCCAACATAGTTGGGAAAAGGCTAGGCAGATGATGATGTGCCTAGTCTTTTCCCAACAATGGACATAGACAATGGCTATCATTATCATCCACAGCCCGAGTTTACCCATAGTTGGGCATAGGCCTCTTTTTATTGTGCCAATCCACAGACAATAGTCCTGCCTTAAAAAGGCCTTTTATAAGGCGTTCCACTCACTACTAGAACCATTTTGACGATGTGCTTGCCTCATTCGCAATTCGTTCTTTCTCATGATAACCAACAAATACGTTATTCGCTTAGACTTACTCTCTTTGTAAAGTAATAATATTAAAATCAAAATTATAGTCATGTAAAGCATTTTATTACACAATACACTTATAACAATTGACTAAAACAGCTCCATGTTGTACTGAACACACTTAGTAATGGTATCCGGTTTGTTCATCGAAGGCTTGCTGAGGATGTTGCTGGTTGGAGCCGACGTTGGGAGCCAGGTACTGACGGCTGGCGGCCGCGGACTGCTGGGAGTACTGCTGGTAGCTGGGGGCACCGAACGAGCTGCCAGCCTGAGAAGATCCAAACTGGGAGCTGGGAGCAGCGTAGTGCTGGACAGGGGCAACAGCGTAGTGCTGGACAGGGGCGGCAGCGTACTGCTGGACAGGGGCAGCAGCGTAGTGCTGTACAGGGGCAGCAGCGTACTGCTGGACAGGAGCAGCAGCGTAGTGCTGGGCAGGGACAGCAGCGTACTGCTGGGAAGGGACAGCAGCGTACTGCTGGGCAGGGACAACAGCGTACTGCTGGACAGGGGCAGCAGCGTACTGCTGGGCAGGGACAGCAGCGTACTGCTGGGCAGGGACAGGAGCGTACTGCTGGACAGGGGCAGCCTGGTGACCGCTAAACTGCCGGCTGCGGTAGTTCTGCTGGGCGCCGAATCCTGCAGCAATAGAAAATTTTATTTTTATGCGTCACAGGAGCGTGTAAAATACTTTACCGTGCTCATTTGCCGTTGCTCATTTGCAACGGCAAATGAGCACGGTAAAGTATTTATTTGATGAAACGAATACATACTTATTCCAATGTATTTTAATACAAATCTGACTAATGGTAGCCAAAAAACAGTCTCTAATATTTGAATACAGACAAATCATCGAATTGCTACTATAAAACCTAATGAACCATATCATCACGTATGTTATAAATTACTCGGTAAACTTAATAAATTGTCTTACCTTGAAGGGATGAAGCGAACTGGGATCCACCGTTGGATGCAGAAGATCCGTGATTAGGGGGCAGATACTGGTTAGAGGTGGCACCAGCAAAGTTACCGCCAGCGTTGTGACCCTGAAGACCAGCCCCAGCAGCGCCGAAGGCACCAGAGTTAGCTCTGAATGATCCGGGGGAGCTGGGAGAACCAAAGTCTCCGTTTGAACCGTGAGGAGGGAGGTAGGAACGTTCCAGGTGTTCCAGGCGACCTGCGGCGGCCACGGCGACGAGGGTAGCGATCACGAACTGTGGACACAAATAACATGGTCTTAAATGAAGAACTGGACACCACCAATTCAGAATGTTCTTTAGAAGTAACTTAAGGATAGAAAGCCACTTTCAACCCCGATTTTTAAAATACTGATAAAAATATAATTGAATTTTTGAAGTGTATTAGAAAACATTGCAAAAAATAGCATAAAACAGATATTAATACCAGTTTCATTTTGTATATATAGTAGTTCCTAATGTGAATGAAGCTCAAGTAGAACTGTGATGCTGCGAGTCGACTGACCGATTATATACCATCTGTTGTCGATCCTGAGCACACGCGTCTGACGTCATTTTATAGCTAAGATAATAAACTAAAGTTATGATAGGATATGATAGTAATCAGTTCGAGGCTTTTTAAGCTACCGAACATGATTGACCTTGTGTGTCAAATTTCTCTACAATTTTCAAGGATATTAGACTGAAATCTATGGACAAAGCACCAGAAATGACGTGGGTACCTGTAACTATAGTACTTTGCAAGTTATTTTAAAATTGCTTTTTAACTAAAAATAGAAATAAATAAAATACGTTATTTGCGGTAAACATGATGCAGAGAAAGAACACAAAGAAGAAAGAATAAGTTGGGAGAAAATATGAGTCACATTCACGCAAAACGGCCATCTCTCAGCATAATGCTAAGACCCTATGCGAGATAGAGCCCCAGCGCTAATTTTCAGTGACAGCCGACGTGATGATAAATTATTTGTTGCTCGACATTCAAAGTTGCTCGACATTTAAATTGAAATTAAAAGAATTTCTTTTAAGTCACCAAAAACATTTTGAAAATGTTCGAGCCGACATATCTGCCATATAAGCCAAATTATTTTATCAATTTATCATTTTTAGTAATTTTATCAATAATACCTATTTTATCGATTTTATTATTATTAGCTTTTAAATTTTAATTTCAATGAGTTTAATTTTTTAATTTTTTATTAGTCAATTATTATTGTCCATACTCTAAATGAAAATAAAATCGCATGAAAGTTCGTTTCGTAGTTTAAAAAACAATATGGTCACACGATTTTGTCTTATACATACTTCCTATTTATTTTATTTCTATGTAGGTAATACGCACATATTGGTTATTTATTTTGGTTTCTCAGTAATCACAATACAACACACTCACACATGTATGTCACAACATTTTATTTGATATTGTATGAGCTTTTCTATATTATCATATTTAATTTATTCTCTAAATTATAACGGACACACACTTCCCTATGTGTTTGTTATTCCAGCGTATGGCACTCGTGGGTTGCAGCTGAAAATCAGCGTCAGGTGATACACACTGTGTTGTCATCTGACATTATGCTGAGCTGAGGCCCTTTTGGCATTATAGTCTTTGTTTACTATTTTATAGTTTTAATGTGTATTTATTTTGATGTAATGCCAATAAACGCATTTTCTTTCTTTCTTTCTTTCTATTTATTTTCAATTAAACGCAAAAATCGAATATGTCGTCTAGCCACTATGTGAAATAACCCCTTTAATGCGATACATTCCTCTGGGCCTTCAGCAGTGCGATTCTGTAATAATCTCACCGTGAAAACTTAGGTGAAGTGAGCGTGGACTGAGCTATCAGTGTCATCCCACCAGATAAAAGGCATTGAGCAAGCATACATTTACAATCATAATCGAGATTTTAATAATAACAAATAATGTCTATGCGTATTTTCATCAATCTAGTAGCTGTGAAAGTTTTATTTTAATTATTGTACGTGCGTGACGCGCTCACACCTCAGGCTACATAAGGACTACTCTAGAAAATAAAAAGAAATAAACCACTTAAACACAAATAAAGGAATTTTCTTCCAACTGCCACTAAAACTGCGCTTGCACAATCCGTTTTTACTTCCCATCCTTGACTACGCTGATGTCAGTTATCCAGATCTTACTGAGGCACAACTAGATAAACTTGAGCGACTTCAAAACTTTTGCATAAGATTTATATTTGGCCTGCGCAAATATGATCACATATCTGAATTTCGTACAAAGCTCAAGTGGCTTCCCATACGTCTTCGCCGGAATTCTCATATCTTGATTCAGCTCTACAGTATTTTGTTTAACCCTAAAACCCCCTCTTATCTTAAAGAACGTTTCAAGTTCCTTCATGACACACATAATAGATATCTGAGGTCATCGGAAAACCTGAGACTAGAGATGCCGATGCATTCCACCAGTTTCTATGACAAATCTTTTACTGTTCAAGCAGTACGCTTATGGAATGACTTGCCCGTGTCGGTAAGGCGTGCTCAATCTTTGTCCACATTTAAAATTATGATAAAAAATCACTTCCTCTCTCCTTAAACAGCACCATTATATTTTCTTTACTCCTGTTTCATGTCTATTGTTATATGTATATATTTATTTAGATTGGTATAATATACTTTATGTATGTATTTATTTTATCGTGTAAATAGTACACCACAGACTACCTACAATACTTGTCTCTCCTTCCCTTTTCAATCCATCCAAAGGTTGTCTTTAAAAGATCGCTCTTAGCGATAAGACCGCCCATTGTGTCACCCTCTGTAAAATTTCTATATTTATGTCTGTAATCTATATGGTGTACATAATAAAGAGTATTCTATTCTATTCTATTCTAAACCACATTGAAATTCTGACTGAGTTTCTGTTTGACTGTTTTATTTTAAAACCCCACAAAATAGTTATATTTTGACAACTAAAATACAAGCTTTGAAATTATATAAAATGATATAAAGAATTAGCATAAAAAATAGTATTAAAATCTCGATTATGATTGTAAATGTTTGCTTGGTCAATGCCTTTTATCTGGTGGGATGACACTGATAGCTCGACCGGCTGGTCTTAGTGCATAAAATTTAGCTTTTGCAGGAAAGCTCGTAAAACCGAATCTTAAAAAAAAAAAAGAAATTGTGCCCGGTTGACGGGTAGTATAAGCTCGTTATGGGAATTCAACATAACTGTTAAAATAAGGGTACACCATTGTAGATACTCCGGGGCCTAATACCTACGGGAGAAGCAGGCGCAATATTATCAATACTCAATTCTTTATTGCCTTGATGTAGATCATCGTGCACAGAAGTCATCACGTTAGAAGAAATATTAATATCGATTACATCGACCTTGCTTTGATAACGCCGGTATGAGTAAACAGGAAATCGTAACAAGTTTGAGACTTCGTTCCGGAAACATCCCGAATTCATCGGATTTTTATATACATATTGACATTGATGAATTTTATATATACCTAGAGTGACCCGAATATTTACTTTGTAAAGTATTTTTTTTTATTTTTGTTATTGTGAATGTGAGGACTATGTGGGTCATTTTTGTTTTCTATTTTCCTTCTCAGTTAGTTTTAATCATGATCTGGCAGTTTGAGTAATTTACGCGGCATACCCAAATGTTCTTTCATTGGTATTGTTGGTCGAATCGTGTCGTGAGGCTCATCAAGTTCTGAGTTGAGCTGCACGATTTTTCACAGGTCATCAGACAGGTCCGCTCAATCTGTGTGGTTCTTTCCTCCAAAGACCATTTCAAACACCAATCTACATAATTATGTCTGGACTTTAAAAGAGACTGTGACCTCTGAGTTTGTTTCGGCCTTTCTTCTCAGAGTAGTCAGATAGGAAACGCCGACCTCAACTAGTTAAAAATTATATGATTGACATGAAAAAGTGTTTGTAAAAACCTACTTACAGAAAATAAATCGTTTATCCCATTGAATAGCTTTGCGGCATGGATGGGCAAAGTTACACCTCCAAAGTGCACGGAATGCAATGTGGTCGAAGACGTTTTTCATATTACGGTGAAGTGTGTCCGGAACGAGGCGGAAAGATACTTGATTCACAAGCAATTTAATATGAATATTTGTGAGTTTGGAGAATGTAATGCTATTCTAGCCTTTCCAGCATACAAAGCTGCTAGAATATCAAATAAATTAGTTAATTTAGGCGCTTAACGTGGACTATGTTTAGTTTTGCATGTAACAAAGGTTTCCTACGGGGGTGACATGATTACTATATGATCAAACCTTCGTTAATAAATAAAGATCATCATCATCTGCCTAGCCTTTTCCCAACTATGTTGGGGTCGGCTTCCAGTCTAACCGGATGCAGCTGAATACCAGTATTTTACACGGAGCGACTGCCTCCACAACCCAGTTACTGGGTAATATGATACCCCTAGGTAAGACTGGTTGTCAGACTTTGGGGCTTCTGACTCTACCCGTAACGACTGTCAAAGATCTACGAATGACAGACGGGACCAACGGCTTAACGTGCTTTCCGAGGCACGGAGGGGTCTCGGTATGTAAAGATGGTCACCCATCCACAGACCAACCGCGGCAAGCGTAGCTTAACCTGGTCGACCGACCTGTGCGGCTGTTATTATTTAGCCACAAGCCCCTCATTAACAAATAAAGATAAGTCAAAAAAAAAAAAAGATCGATTACATACAAAAGTATTTCAAGTAATTGAAACGTTTTAGTAATTAGATCACTGTCTTGGTCGCGATCTTGAATATTAGGTTACAATTCGGGCTAAGACATCGTGTAAGTGGCCTATTTCACAACTGAGCAGTAGCGACTTTTATAGTATCCTGTTACATGTTTCGTATACCTACTTACTTTTTATGATTTCTCAATCAATAATTATTATTTTCCAATCTTGATACAACAGGACTTAAGAGTTTTCTTGAGTGTTCCCGTAGGCGTTCTCGTAGGTATTCCACTAGATGGACGAATCTGGTCCAAGTAATGGGATCTTAGCAAGGGTGATGCCCTATCTCCCCTAGTTCCAAGTTCCTCAAAATGATTTTTCACACATTAATTCCCAACGTCCCCAAAGTATAACATTAAATTACTTGTAAACTTCACACTTGACCAATGTGTACAAAAGTCTTAAAATAAAATAAAATCAGTACCCAGTTAAAATTAACCTTATTTTGAAAGGTATATTTTCTCTATGTGCCTGTGTATAACTTGTGTTGTGATGTGTGTTTCTAGATGTTTTCGGGATATATCCAGGGTGTGTTTTGTGAATTAAGCTTAAAAGTAATTACAAAAAACATTAAACAATACGTATGTACGTAAACATTGATTCGGCGATTGTACCATTCACGATTTCGGTCGAGACAGAATCGTACAGACGCCAGCACATCAAGCTACCCGAAACTGTCATATTTTCCCAAAAAATTTGATGCTTTAGCGATAAAGTAGAAAATCTATTAAAGAAATTTGACAGATTGTAGTATAATAGCTTGATGTACTGGCGTCTGTACAACTTTTAGGTAATAATAAAAGCTTTGCCCGTGGCTTAATAATAACAGCGGCACAGGTCGATCGATTAGGTTAAGCTACGCTTGCCGCGGTTGGGCTGTGGATGGGTGACTATCTTTACTTACCGGGACTCCTCCGTGCCTCGGAAAGCACGTTAAGCCATTGGTCCCGGCTGTCATTCGTTACGGGTAGCCAGGAGCCTGAAAGTCTAACAACCAGTCTTACCAAGGGGTATCGTATTACCCAGTAACTGGATTGTGGAAGTCAGATAGGCAGTCAGTCTATATAAAATACTGGTATTCAGCTACATCCGGTTAGACTGGAAGCCGACTACAACATAGTTGGGAAAAGGCTAGGCAGATGATGATATAAATGAAAAAGTTCGAGGAATATTAGGAATATATTGTCAGAAACTGTGCGAGTGTGATGCGTGAAGCCAAAAGATCATGAAAGAATCGCAGCGCATTGTTCTCTGTAGTCCTATCGCTTGGTAAAAGATGTGAGTCTCACTGTGTATGTTTTTTAAACGTTAAATATGCTGGCCGTGGATGATCCAATAGATGTTAGGTATAACCGATTCCCATTTATACAGACGTCCTCGAAAGTTACGTCTACACAGATTGATTTTGTACTTTCTTTTTCTTTAAGAGTTACCTATTATTGTCTTAAACAGAAGATTGACGAAGCGATGTAAAATACATAAGATTTTTTTTTTTTTTTAACTTAACCCGTAACGTTGATTCGATGATTTCCTTAGACATGATTTTAGCATAATAGTCATGTCTAGGTTTGTAACTACACTACTAAAACAAAATAATCTACGTTTTTCAGTTTCCACAAAGCTGACGAATAAAACCTAAAAGCTAGTTGGTACTTCTATTGACGATAAAGGCAATAAAACAGTAGAGAATAAACGGAATCGTGCATTATTATTTCTTTTTTGAACTCACTTGAAACAAATATTGTCAGATGGTTAAAAAGCATGAATGAATCAACCAGATCATTATTTGAAAAGTGGAAATATTCTCATTGAAAATGTTAACTGGCGGTCAGGTCGTGTATATCACCCGATGTTTGAATCTTGACAAGCAAAAGTAGCAAGGAAGGATCGTAGCATGTCTATGTGTACGGATGGACCATTTAATGTCGCTGCAACGTTTATCAAAAGTATATATACATTTTCCCAAAAAATGGAATCTGTTAGTCTCTGTTTTCTTTTTGTCTGTAATTTATATGGTGTACATAATAAAGAGTATTCTATTCTATTCTGCTGAGTTAAGGTCTCCCTCAAATTCTTCTATGTATCCTTTTCTTTTTTATTTTCTTGTATTAGGTACAGAATAATTAAATCACGCATGTATTCATGTATTCAAAAACCTTCTAGAACGTGAATTCTTTCAAACTTTTCAATGATATTACTGACTGAAGACCATGAATTCATATTACTTACGAGTATATCATTAGTTCTCATGATTGACAATTTTTGAAACTGTCATTCAATAACGACATTTTCTTAGACTTCAGAGAGTAATGACAAAATTTTTGAATTAGGTTATGTACAGCAATTTATTAAACAATACATTTGACTATTACACCTCCAAGTTGTGCTCAACACACTTAGTAATGGTATCCAGTTTGTTCATCGAAGGCTTGCTGAGGATGTTGCTGGTTGGAGCCGACATTGGGAGCCAGGTACTGACGGCTGGCGGCCGCGGACTGCTGGGAGTACTGCTGGTGGCTGGGGGCGCCGAATGAGCTGCCAGATTGAGGAGATCCGAACTGGGAGCTGGAAGCACCGTACTGTTGGGTAGGGGCTGCCTGGTGACCGCTGTACTGCTGGCTGCGGAAGTTCTGCTGGCCACCGAATCCTGTGGGGAACGAGAATGTTTAGTCTTTCGAATATTCTTTAGTAATCATAGTGAGCTTATACCATTATTATTGAAATATCAGATAAGCATTTTCTTTGAATTATAACTGGTCAGACTAATGTTGCCATAAAACAGTCATATTATTTGACAAAGAGCGGATGATTCAATCCGATTGCCACTGTAAAATCATAAATACAATTACTTCATATGATTTTGAGATACAAAATAAATGTTTATAATCATACCTTGCAGGGATCCAGAGAACTGCGACGCACCGTTGGAAGCAGAAGGTCCGTGGTTAGGAGGCAGGTACTGGTTGGAGGTGGCGCCAGCAAAGTTACCGCCAGCGTTGCGACCGTGATGACCAGCTCCAGCAGCACCGAAGCCACCAGAGTTAGCTCCGAAGGATCCGTGGGAGCTGGGAGAACCAAATCCTCCGTTGGAACCCTGGGGAGGAAGGTAGGAGCGTTCCAGGTGTTCCAGACGACCTGCGGCAGCCACGGCAACAAGGGCAGCGATCACAAACTGGAAATATAAAAATCATGATCAATATGATAGGAGCTGGAGATCAAAATCACACTTGAGATCCAATTAAAACTTTTCATAGGAAACTATTTTAGACTGAAAAGTGTGCAGGTTGACGGCACCATTTTTAGGATTCCGTAAGGGTAAAAAGGAACCCTATTACTCCCGCTCCGCTCTCCGTCCGTCCGCCCGTCCGTCACCAGGCTGTATCTCTTACTAGCCGGTTTTTTTAAAGACTGCCAAAATTAAATTCAATATCTCAAATGAAATGGAAGCACTCGTTGCAAAAGATTTTACACGAAACAAAGACCAATTAATCACCAGTTTCATTTTGTATAGTAGTTGTCGGAACACTCAAAACCTAATGTGGATGAAGCTCAAGTTGAACTGTGATGCTGCGAGTCGACTGACCTATTATATACCATCTGCAGTCGATCCTGAGCATACGCGTCTGACGTCATTTTACAGCTAAGATAATAAACCAGAGCTATCATACCTCATATATAATTTGTTTGAAGCGTTTTAAGCTACCGAACGTGTTTGACCTCGTTTGTCAAATTTCTCTGTAAGTTTTCAAGGATTTCATTATCATTGTATATTTAGAGACGGTAGTCGTGACCCTTAATTAGGCGGTGAGCCTATATATACAGTGGCATCAGCTGTTTTAGTAATTCAAGAAGTATGACTGAACCATGAAGAAGGTAAAAACCTTCGTAAGCTTTACTCGCTTGGACTGTAATTCATTCATGTCGATTTGTCTTATTTTTTGTTTTGCTTATTTTTTATTGAGAAGAAGAAGTTATTTCTACTGTTAATTATTATTGGATTTATTATATTTTAATAGGAAAACCGTTACGTCACATTACTCTTTCAGGAGGATTGAAATTATTTAATTATTAGTGATATTTTCATCTTGCGTAGTAACGTTTACTTTTCTCTGCCCTGTTAACACACCCAATTATTAAGCTCAGAAAATATCTCAGATGAATCGTGTATCGAATCATATTATTTTGATAACGAGTGATCTGTAAATGCCAACGTGCAACGGTTACTTAATTGGCTAATTTAGACAGGGTGATTGACTGTGACTAAAAAAAAACTTCTAATTATTATGTTAATGAATAACATAATCATTAGAAGTTTTTTTTTATAATTCTAAGTGTGCACATTTCTGGTCTGAACAAAGGGTATTCAGCCATGAGAGCTATTTTGTATTACGGTGGTATACTGAACACATCTGCGTACTGCACCTGCGTTTATAGGGTACAGACGTGATGTTATGTTGTACGATTGCGTAAACAATGCATACATAATTATGCGATAGCAGCAATCATGGTTGTTTTACTGGTATTTATTAAAGAATTCTGTTGTCTGTCTCCAAACCTCATCACCAGATCTTTACGAAATGTAATTGTTAAAACTAATAAACATTTTTTCATTTTTCAGTTTCATTTTTTCAATGGGACCATTTCGGGATAAACCTCTATCGAACAAAAAAATAATTTTGTAAATCCGTCCATATATGACGGAGTTATGCCCGAACATACGTGGGTGGATCAAATATAAACCAGACTTAAGAAAAATAAAAAATACGCATGTATCATTATAAAAAAATGTAATATATTTTATTTTTCTACATAATCTCCCCTTCTTGCAGGGGAAGTTTCTTGATGCCATTATCGCAGAAAGTAGTCGGTTGTGCCTTTAGCCAAGTGCACACAAATGATTCCACTATCTGGTCAGTGTGAAAACGGCGTCCTCCACTTAAAATTTTTTTGTGCCAATCCTACACTTGAGTTCTTGAAAGCGTATTCTTACCGAACTGTAGAGTCGGATAGTGAGCCGGAGCAGTATCCCTATACGCCCTACAACAGTACATAGTGTTATGTAATCATTATGATGTGGGTACTTGCATATATAACGTTCGATAGCTTTTGATCATAAAGCACCTTAAAAGAGCCATCGCTAATAGAACTACTCACCACAGTAATTATTATTAAGAGACGGTTCGTATCAAACTAAAATAAATCGTTTTTATTGTAAGTTTTTTCTTCTAGCTTTTAATCGTTCGCAATCTTTTTTCTCGTTTTTTGTTTTAATTTGTATACTTTATCAGTTTTGAAATTCTGTTTCATTACTCAATGGATCTTGTAGTTAATACATTTTTTTTGTTTATTTAGCCATTGAAGTTTTTTTATCAATGGCGCGATGAGACTTTTTTACGTTTATCTTCAAATAATGGATATTTCGAAATTATTAATACATTCATTTGTTTTATCAAATCGAAATCATAAGAATGGTATTACGTAATGTATGAGGGCACGTTATGCACTGTGCCTGCATTGCGGCCGCTTTTCTGAACCACAGATAATTAAATCTTTAATTAGTCATAAAACAGTCGTTCTGCTTTGTTCCAATTAATTAAATTTACATCTTTGCAATCCTCCTCCCTTCACAAGAAGGTCGTTGGGTATCACATGATTATCATCACGAGAACAAGTAGTGACCTTCACGTGGTAATAACAAGGGCATAATAATATATTAACCCATTGAGTACCGAGGTGAACCATCAAATCATAATCGGTGGCCACGATACATATGGTCAACTACGTAAGATATCAAAGAGTATAAAATGACCGTCCCGGGAGGCCAAATAGCATAGATCGCCCTATAATCAACAGAGAACATCTTCGTACTAACACGTAGTTGGCCTCTTGTATTAACACCACCTACGTAATATTACGTAGTTGGCATTCAATGGGATGATTATAAAAATGCCCATTATTTTACCCTTTCATACCTACGTGCAGAGAAATTGTCTTGTTAGAAAAACCTTGAGCCGTACCATATACAACGTGTAACGTTAAATGCGCAAAACCTGAAAATAGTTTGATCAGAATAACGAGCAGAATTAATTGAACTACTTTTTAATATAGGTCACATTTTTCAAAAAATCTTCATTATAAACGTTGCCGTGTCTATTTATTAATAGGTCAAGCAACCCAATGTCAGCGCGGCGCAGCGGCCCGGTGATGACTCCTCCCTCGATAAAGCGTCGTCGTAGACGCAAGAAACGATCAGAATGGCCAGTAAAACTCAAACAGCACATAAAACCTTTACAATTTTTTTAATGACTTATTTTCTCTCTGAAATAGGTCAATTGAATTAGAAATCAGTTGGGGTGTCTGAGGTTTTGCGCATTTAACGTTACACGTTGTATAACCTTGACACTCACACACACATGAACATGACCTGATCTTTTTTTATATGCACGTTTTTCTGTGACAATATTTTTTTTTCTTCCCTTTCTATGAGTTACTGGCCCGTTATTCATAATAAAAGTCAATTAGGAACTGGCTACTACTATTGAAAATTGATTATAATAAGAACAGCAGCAGTGGTCAGATAGTTGAACATATATTCGTGGTCCATATTTTTATGTGCAAGTGACAAGTATAAAACATAAACAACTCGTAACTATGAATATTTAAAATCAGACAGACATGTGTAAATAGGATTATACACAAGCCAGTGGCATACAATATGCGACCTCCAATACGCCCCCTTAATCTATTACACATGCGTATGATCCCATCTGTACTTGTCAGTACTCGGTACATAAAACTAATTAAATTACTAACACTTCTGTGTCCGTCTGTACTACGCTGTACCCAAAAGTAGAGTACAAAAACAGAAGAAATCTAACAAAATAAGGCATGCATAACGAAATAAAATTTAGAAAAAAATTATCTATTACACAAAACACTATTAAAAAACATAACACATCAAAACATCTAACTAGTCATTCGCCCTCTTAATAGAATAATTTGACATGGATAAATCCTTTAAAAATTCTCTAAGCTTCGGGCTGTGAACACTTTTAGTTAAAATGTCCGCTATCATCTTATCAGTTGACATGTACCTTATTTCAACTTTGTTATCCAGTACACACTCACGAATAAAATGATACTTGATGTCTATGTGCTTTGTTCTATTATGCATCATTTTGTTAGCTGCAATTTTATGCGCCGACTGATTGTCATTATAAATTACTACCGCTTTACTATCCACAGCTGTCAAACTGCTCAGTAAACTACGTAAATAAAGAGCTTCCTTCGAAGCTTGACTCAATCCTATGTACTCTGCCTCTGTGGAGGACAAGGATACTGTCGCTTGCTTCCTACTCTCCCATGACACAATATTTTTACCTAGTCTGAAAATTAACCCCGTAAAAGACTTCCTATCAAGTGCCCCTCCCCAATCTGCATCAACGTAGCCTCGTAAGTCTAAATCTCCTGACTTCCTAAAAGTAAGACAAAGGTTAGACGTACCCTTCAAATACCTTAAGATCCGTTTCGCACATTTAAAGTGTATTTCGTCATAACACGAATTAAATTGTGAAAGCACACTTACCGCATGTGCTATGTCTGGTCGCGTATTACAGGCTAAATAGTTTAGACACCCTATTAAGCTTTGATATGGCAGATTGCTATGGGAATTTGTCGATCTTTCTAATTTCATACCGACTTCCATTGGGGTCGAAACTGGTTTGGCGTCTGTCATGTTGAAGTCATTCAAAATATCTAAAATGAACTGTTGCTGATCTAGACAAATTACATCTTTATCTCTTCTCAGCCTCATGCCTAAAACATGCCTAGCCGCGCCTAAATCTTTCACTTTAAACTTGTCAAGCAAATCGGTTTTTAATTTTTGCTTTTCTTGTTCACAATTTCCAAAAATAAAAAGGTCATCTACGTAAATAACGACAATTAACTTCTTATTGTTTTTAAGCTGCTTTTGATACAAACACGGTTCTATTTTTGATTGCACAAAACCTAAATTCAACATTTCTTTGTCTAATTCCTTGAACCAAGCATTCGAAGCTTGTTTCAATCCATACAAAGAACGCTGCAGCTTACATACTCTGGTTTCTTGACCTTTGACTACTGCTCCTTTCGGTTGGAGCATGTAAATATCCTCTTTAATCTTACCATATAAAAACGCGGTCGTGATGTCCCACTGGTCAATAAACCAACCGTATTCAACAGCTAGCGAGAACAATAATCGTAGCGTGGAGCTTCTAACTACAGGAGAATAAGTCTCAGTATAGTCTACACCACATACCTGTGTGAACCCTTTCGCTACTAGTCTAGCCTTGTACTTCGTTACCTTGCCATCGCTATCTCTTTTGATTTTGAACACCCATTTGCACTGGATAGGCTTCTTATCAGCTGGAAGATCCACCAACGTCCAAGTTTGGTTCTCTCTTAGTGACATAAGTTCATCATCTATCGCTTTTTGCCATAAGTCACTATCGGGTCTCGCCAACGCTTCATTAATATTCAATGGATCACCATCAAGAGTGCTCTCCTTGGCATACATAACATTGCATCCGTACCGATCAACTTGTCTGCGTTCTCTTAAAGGATACCTTCTTTCTGATTCAGGTATTATCACTTCCTCTTCAGTCAATACGTCGTCAGGTACTTGCTCTGTTAGTACTGGTTCAGGTCCTATCTCCTCCGATACTTCTATGTTCTCTTCTACAGCATCACGGTACGCATCATCGTGAGTCTCCAAGAGTTCTGATCTGTTTGTTGATCTGTTTGTTAAACTGGAAGGAACAGAATCTGTATTCAGGTTTATGATCACTTCCGACTCTTTCACGTTTTCTTTCTGAAGAAAAACGTTTTCCAGAAATTTGACATCTCTTGCAGTTGTCACTTCACCTGTCTTAGGATTCATCAGACGATAACCCTTCTGATTATCTGGATATCCAATAAAAATCATCGGTTCCGTCTTCATATCCAGTTTACGTCTCTTTTGTTTTGGTATCAATCTATACGCCAAACAACCAAAGATTTTCAGATGACTTACATCCACATCTTTTCCAGTCCAAACCTTCTCTGGTACTGCATTATTCAATGCTTTCGTGGGGCTTCTGTTTTTTAAGTAAACAACAGTATTAACAGCCTCGGCCCAATACTTCTTGCTCAAGTTCGATTCTGACAGTAATGTTCTGGCCTTTTCTATTATAGTCCGATTCGCTCTTTCTGCAACAGAATTTTGTTCCGGCGTGTACGGTACAGTCGTCTGGTGTTTTATACCTGCAGACTTCAAAAATGATTTAAATTTACCATTACAGTACTCTGCGCCGTTGTCAGATCTCAGACATTTAATAGATTTACTAGTCTCATTCTCGACTTCCGCCTTGTATTCACGGAACTTCTCAAAAGTTTCGCTTTTGTTCTTCAAAAAATAAACATGCGTCTTCCGAGTATAATCGTCGATAAATAGAAGAATATACCTCGAACCACTGAACGACGGCTCCTCGATTGGTCCACAAACATCGCTAAAAACCAACTGTAAGACCTCGTTTGCTCTCGTACCTTGGTTTTTAAAAGGACTTTTGCATGTCTTTCCTTCAACACATGGAATACACGGCTCGCATAAATCAGTACTCTTGAATTCCATACCACTTACTAAAACTTTCATTTTATTCATATAATTACGCGATAAATGAGCTAATCTTTTATGCCAAATGTTCGAAATATTTTCATTTTGTTTTGACAATGTCACATTCACGACGTTATTTTTCTTTTCTGTCAATTCATAAATTCCGTCGACCTCTTCACATGTTGCAACCATTCGATTCTTATTTTGAATGATGCAACCTCCTTTGTCAAAATTCATGGAATATTTTTTCTTGGTCAAATCGCTCACCGAAATTAGGTTCATGGATAAATCAGGAACATGTAAAACGTTTTCTAAAATTAATTTTTCGTTTTCGCTGACTTGTGGCTCAGCATTTCCTCGTCCTTTAACCAACAATTTCTCGCCGTTTGCTACTGCAATCTTCATGTTACCTTTTTCAGGTGTATAAGACAACAATTTGTTTTTATCGTGGGTCATATGATTTGAGCACCCACTGTCTAAATACCACTTGTCTTTGTTTATCGCCTCCTTTGTATTCAGGCAGATATTCGCGGTTTTGATCCGCTCCTTGCATTCGGACGCCTTGTGGCCTTGCTTGTGGCACTTATAACACTTGTAGACAAACTTCTGCTTACGATCGTTAGTTTTAATATTAGATCTTGCATCGTTCTGTACTTTACGTGTAACTAAGGCTTGTTCGTACTCTGTGTTCAACTTACTTTGTCTACTTCCTTCTTGTAACAATTTCATTTTAATTTGCTCTAACGTGATCTCTTTTCCACTATTATCTACAGCCATTATAAGAGGGCTGTAATCAGCAGTCAACCCACCCAGCAAAATCGATATGATCCAATCATCAGGGATTTGAGCATCAATATCGGACAATTGTTGTGTCAGGAATGTAATTTTGGATATAAAGCTTTCCATAGAATCGAAATTCTGTAACTTACAGTTGAAAAGCTCTCGCTGAATATGTATGCGTCTTCCCCAACCTTTGTCTTCATACGCTTTCTGTAAGCTGTTCCAGGCTTCTTTCGCAGTCTTCGCATTGTAGACGTGGGTAAAGCACTCTGGTTCTAACAACAAGCATATTGTCGTTCGTGCCTGCCGGTCTACGTCAGCATTTACTACATCTGTAGAAATTACTCCCCACCAGTTTTTATTCTCCAAGTAATTTCGCACCAAGAATTTCCAGTTTGGGTAGTCGGACGATCCTTTCAGCTTCTTTATTCCACTTATGCCACCTTCAGCAGACATAATTGAAATTTCGTAAATTTCACACTTATCGTACTCAATTAATATTAAAACCACTCAACTTATTATGCTCTAGCACTATCAGAGCATGCAAAAGGGCAATAACTTATTAACCTTTTATTCTGGGCCCATAACCTATTGAAAATTGATTATAATAAGAACAGCAGCAGTGGTCAGATAGTTGAACATATATTCCTGGTCCATATTTTTATGTGCAAGTGACAAGTATAAAACATAAACAACTCGTAACTATGAATATTTAAAATCAGACAGACATGTGTAAATAGGATTATACACAAGCCAGTGGCATACAATATGCGACCTCCAATAACTACAACATAAACCATCAAAACACCATGGGGCCTAGTGCGCGTTGGCGACGGTCGACTCGTTCATTCACTTACAGACAATGCACAACCCTCTTGAGTCTAGGAGAAGCATAAAATTTTGCACAAGAGTGCCATATACTCGTACAATAACAGTGAGCACTAAGGACAGTTTTTTTTTTGTAATTCCATAATCTAAAGGGGTTAAATAGGGGATGAAAGTTTGTATGGAAATTTATCATTTTTTACCGGTGGGAAATCCCATCGTGCTTACTTAGTACTCGATAATTTTATTCTAAAATATTCTAATGTGTTATAAAACTCTATTTTCGAATGTGCTCAGATGATTTCCCCTTTTTTGTGATTTCAAGTAATGTCTAAATCCTGGAAGTCATAAAATATTTCTTGAGCATTTCAGCATTTGCTTTTAAACGGATGATCAATACCTAATAATTGGAATCGTGATAAATAATCACTATTTCATTTATACGAAAATTCGCAATACACACTAGATATGATATAACTAAAAACAGCACTGTGTTTAATCTAAATAACAGATGTAACTCAAACTCCGCGCCAGAATGGAAAACAGTTGTGCCGATCAAAAAACAAAAAAAAAAAAACAGAAAATTGTATTCCATTCCCGATACTTTTTTGACTGAATGTATGTTCGAACGAAAAATTAGTCTGCTCACCAAAGTAAATGTACCTAACCTTTACCTTACCTTTGTACCTATTTTTCTGTTCTGTTTTTTCTTGTCTGTTTATATATGTGTGTACATAAATGGTAAAATAAATAACGCCATAAAATTTTGTTGAACTGTCAAAATTAAAACCATTGATAATTAGTGTGTTACGCAATTAACGCGCAGATTTTGGTCCATGTCCTTCGAAAAGATCAAGATCATAATACAGTTTGTTTTCAGACCGAAATAGAAAGTACTCAAGTTTTTGATATTGTTTTGTCAAGTACAACTTAATAATTAAGCATTCAAGGCTCCCGATACGCGGTGTCATCCAAGATTATCGTTTTTTTAATAAAATAAACGATTTTTGTGCACATATAAAAGAGGATTGAGTTCTAGAAAACAATACAGTTCGAGTTTTGTAGTGAAACGCTGAGGACAAATATACCAACCAACAATGAATCTGGTAAGTACTAAACTAGAAGAAAAAAATATGGAATTCAATAGTAGTTATCTATACATTTATGACTTCATTCTTTTATCAACTATTCTCTGCTAGATTGCAATTAATTTACGCAATATTTTTTATTTTATTTTGAACTTAATATTTTTTTCTAATCACCTCTCTTACTTGTTCCAGTTAATCATCAGCGCAGTCTTTGCCATAAGCGCAGCGCAACTCCCATCTAGGAACTACATCCCCCAAAACCAAGGGGGACAAGGGGGACAGGGTAGCTACCAGTCCTACCAGGGCTCCCAATCCGCTGTTGGAGGAGGTGGAGCTGGGAACCGACGGCCTCAACAGGATGCTGAGAAGAATGCTGCTACCTTGAAACAGGACCAGGGTGCTAGTGAAGATGGAAGTAAGTAGCATGAGGAATTTGAAGAAATGTTTTTAGGAACATTAGGGACTTTGCTATCTTTTTTATTTAATCTTTAAAGAGTATCAAAGTCAACGTCAATCATTTAATTCAAACAAGCCATTAAAAGGCACTTTTGAACGTCTGAATTGACAAGAAAATAGAATTGATTCTCTATAGTTTGGTATGGATCGAGATCAAGTATGATTATGAATTAATAATGATCATTGCTCCCTTCATCCTATTTGACCCCCATTTCACAATATTTGTTTGATACACTTTTGTACATAAAACGTTTGCCATGATGACATGTTAATATAATATAAGAATAAATGCGTACAGCATCAAATACGTCAGATTAAAATATTCCATATTGTTATCCGGCATCTAATTAATATTGATGTTGTGTATTATTTACAATCAACTTAAGCTTTGTAGGATAACAAAGCTTTTGAACTGAATAGAGCTTTGTATTTCACGAAACAATAATGAAAGTGCCCTTGTTATATCTTGGTAATGTCAAGGTTAATAATACGTTTGTACCCATCGCGTACGTGCTCTAAATTAACCCATTCACATTTTGTGCATGTAGGCACTCTTACAACTTTTTGTGTCGCTACAAGTGCTTCTGTTTTCTTTCGTTATAAATATATCCATTTCATTAAATTCTCCAAAGCAGTGTAACCAATTTTCAGAAAAATACCCAGGGATCTAATTGATGAAGTTGGCAACAAATAATTATTTACTGATCAGCTGAACATAAGGTGGGCATTATTTGGATCTAAGTAGTTAAAGTGTTTCACAAAGTTAGTTAGTCTTATTTTACCGGAATAATCCTGATTTCAACCACTTACTTGTTGTAGGTATCTATATCGTATCTTATCGTAATCAAACATCTTTCAGGCTATCACTTCGGCTATGAAACTTCAAACGGCATCCGAGCTGAAGAAGCCGGCAACCCGGCGCAGGCCCAGGGTGGATTCTCCTACAAAGGCGACGATGGCATCACCTACACTGTGACCTACACCTCAGGAGAAGGTGGTTTCAGGCCTCAGGGTGAACACCTGCCGGTTGCACCTCCCACTCCTGAAGCTATCCTGGAAGCGCTGAAGAAGAATGAACAGGATGAGGCTGCCGGTATCTTTGATGACGGTAAGAAGGAATGATTAGTCAGCTACTAATAATTTGTCGTAACCAAAGATATTATACTTAAATCGATTTTAACGCAAATGTATGTAAGATTAAAGTTTATCCAGAAAGTCACAAAGTCTTACAAATTTCTCCCAGTGTTGACACAGGGAGAAGTTTTTAAGACTATGTAACTACTTTTGTTTTTTATTAGTGGGACTGCCTCGTTGGTACCTAAACCACACAACTGAAACCAAACTAAAACAACCAACAAAATAGACACCTCAAATTCCCATAAAACTGTTCTCTGATACTAAGCTTTCTGCCTTCATCAGGTAAATACCACCCTGAACAGAACGGAGGTGGTCAAAAGAACGGCTTCGGATCTTCGGGCAATGGTTTCGGATCTGTAAATCACCAGGGAGGATTCAACTCAAACAGCGGTTATCAGTACTGATTCTGTACTCCTCAGTGATAATATTTGTCAATTTTAGGACTATGGAAAAGTAGTTTGAAATAAATGTTTAAATGGTGGAAATGTTAGGTACAATAATGAGTGAAAGTTTCAGTAAAGCTTAGATGACTACATAAGAGTATAGTATGAAGACTTGAAGTTCAAATATTGACAAATGTTATAATTTACAAAACTGAATATGACTGGATATTAGTTCTTAATGCTTAGAAATAAGTAGTTATCCAATAAGTAGTTATCCAATGTATTGTACATAAAATATTAATACAAAGTAAGAATGATTTAATAAAGAAGATCACAGCTATAAAACCCACTGAAAGCTAGTAAAGTTTATTTTAGAAACCCCAATAATGAAAAGTGCAACCATTCAAACACAACCATTCGAACATCATTTTGTATGTAACAAAATTATGTTTGGATGGCTACACATACCCTAAAAACTTACAAAGATATGATCAAGCCAGCGTAAGCGCAAGGCTTACTAACGCCATCTGTCTTGTAGATGACGAACTAACATAATTCATAGTTAGCTAGTTTACCAAGAACTTACACATAAACTCATCCTAAACATATCCTAATGAATCAACAAATTTGAATATGCTTTCGTTAAGTTTAAAAGTGCTAATACATATTTGAAACCTATTACGAGTATTGTTAGTTTTTTTGTTTTTAGTCGTAAATTAGAGTTTTGAATAAATTGACACTACCTACGTATATTTTAAATTACAATATGAGTAACTAGGTACATGATATTTCCAAACTTCTTCTGCAACAGAAACATAAAATTAATAATAAAATTATCTTTATAGAAAAACATCACGAAATTACCTCTAAGTTCCACGCGTTGTATTTGAGAATTAATTGTTTAGTATGTACAAAACGAATTAAAATGTACAGGCGTATCATAAATGTCTTTTTATTTTCGGACGTTGATAAAACGCTTTCAGCACTTCCTATGTTCTTATTCCGACAAAAAGTTGTCTTCCGTCGCATTTTGCGGAAAACTAATAGTTAAGCAAGTTTTATCTTATATTGGGGGTGTGCACAGGAAATAATTTTTCTGTCTTTATGTCAATGCTATAACAAATTCTATGCCATGTTATTTTTTTGATTACAATTGGAATGTTTGTCTGAAATGGTGAATCTACACCAAAGTTACTTCTTGATAACATTAAGGCGCAAACTCGACGAGAGAGAGAATCGCAGCGATAGTCTGGCCATGCCATCAAATTCAACAGAAAATCTATGAATCAATCTCCACATGGCGATATCATCGCGACGATAATTTGGTGGCGCCGCATGATTATCACCGCGATTTTCGAGATGTTACCTAAGTAACACTCACGTCTTTAACATTTATTTTATTATAACTTTATCTTATCTGTTGTTTCCACTTTCTGATGGGGATAGGTATTTTTCAGACTAAGGAATCACTTACTCCAGTACACAACAGTGGGAGAGCCACAGAACATATGACTATACTTCGTAAGTATCTGAAGAAAATGTCAACAAATGGATCAGAAAACGAACTATTGTAATACCACCTACAAGTTGGGTTCTTTGATTTGATTATTTGAATACTTAATCCGAAAATCTAATTTAAAATGTTCATTTCACAATTGAGGTACCTACAACATTGAGGTGATAACATTTTTCGTCGATGATTTTTCAATTACAATTTACCTATTTAAAGTGTCCGTGGCTAAATAATAAAAGCCGCACAGATCGATTGACCAAGTTAAACTACGCTTTCCGCGGTTGGCCTGTGGATGAGTGACCATCTTTACATACCAAGAGAGTTGGTCCCGGCTGTCATTCGTGGATCTTTGACAATCTTTACGGGTAGCCAGAAGCCCCAAAGTCTGATAACCAGTCTTACCAAGAGGTATCGTATTACCCTGTAAAATACTGCACTCAATGTAAAAAACTAGTACTCAGCTGCATCCGGTTAGACTGAAAGCCGATCCCAATCGACTGAAAACCGAATCCATAATTGGGAAAAGGCGGGCAGATTATGACCTATTTAAAGAATAATGGTTAGAAAAAGTGGTGAGATTCAAGGTTTAATCACAGGCGAATGTGTTACTAATAAAGTTATACTGAGTGATTGCGTAAGAATTTAACTTGAACCCCTTTTATATAAAATTTCATCAAATACTTTAGGAAATACCATAGAGGTTTATTGTCTTGTGGGGTTAGTTCATGCTAATTGCGTAACACACTTAAAATGGCAATGCTTTTCACTTTGATAGTTCAAAATCATTTATTACGTTATTTATATTGTTGAGCGTATTTTTCAAACATTTGAAGCCATTAATGGCTTTAGCAATTTCCTTCACAATCTATTGGTATAATATATGATCAAAAGTGTGTTATGTTGGTCAGCAATGTGCTATTGGCGCTTATTGTCCAATGTGCACCTTGCAACATATATTTTATATCACCACTTGTGGAGGCTAAGCGTAGGCCTACTTGCGCCATATATTCCTCAAATAACCTCATGTATCACCCACTTGTCAGCCATCTAATTTGTTGCATCAGTCAGATATTGTAATAGTAAGATATTTCTAACAACGCAGACCACATCCTCATGTCAAGGTCGTAACATCTTTACCAATGGTTGCAAGAGTATCTCATTATGGTAATGTCTTGTTTTTATTGTGAGTTCATCTTTACACTCTGATTAATTTTTAGTTTTTTACATAAATTATTAGGTAGGTATAAGGTATTCATGAGAGTAAATACTGGTATTCAGCTGCATCCGGTTAGACTGGAAATCGATCCCAAAATAGTTGGGAAAAGGCTAGGCAGAGGATTAGGATATTCATGAGAATTTCCCCGCAGATTAAAAGAAAAGGTAAAGAATTTAGAAATTATTTCTATTATTGTAAGATTTCAAATAATTGTTTGTTTTTTTTTTTTTTTTTTGTTAAAAAATATTTTGTTCTATTTAAGGCTGCTCCATTTTGTAAATTAATATTTGATCATGTTGCAATTTCTAAATAATGGATATTTATGTACCTGTTCGTACCTATAAATGCGATTTAAATCCATTGCATATACTTTGCAACATTAGAAGAAATAAAATAGGTAATTCATTATAACGAATATTTGGCAAGTCTTTTGTTGACAAGTCATTGTTCCTTTTTACGCATTTTTTAGGCAAAATTTTCTTATTAAATATGTATTTAATTAATGTGTGGTCATAACTAAATACGTTGGCAATCCTGTAATAAATGCTTTTCTATGCGATGCGTGTTATACAGCGCTTTAAATCGGTGTTATTGCGTTTATTACTTTGTGGTTTTTAGTTACTAGGAGTTGTAATAAAAATCAAAAGGTATATTGTAGAAAAAAGTACGTTTTTATTCATAGAATAAATAATTGCATCCCTCACAACTTCTTACTGGTAACCATTTTGACTATATCAGATTACACATACTCATCACGTTTTAATGTTATCATACTCCATTTTAATTGATAGCCTTTTAATTTTATTACTATCTGTAAGCATATTTTGACGTGCAAAAATATCCAGAGCCATTGGCGTAATATTAACTTCTTGAATATTGTTTTCTTATTCAAATATCACAATTATAATTTTGTCAAAATGTACTTACAGACGAGCCTCATTATAAAAATGTTGTAGAGCATTATTCGTATCGCCTCATTATGCACCTGTTCCATTTTCGAATTGCATCACCGCATTACTAGTGTGCGTAATTCATCTGTATTATATTCACCAATCAGATCGTTACCTTACATGTGTGTGTAATGCAAACGATACGAAAGTTGCTCTATTTGCTTTTTTGTTTTAAGTTTTATAAAATGAAATATAGCTAAATACTGGTATGGTATTGTGATGTTTAGTATTTGTAGTTGGATGGTTGTCTGTAGACAGCGGAAGCCTGTGCTCTCGCGAACTGGGGTTGTTGGCCGTAGGCAGCACCACCAGCGCTGGGGGCGTCTCCGTACTTGCCGGGGTTGTACTGGCCTGGAAAATATTTATAAAAAGGTTTTAATAAAAAATAATATGTGAGAAAATTTATAATATACAATTACAGTTCACTTCTGGATTTAACAAGTCTGTACCACTGTAGTTTTGAGACTTTCCGAGTAAAAACTATTAAGTGTAAAATATTTTAAACTATAAATGGACGACATTAACATATCACAACATCATGCCTGTTAGGCAAAAGGTTAGGCAGAGGTGTACCCACAATACACCCACATATGTATACAAGGTGACGTCAACCCTAACGCTGTCGAAGTCTAGGAATTCTGGTCGAAGCTTATACAGGAAAAAAAAATCACAGTAACCGTGAACTCAGCACATTATTCTAGACCCCACTAGCGTTTCGGAAATTTTTCGTCGGTAATAAACAAAAAATAGCAGCCGTTTCATAAAAAAGTGCAATACTGACGCGGTCAAAATGTATGGCAGAGCTAATTTTTTTTTCAATAACCGACGAAAATTTTCAACTCTGGGGCTTTCAGAATCTTGTACTGAACTCGTGATAATAGTTTGCGCACTGGTTAAAAACTTATCCTGTATAAAAACGTAGAAGAAGACTCACATATACAAAATGGACGTTTTAATTTTTTGTTGCACATTTTGTCTTCACAGTTCGAAGGTTGCTTGGAAATATTGCAAGAGTGTAACAAACATGAATTACAAGATTTAATTGCAATCTGATCGATCAGCTGCAACGTAAATGTTAAAAGATTGCAACAAGTCTGTAATAACATTAACGTCTTCTAAAATTATAGGACACACACATTCTCTTGTAATTAACTGACATTTAAGCTATGGCGGAACACGTCGTTGAGGAAATGATTATTTAGTAGAATGTCATAAGTGGTCCAATAGGATGCCCTGTATGGTACTCGCACAGACCAAGGATGCATGGACAAAAGGAAGGAGGCCTGATTCCAATAAGGTTTTTTTTTATTTAATTTTTTTTCATAATTTAATATCAATAACGTTGACATGAACAATGGCTGTTCCAAGCCTGTTTTTCACTTGTCATAGGTATTATTGATTTAACAAGTTGTCAAATCATGGCTATTTTCTTTAATCAATCATAATAACTAGATTGATTCATTAGTATTGAGGTTAGGAGACACGCTCAGGAAGACCAAGATTCGGGGATTAATGTTACAGCTCTTGTAAAAAACTACGGCATTTTACAATTTATTCATCAAAAACGGACCACAATCCATCTTGCATACACATCCTGCCAGAAAAACCAACATCACTTGCGAATTTCAAAGCTTTAAATGACCTTAGAATCTCCGTGGGACATTCCCTTCACTGCACTGACCTATTGTTCAGTAAGACAGTAGCCATTATCCTCCACAAACTTTAGTTCCCGTACATTATTATTTACAACCTTATTCTAAGATAAACACATGCGAAAACCAACCTAATACTTTAAGTCATAAAGTCTTACACAACTTTATTTTAAAATTGGAAGCTTCAAGAATCGTATTAAGCTATTTGCCAAAGAAGTTTGAACTTTAGTCTCTGGGAAATAAAGCACAAATGTTAGATGATTCTCAACGGTCATAGTGAGGGGTCATTGGGTAATCTTGTAAAGGTCAGTGTACTAGTGCAAGTGCAGCAGGTGATTCTGTTATTTATAGATGTTTTGTTATTTAAATTTTTGTTTTATTGCGAATCATCGCGCTATTTTTCAATTGGAGATGTGCAGAAGTGGAATGGATTTTGTAACTAAGTAGTTTTGTAACTGTTACGACTACATTCTGGAATTTATTTTTATGGGCTCTAAAATAGTGACCATGATAATAGAATTATTTATAGAAAAATTAATCTATTCTGCTAAAAAATACGTATGGTTTGGGATTACATCACTATTAAGAGTGCTGTAAACAATAAGTATAACTCCTTAACCTTCACAAACCATTATAAGACCTATCAAAATGGGTTCAATAACAATTCGCTTCAATACACAGAATAGCCCTCTAAACTATACCAACAAAGACATTTAGACGCGCCACCCAACGTGTATAAAGAGTGACATTTCCCACAGATTATCGCGCCCTCTGTGATTACTAATAGTCATGATTAGTCTGTGTCGAATGCCATTCTAAAGCAATTTGCGTGTTAGTCTGCTATTTTAGGAGGCTTTGTTAGTTTCGGAACAGAGAGGTGAGCTGATAAAAGGATTTCTGGACATATATTTGCATCGCGGATTAATTTATGTCCCTAATTGTGTTCAAATTGAATATCATTTACTTTGTTAGTAGTGCTATTTATTAAATGGACTTTATCCAATATAACTATCCTTCATCCATGATAATGATTAAC
Source organism: Eremobia ochroleuca (assembly GCA_949629135.1). Classification (NCBI taxonomy): domain Eukaryota; kingdom Metazoa; phylum Arthropoda; class Insecta; order Lepidoptera; family Noctuidae; genus Eremobia; species Eremobia ochroleuca. The sequence continues at coordinate 17,494,811 of OX451401.1, read as the reverse complement.
ACATCCGACTCATCCACAAGACTGTCAGGACTTTAAGATGTTAGGTGTGACCATACTAATGTAATTTGAGACATCTTTAACGTCCATCGGAATGTACTGTACAGTAGGCGTGAAGTGACTCGTACCTGTTATTAGGAATTAATTACAAATTGGCCATTTAATGCCGATAGCAGGTGTCTAAGTGTTCTATTACCAATTTGAGAACGTGTAAGAAGATCTTATTAGGTAGTAACAGAAAATGAAGTAATTAAATTAATAGATCCATCATCTGATACATAAAATGAAATGTGATAATGTTAGAGAGAATTCCGATCGAATTATGAATACAACCTGTAGGGTAATTGCGTAACACACTATCAGTAGCAATGGTTCTCATTTTGACAGTTCAACAACATTCATTGCGTTATTTACGTTATTGAGCCGTCAAATTTTTCGTATGGAGCAATGGATTGGCAATATGCTTCAAAATGATTCAAATTGAGAGTAATATTGTGTTACGCAATTAGGGTGCTGAACATCTAACTTCAAGTTAAAGCGAGTTAGTGTTAAAAGACCCCACCGAAGACGACTCTTTGAACCTAGGACTTGTCTTCTTCATTTTTTGCAGTAACACAAAAAGTACTCGTCTATCAAAATTTTCTGCCTTTCCCAAAACTTCCAACACAGTCATGTCCTCCCAATCAAATCAAACCCATCGACTGTAAACGTTCCAGAAAATTTAACTCACCATCATCGATGATGCCAGCGGCCTCATCACGAGCGTTCTGCTCCAAAGCCTTCAGGATCTCTTCTGGTACTGGGGGAGGGGTGGGGATGTGGGCACCCTGGGCCTCGAAACCACCCTGACCGGCTACGTAATTGACAGAGTAGACCTGGCCGTCGTCACCGGTGTACTGGAAGCCACCCTGAGCCTCAATGCCGTCAGCCTGGAATGTTGAAAGGGGTTTTGTGAGAATGTGTTTCTTGGTTTGGATACAAATATAAAAATGATGGTATTGTTCATTTTATCACTAAGTCTTCTCCAAAAATTACCATTGCCTAATGCAGCAACCCGTATCTGGAGCACGGATTGTATTATTATTGTGTCTGTTTTGGAGGCAGTGAAAGTGTTAAAGTTTAACAAAAAATTGGAAATGTCCAGCCAGACATAGTGTACAAACTAAATAGATACAGGCGACAGCTATGAAAATTTTAAGATGCCTTTAATACTTTTCCAGAAATCTTTTCCAACTCTTTGAGTACTACCCGAATCTAACTACTGACATAAATGTAACTTATTATGATTTTAGACCGACATTTAAAACAAGCTTAGGAAAATACCTGGACGATCTAAACTCGTAATTTTCCAGTTATTACGATGTCTCTTAGCGATAGTTGATTCTAAGAACATTATGGCTCATAAAAGTCTGACCTACGTCTTCCGTAACTCATCCAGAACATTAGTATTTACCATAAAGGATGGTAGAAGCTGATAATATCTATGTGAACGAGTTTATTTTTAATCTTGGCATTTATTACTGCATGACAAAAATTCTCATTTATGGTTTATTTTTTGTTGTATTATTCCAGTAACGTTATTCCCACGTATTGTTCAATTCCCATATACTTTTTGATGTGTCTTTATTTCCTCCAATAAGTTTGATTACTTTAGGATTCTTTTACATGGAATGTTTCTAATAACGGTTCCGTTTTTAATCTTCTGAAAATTATAACATTATAGTCCAGTCTTGCTGTCTTATTATAAGTAATGAACCATAAGATTCTATCCCTAACATAGCTGTTGCTACACAATACACGAATAAAAGAACGTATTATAACAATAATTCCAATTTGTTAGAGTTGATATTATGTGTTCTAAAATATGATTCCTTCTACAGCAATCCTCATGTTTATATCTCACATTTGTCTAAGAAGACGGATGGTCTAAATAGTTATTATCTAAATGTCATTGCAATAATCGATGCTCTGTAAGTCATTACATATTACTATAACGTTCACTGAGGATCGAGGTTAATTGAATGAATTACAATTGTTATTACTTTACACCTTGACATTTTGTGGCTTTTAGGGAAGGTCAAATTTTTGACCTCACTTTACTGAGATACATAATCATTATTATGAGAATAACCCTCAAAGTGACTGCAACTCTTTAAGATGGATGCGCTAAGGTAGCTCACGAAATTCAATTGAAAAAAAGTTAAGATTATTTTAATTCGAAGAATTACGATACTCGTATTTCGCGATTCACATTTTGATCAACCCACAACCGGATGTTGTCTTGTCAAATCTATGAGTTTATATGTTTAGTCGACTCAAGTAAAGATCCTAAAACCATAAATGCCAATACGATTAAGTGCTAAAACAGCTATAATAATAAAATACAATAATACAGCTATTTGTCACATTAACATATAATTTTATTACCACATAACTTACCATATGCTAATGATATTATATTTTATGTCCAACAATTTAATCTCGCTATTAAACAGTTGTACGAGTAAATAAATATTTGAACATCTAATGACAGCACTAATCGTCTATAAAAACGAATACAAACATGTCAATCTGTTTGATCTAGACCTGTCAAAATAATATGTCAAGTTTTTGATCTTATCTCTGACATTTTGACAGTTTATTACTGATAGCTGGCCATTAGTAGTCGATTTACGAAGCGATACAGTTAATAGGTTTGACAAAATAATGTGTATAGTTTTTATAGAATTATGCTGTCTAGATTTGTCGCATGACGGAGGAGCTATTGACTTAAATAACCATACAGTGGGAAGAACTAAACTTGTTTATATCACTTATCCTTTTGAAAAGTGATAGTTTTTAATTAATCGTCTAAGCACTGACCTTTTGACGGTATTGTCGTAGAAAAAATTTAGACTTGGATGTATTATTAACCTTTGCAGAATATATTGGAGGATAAATTTGTAATTATTTTAAAATATACTTGACGGTGCATATGAATCATATTATGAAGACTAATTATTGACCAATACTAAAAGTTTGACATATGCACTTTCGATGTTATGTAACGCCGGCCTACAGGTTTAATTCCATAGCAGGTGACTTATGTAGATGTAGCACGTAGACATATCGTTAATAAAACGCTTCACGATTATGTAAACTTTTTACGATTTTTTTTTTTTACATTAGGTAATTTAATATCGATAATTACATCAATACTTTCAAATATCTATCAATATTTTAGGAGAAAATCGCTTTTGAATCCTGAGTATTTATAAGGTATTATCCTTGTGACTGTATAAACCACATACCTAGAAACGAGATGGATAAACAAACAGATCTAGTAACTTAGAAACCGCAGGTAATTTGCATAATACTGACCTTTTCCAACTGGACAGTGCCCTTTCAGAATTACCCCATATGGGCGAGCCGTTGAGAAAACGATTACTGGGTCATCTGTCGATAGATGTTTTAGAAGAGACGGATACGACACGATTAATTGACCTTAAGACTATTTCTATATGTGTTGCTTTTGTTAGACATTTATTTTTAATACCATAATAAAGAATCCAACCCAGACTGAGCCCGCGTGATTGGATTATGGCCCACTTCGAGTCCCAGAGAGGAGGCATGTTTCCTAGTAGTTGGAAAGTTATTCTGAAACTAGGAACTAGTAGGACAGTGAAAAAAATTGAAATGAGTGCCTATTTATTGAATAAGCTTTAAATAAAGTCATGTTCAGAAATAATTACTTTTATAGAAATGTGTGCCTTTGAACTTTGGGACAAAATATTCATGATTAATGCTAGACTCAAGCCGCAAAAGTTTAATACTGTCCAAGTTCCCAGTAATAAAATGTAGTGTCCAAGTAAGACCACCCATGTTAGAGGTGTTGTAAGACACTAAGTGATTAAATTGAAAGTATGGGAGACATTCACTTGTTTCCTAATAACATTACGTTTTAATCGCATAGGCCTAGGCTAGCTTCGTTGGCGGCTAGTAAGACATGTGACCTATTTTGTTTGAGAAAATTAGCAAATCTGTGACGAATCTTCTTCCAAGTCGGTGGCACGACAGTGACTTAGATGTCGTTGGCCTAAAACTTCGCCAAACTTTTGTGACAAATGTTTTGGGAAGACGGTTGACTTTTACATTTTTTTTTTTGCCGACTAGTCGCCACATTTAAAGGTCTTTTCAATCATAATAATAATTATGAGTGCCGTGCATGTACGTTTCCTAAATTTTTCATAAGAATAACATGACAATATAGGCACGAGATGGCAATGAATTAGGTAAATTGCCATATTTTTGGGACAATGAACAAAACCTTGGTGTCAAGGAATTAACTTCAGAAACAGATGTCAATTTAGATTGTATTGCCTTTTACTTAAAAATTATTGATATCTGACGGTGTGCAGTGACTGTATTTTTTTACTTTCATAAATTGCTGATTAATTGTTTTACATAAATTACTTAATTATCTGAGTAGATTGACCTTCAGTGTGGTCATGAGGAAGAAGATGATATATGTTCATTCATAATCTATTTTATTTTCTGACTTTTGTAACTACTTTATTTTAAAATAATTAGGGTAGATACTATAATATTCTCTGACTTGATCAGGATGGGTAAAAAAGCAGCTGCATCCATATTATTCAACATGTAAGTACTATAGCGTTCTGCCATCTTTATTCCTTTTTTTTAATTATTGCGGAATGGGCCCGCTCTAGACCTCCATCACGCCTGATGGAAAGCGATGGATGAGCTCTATGATGGAACAAGCGTTCCCAGAAGATGCCTAATGCACGCCTAATGCATGCATACGCCCACGAATCATTTTTTTTTTTTCGACATGTTGATTAGGAACGGTAATATTAAATATATTACCGTTCATAACTGTACCTTAGCATATTGGATGCTCTCATTCATCAAGGAATAGCTCACCGTGTGGACTTGGCTGAGGTGAGCGTGGAGTGAGCTGTCATTAGGGATTAACACTATTGACACTGCTCGCTTCAAGCTCACTTCACTTATGACTTCACGGTGAGATTTTTTACAGAGTGGCGCTGCTGTTACCTATCATCCCTAAAGTACATATGAGTTCTTATTTAATTTTCTGTATTATTAATGCACGCTTTTAACTACTTTCTTATAATTATTTCGCGGATATTGGTGTGGGTTACACGTTTATTTAGTTTTAAACTTACTCTGTCATATCTTCATTGTAATGTGTAACTGTTAAATGTCCCAATAAAGTAAAATAAAATAAAATAATGATCACTTACCTCACGGCCCTGCTCCTCAGCCTTGATTCCGTTCTCAGTTTCATAGTTATATCTGAAGGAGTCTTCCTTCACATCAGAGTCCAGGGCTATGATCCTGGCATTCCTCTCTAAGGAAGCCTGGGGACGGTTGGACTGTTCTTGGTAGGCTTGCGGGGCGTAAGCGGCCGCGGCCAAGCCGAAGAAAGCGGAGATCAGGAGCTGCGTAAAAAAAATGGATGTTATATAAAAATTGAGGGGCAAAATTAAAAGTCGTTAACTCAAATTAGGCTAAAAAGCAGCACTTTTTGAGCTTCAAATTTACATAAAACAGTCCCCCAAGAATCAGCCCTTTTTTAACGTACAAAATTACACTACACCCCCAAAATGCCCATCACCACTTCCTAGTGCTTTAGTTGGCAAAAAAGATACGGGGAGGTACCATTTGATGTGTTAAAAGAAAAATTTGATACGATTTGACGAGGAAGAAAAGCCATCAACTTACAAAAGCGTAGGTAGTAAAATTAAGGAGCTTGTAAAGATTATTCAATTCGGTTGTTGATATTTTGGCCGACCGATTTCTTAGCATAACAAGCCTATATAATTTCCACTGCTGGGACACAGGCCTCCACTCTTCGAAAGCGAGTGGGTTGTATTTTCCACGCAGACTCAGTGCGGGTAGATGTGATTTCATACAACACTGCAATTTGTCGACGCCAGATTTTAATTGATGAAGCTTTTAGAAATCATGAGTTACTTTGTTTTAAGTAGTACAAATACATACTTTAATGAAAGACATGGAGTTATAGTACAAGAGAGCAATTAGACATAATAAGAAAGGCTTCATTGTTCAAAGAAAAGACCGATTTAATTGTGACATTAACCCCTTTTCATTAGTTATATAATAGTGAATACAATACATAACAAAATTCAATACATTGTTAACATGTCAAACCATAGTCGAATTGCATAAGTTTAATTATTATGTACTTCCCTTAGGTCATAATGATTAAATTTTACGTCTTTTGGGGTTCTGCGTGGGAGGAAATATCAATGCTTCATTTTAGGATTTTTTTTGGCATTTTTATATATAATTTTTCGAGAATATAAATATTTTTTGATGACATTTCTAGGTAGGATTAGCGACGTAAATTAACTTTAATTCATGACCGTTAACATTGCACAAGTGCGACTCTTGCGCAAGTGTGCAATAGATCAGATATTATCGCCGTCTCACCCATTGTTTTACATTTTGACACCGCTTCAAGTACGCGAACTATTCGAAACAAGTGTTTTAACAAATCTGCCGTGCTTTTTCTTTTTGTTTTTAGATGTTTAATGAATTTTATAAATATTTTTGTAAACTAGGTTCCTTTATAAAACTTGGTCTTTTAATACACAGTATATACGGTTAAGAATATTTTGTACTTTAGAAAAATGCTTTAAAAAAGCTTTAAATTAGCGCACTTGCATCGTCTAAATATCGTGACCTAGTATGAATTAGTGGAGTACTAAAACTAAGACAAGCAAAAAAATGTAGACATTAGGTGTGAAATAAGAGCATGAATAGAAAATATTAGTAATATTTTGGGGCTTAGCCCCTGCGAAATTGTGGCGCAATATTTGCATAACCGCACCATGATTCTCTTGTTCGTAGAAATTGTTTCTATAATAGTAATTATTTAAATAAGATGATCTTTGATTTTATAATATTAATTAGAAAGTATTTATGGATATTTTCATTACACTTGTGTCGCGGAAATATTTTGAAAAAAAAAAAAAAAAAGTTACACTTTTATCCACACACCACGAAAAATAATTAACTTTTACAAATCACCGGAAAAACTAATTCCTTTTTATATTACCACTAGTAAAACCGATTAAAGAAATGAATAAAAAAATATAAAATTCAATTCCCGTCCACCGCACGATTTATAAATTTAAAATCCCGAAATCCAATAAACACATCACAGTAACTCCCTAAATCGATTCCCGCCCACTCGATTAAATCGTCTAACGAATCGGACCTATCGCGACTTACCAGTTTCATATTGTCAGGTCGGAGGTGAACACTTGAATGTAACAACGACGGCCCAGCCTGCATATATATACACATCGGATGATAGGACGATTACAAAATTCATTCTAGTTCATAATGATGCCACTTTTAACAAACATTACTATACTATACGGATACATTTTTTGCGTAAGTAATGACATTTGGGTGGAACGATTAGAAGATGAAATATGAGTGTTTTTGGATCATTGGTACAAGGTCAGGCAGAAGACCAGTCTATATGCAAATATCCGTAAATGCGGTCTTTTTGGTAGGAATCGAAGGAACTCTTACTTCTATTAGTCAGTAATCCAGTGCAACATAAGGAAACTTTTTACAGGATTATGAAAATTATGAGAGTTTTGGATCATCGGCACAAGGTCGTATAAAAGCCCAGTCTATTAATGATCGAAAGAATTTTGACCAGTTTTAACCGGTAATCCAGTGCAACATCAGGAAAATGCCGAGACCATGAAAATTATGAGTGTTTTTGGATCATTGGTACAAGGCTACGATAAAGACTAGTCTAGCATAATAATATGCTGATTCCTACACATATGGTCCGGTCCATCTTGGTGGTCTTTTTGGGATCAAAATAACTTTGACTACTTTTAACCCGAAATCCACTACATCACCAAGAAAATGCTAGGACTATGAAAGTTATGAATGTTCTTCCATCGTTAGTATAAGGGGATGCAAAAGACGACAACAAATGTGGTTCTTTTTGGTGGTCCTATTAGGGATGATATAATTATTATAAGTCAGTGCATCATTACCGAAAATCAAGGAAATTAGGAAGAAATATGGATTGAAGGTCAACAAGTTAACTAATCATTGCAATATAAGAAAATATAATCTTTCTTCCCTTTCTCCTTTGGATACTGGGTCATTATGGGTTAGGTCTAAGACCTAACCCAGATTTTGATACAGTAATAAATTATATGATTAAAACAAAGCCTTAAATCAAATAATTATATCATGTAAGTACTCAGTATCATGTACAGGTATATGATATAAGCATCAGGCCTTAAAAAAAATCAACGCAAAAAGTCTATATACGTTTTGTAAGAAATATTGCAATAAACCTAATCTTAAAAAAAAAATACTTTGAAGGGTTTCAGAGCTTCAATTAAACCCTTCGGCAAATACAAGCGTGTTGAAATGTAAAGAAAACTTAAAAGTCGTTTTATTTTTTAAAGGTTTAAAAAGCTTTGCCTAAAATATCTTACAGAGCATACCTTAGTAAGGCCAAATGTTTTGTAAGACCGTATAAAGTTCCGGTATTGCGGAACGATAATTTATTTATTTATACTTTACTGTACACCACAAAAATACACAACAACAAAAAAATACATCAAACACTACAAAATATACAATGGGCGGCCTTATCGCTTTCTGCAATCTCTTCAAGACAACCTTTCCAAGGTTTGGACAGTGATTTTCCCGGATTTTCCCGAAAATGGGGATATCGTTACTGCAAATATGAAATATACAATACACTAGAATGCATACATAAATACATGCTTACTAAATATATAAGCAACGAAAATAAAAGAAGACTGTAGATGACTCCAGTTAGAACAACATCATCTGACAAATACAAACACATAGACAATTTCATCTGAAATATCTGCTAGACATCCTCTTTTTGAGAATGCTGATTCTATTATTTAATATTAAGCTATGCACATTAAAATAGTGTAGGTTTAATATAATAAAGGTAACTTTTCAAGTCGACCTTTCCTTTTGAGCACCCCTGAAATCAAAATCATTGGAATCAAGACTTTCCAGTTGTTAATTATCTTGATGCTTAAAATGCTTTTGACTAATTAATATTAAGGCCACATGCTTATCATAATTTTGGTGCCTAGTTATTGTCAGTGTATTTCCCGCCTACGGTCAACATCATCTCTCTCTGATTATATTATGCCTTAGTGTTTCAAGGAGTTTATCATAATCAGAGTTATGTCTAATAAACAGTTAGATGACTCAAGGAAAAATATGACTTCTTTGCAATGCATATAATCGTGGCTATATAATAACAGCCGCACAGGTCGATCGACCAGGTTAAGCTACGCTTGCCGCGGTTGGCCTGTGGATGGGTGACCATCTTTACATACCGAGACCCCTCCGTGCCTCGGAAAGCACGTTAAGCCGTTGGTCCCGGCTCTCATTCGTAGATCTTTGACAGTCGTTACGGATAGTCAGAAGCCCGAAAGTCTGACAACCAGTCTTACCTAGGGGTATCGTATTACCCAGTAACTGGGTTGTGGAGGTCAGATAGGCAGTCGCTCCATGTAAAATACTGGTATTCAGCTGCATCCGGTTAGACTGGAAGCCGACCCCAACATAGTTGGGAAAAGGCTAGGCAGTGATGGTCAATATCATCTCTCTCTGATTATATTATGCCTTAGTGTTTCAAGGAGTTTATCATAATCAGAGTTATTTCTAATAAACCGTTAGATAACTCAAGGAAAAATACGACTTTTTTGCAAAGCATAATTATAATCTTTTGTAGCTTACGCATAATCTGCCTATAATGTTCCCACTGCTGGGACACAGGCCTCTTCTCTTTGAGGAGGAGTGGTCTGTAATCTAACACGCGAGCCCAGTGCGGGTTGGTAGAGGTCATAAGTCTTCGAATTTTTAGTTCTAGGACATGCCGATTTCCTCACGATGTTGTCCATCACCGTTTCATATTTTGTAGGATAACTATTATTTATAAGCTGCCACTCTAAAATGGAATTGGGCTGGACACATCTGCCTTGTCAGATGACCAATGGGCCATACTCACTACCTACCCAATGGATCCCTCATCACGGTAGGCCCAGACGGACATGGCAGGATAAGTTGGACCCATTCAACAAGAACTGCCGTGCGATTTTGTAACCATCTCACCGTGAAAACTTGGATGAAGTGAGCGTGGAGTGAGTCGTCAATAGTTTCAATCCCTAGCATCAGCATGACTCATAGCTCACTCTAAGCTCACTTCACCTTAGTTATCGCGGTGAGATTTTTCCAGAATCGACTGGCTGGTCCTTAGAAACTTTAAATAGAGTGAAGTGGAAAGAAAGTAAGCAGTCCTTTGCTCTGCAGTGGGATATCATAGGATTTCATAGGATAACATCACTACACGTAGTATAAAACAAAGTCGCTTCACTGTCTGTCTGTCCCTATATATGCTTAGATCTTTAAAACTCCGCAACGGATTTTGATGCAGTTTTTTTTAATAGACAGAGTGATTCAAGAGGAAGGTTTATATGTAGAATACATGCATAATATAGTAGAGAAACACTGATAATTTTAGAGGTTTCTAATGTGATATCGTAAATAAACACATTTTTTTGCGCTTACATTGTAAACGCTGGCTGAACCCGTCGAAATAGATCAAAATAATGTACTACAGTATTGTACACCTTAAAAAGGTCTACAAAAAAGTCCGCAATGGTATATGTCTATCTCTTAGGGATAACCCACAATAACCATTTTTTATCCTATACTTTTTACGAGAAATAATGGCTCTAAAATTATCAGTGAGTCTCCATTGCACCCGTGCGAAGCCGGGGCGGGTCGTTAGTAAATAATAAAATATATAATAAATAAAATTATTATTTTAACACCACTTCAACAATTTAATAAAACAAATTAACGTTCATTCAAAAACCATCAGAAATATAAATTGGATTTTATAACATTACCTTAATAACTGAGATAATGTTATGTCATTACAAATTTATAAGTAGGTAAGTATTTATTTAGCCTTTGCGATTGTATCAAAAACGCATTATATGATCATCTTCGTATCAATCAATAGACATCATCTGTAGGACGAACGAATCCGTTGTTAATTGAAATATCATACTACATAAATAATATGGAGGACCTATCGTCCTATTCGCTTAAAATGTTCACTGCTAAAGATGCCTTTCCAATGCCTGAAGGAAGATACTGTTAATTACTAAAGGCACCTTAGAAAGTGCAATTATAGGCATACTTTAGATGAATGTAGTCCATCAGACTCTATTTCGGCCATGGTAGTCAATCTCAACAGAGCTTCGGTACGCGATATATTATAGTACAAAAGTGTGTGCGCAGACACAGGTGCCCTCTCACTTCTCTTTTTTACTTCACTCCTGTCGGACACAATAATTAAGCCGTTGGTCCCGGCTCTTATTCGTAGATTTTTGACTATCGTTAAGGGTAGTCAGAAACCCATAAGTCTGACAACCAGTCTTACCAGAGGGTATCGTGTTTCTAAGTAACTGGGCTGTGGAGGTCAGATAGGCAATCGCTCCATGTAAAATACTGGTATTCAGTTGCTTCCGGTTAGACAGAAAGCTGACACTAACAAAGTTTGGAAAGGGCTAGGCAGATTGATTATTATTTGCCAGAAACTAAAGAGTTAACTCATTTTATATCTATATTTTTTTATTTAATAAAAACATTTGCCAACATTTTGAAAATCAGGCCCAGTTTTGCACTTCCTCGAGATACGTAGTCATTACATCTTGCCTGTGATTATACCATCCTAACAAGCAACTTCTCGTTAAAAAGGGCATCGTCCGAAAAACTTACAATTAAAAATAATTCCCACACTAAAATTATAACGAGTCTGAGTTTATGAGATGAATTTTATTACGATACATACCCATTAATATAATCATTTCCTTTTCACATAATTTTTAATGAGATTAATAACTGAAGTTATGTAATGAACCATAATTTATTGAGATTATTTAAAGTGATTTGGTGGTTACAGCTCAATGTCACACTGTCATTAAACATTTTGATGTTACTCAGTTAGTCAATGTATGGAAATATATGAAGACGCTTTTAAATTTTTGTCCACGATAGCGATATAACGTGCATGTCATCATCATCTGCCTGCCTTTTCCCAACTATGTTGGGGTCGGCTTCCAGTCTAACCGGATGCAGCTGAATACCAGTATTTTACATGGAGCGACTGCCTACCTGACCTCCACAACCCAGTTACTGGGTAATACGATACCCCTAGGTAAGACTGGTTGTCAGACTTTAGGGCTTCTGACCACCCGTAACGACTGTCAAAGATCCGCGAAAGACAGCCGGGACCAACGGCTTAACGTGCTTTCCGGGGCACGGAGGGGTCTCAGTATGTAATAGTACATTATGATATAAGTGCGGTAAGTTGAAAATTACAGCTGAGGCGATATTGCTAGCCCGAGCCGTAGGTGAGGGCTATAAGAAAGCAGAGGCTGTAATTATCAAACCGCACGTATGTCATACGACGTTTTATAACACATTTGTGAGGAAATAAATAAAACTCGGACTTTCTTAAACGAATAAATCTTTAATTACTTGTTAAAACAGTTATTAAAATTCGAACAATTTGTAAAATTAATTATTACGTGGCCAGTTGGCATTTTTAATGTTGTCAAGCTATTTGTAGCTCTTTTGTTTATGGCAAAGGCACAAAAAACAGCCAGTATTACTAATAAAGTAAATTAATACTTTTGTGTTTTTTTATAGATAAATGGTTGTAATTAATTGTCAAAATTAATTAAATTAAAGAATTAAATGTTTATTTATTATATTTTATCTCCCAAAGTTAATTTTATTCATAAAATGTTGACCACTTTTCTGACATTAAAACTCTTTGCTAAGATTTAAAAAAGTACCGTTCGTTTTAAACGGAGCATCTTGATAAACCGTGCGCTTTACATTACAATTACGCACAAGTACGTAATGAGATACATTACGATATTGAAATTGGTGCAGTAAGAGACCTTTTACGAGCAAATGTGTTATAAAGATGGTTACCCATCCACAGCCGTGGCAAGCGTAGCTTAGCTTGACCGATTGACTTGTGCGGCTGTTATTATTCAGCCACCGGCCCCTCTAATTAAATATTTCTACCATTATCTTTCATACATTTAGTACAATTCTAACAACTGTCCAAAATAAGAACATAAGATATCTCATTGGTTCCCAGACGTGGCTGGCATAGGTATAGAAAACAGTTACTAAAACAGAAGCGTGTTATTATGTAGTTATGGATTCTGAGAACGATGATAATAATCATTATGTACTCAGGATGATTAGTATTGTTTTGTTTTACCAATACTGTCTTCCTACGTTTTTAACATGGATTATACTCCATTTAGGGCTGATTTTTTCAACGTCAGATAATTTTAATAATAATAATAATAACCCCACCGCCGTATCTCTACGTTGAAGTCGTGGTAGGGCTTGCGCACTCCGAACTCTGGGCATTTATTTGTCGATAGAGTTTACCTTGCTTGAACAGGTAAGAAGCCAGACCAAGAGAGATACAGAAACCCGCAGGGCAGCATGTGGCGAGCTGTTGGGTAAAAATACCACACAGTCTGACTCATATCTTCGTATATTAGCTAAAAATGTGATTACCTTCGGTAGAGACAAAGCGATGAGGCGTGTAACAATAACGTTGCAAGTACGAGTAATAGCTTGTGAAAGGTCACATTCCTACACAGCGTTAAGACATAGACTCTTGTATCACTTACTAATAGTCTGGTGTGATAGTCTGTCTGTATTCTATGACATGTGGTCTGATTTGTACGAATGCACAGTCAGGGATATTAATTGTTAAGCAAATTGAAACCTCACGCCAATTTGCAGTGTTATAACTATTTCATACAACTGTAAAAAAATTACAATTGTGAAGCAATTTTACTACCTACTTAAATTTTCCGTATATTCAAAAACATAAGTTAGTATAGTTGTAATATAATGTAATTGTAATTATATATATTTCTCCTTATTTTTATTGATATTTTCTTTTAAGTGAATTGTCTCTCTTTTAAATGGAAAATATAATAATCATAATGCTTTCGGTAAATATCATTAGTCTGGTTCGGTTAACCCGCAATTAAATGTTTGTATTTCTGTACTAACATTATTCAGAGGCGCTAGACAAAGTGACATTCTATCATTCATAACGCTTTGAAAGTGATTGCCACTTGTCTTAGGTAAAAAAATACGAATCTACTACACTAAGCTACAAACAGTGAGCATTTTTATGAGAACCGTGCATAAAATAAGAAAAATGTTTTGCACTCTAACGAGCAACATCGAGTGAAAACCGATGTCAGCAATAAACTTAATCTGAGATGCTGGTCTTCATGTTAAAGGTCTCCTGAAGATCAAGGGCTTAAGGGATCAAAGGTTGAACGTAAATATATCAGGACTGAGAATCTGACATTCTTAGATTAAAAGAAATACATTGTATTACTCGTATAGGTGAATATCTACTATATGCCTTGGTATTAAAATTTTATGTTTGTAACTAGTAATCTTCAATTTCATGGTACTAAAAGTTAGCGGGGTTTATGGCCATATGTCCATTCTAGACCTGCAAAGTTGGTATATTGTGTTCGTTACTGTTACTGTTAGCCTGCATCATCCCACTGTTGGGCAAAAGCCCTCACCCCATGACTTCCAGCCCTTTTGTTCCAGGGCTAAAGTGGATAACTGGTCATTTGTTTTCTCCAGCTCGTCCTGCTATCCTGCGGTCCCAAGCAACATAGGACAAGAGCAGGATGAGACACACCTACAATATCCCTAGAATGGTAAGTATGTAGCATACTAAGCTACGCTGATATCGCTCTTCGTGTAGGTGTGCAGCCAGAGTGGACACCCTGATGAATCGAGACTCCGGGCTCAGTCCTGCTGACTCATATGTCAGCAGGACTGAATAGAATAGAATAGAATACTCTTTATTATGTACACCATATAAATTACAGAGATAAATATATAAATTTTACAAATGATTACACAATGGACGGTCGTATCGCTTAGAGCGATCTTTTAAAAGCAATATATAGATGTATGAAAAGGGAAGGAGAGAAAAATACTGTAGGTAGTCTGTGGTGTACCATTTACACGATAAAATGAATGCATACATAAAGTATATCATACTAATCTTAATAAATATATACATATAATAATAGACATGAAACAGGAGTAAAGAAAATATAATGATGCTGTTTAAGGAGAGAGGAAGTGCTTTTTTATCATAATTTTAAAAGTGGACAAAGATTGAGCACGCCTTACTGACACGGCTGACTGAGCCCGAAGTCTGGATTTGTGACCGATAGATAACATTAGGCTCACCCCATATTACGTGAGACTTACCTGGCGAAATGTGGGTGTACTATATACGAGTATACCTCTGCCCAACGCTTCGCGGAAACAGATGCGATGTTATGTTATAATGATAATATAATAATAAATTTTATTTCAGATCAACTTCAAGATCCAAATGTTGTTAGTAAAAGTCTTAACCTAATGTTACTAAAACCACACTATATAATTATACAAACAGCATTGAACCGACTGATACCTACGTGTGTAGCCGTATCCAGTGAGCCAGCATAGGGCTGTCCCACCTATCACATAATACACTCAGGATGTTGTGGGAGCTAGCACGTATTCTACCGAGAATAGAAGCACACCGTTTCCGTATAATGGCATGAATGCCATCAACCCTAGCCTCGGTTAACATCCCTGAAGCGCTACAATAGCGTGATAGACCTAACGGCATCCTGATTACATTTTTATACTAGACACGCAGGGCGTTGTATGCCCTCAGTTATGTATTTGTTGTTTTTTTTTTTTATGGAGATTTTTACAATTACCCAAACTAATTATTTTCAGTAAAGGCTTGCCTAATGAATAATAAAAATGGTTTTGATTTACTGTCAGAACATCATACAGCTTTATCTAAATCAATTGAGATGTATACTAGCTAAAAATAGCTCCTAAAATTCACAAAATTCAGTCACTCGGTTGCAAGAGGCGTGCGAATTTGTTCACAATCAGCGCTTGAGATGATTGATGATGATTGTGGTTTTACTTCGCTTTATTTCGGCGCGGTCGAGCAAATATTTTGTAACAACTTGTTTGACGTCTTATACATAAGTGTCTAATGTGTTAGGTAAAGTACCTAATAGTGTGTTTGAACTTGAGTTGAAATTGGTAGAATTTCGCATTCGTCAAAAATATTTCTTTCAAATATGTTTTGAGCAGTACTGACACATTGACAGTGTAGAAGTATGCAATCACTTCTACAGCCGTTTAAAATTAAAAAAAGGGAAAGATCATCGTTTAAAAGTAAAGTGTACGGAAGCATCAAGCAAAGGACTGCCATGGGAATATTGCCAAGAGCCATAGGCCTATCTAATCGCAAGCCCTTTAACCCCTCAGCCGCTAGGAGCCATTTTTGCGTGGTACTGATAACCGAAAACCAACCATTTGTGGATGGCACAAAAAAAATTACATAACCGAAAACCATCCAAAAGTGGTCGCAGTGAACTGACTTACTTGAAAGAGCGATAACTACATCCTGCTCTATTCCTATCCTTTTCTAACATACACAATGTGTAAAGGGTAAGACAGGGAAGATATAACATCATTCGCTCATAGACATTCAGTGACCGGCGTGGGTTTATTGAATGAAATCCATATCGCAAGAGGCCACCCAGAAGTAGGTCCGCAGTTAACAGTCAGCGAATAGAGATGGTCGCCTGCGGATAAGCGGCCATTTCTTGCCGACCGAAAATGATTGGTTAAAGGGTTAACTCGTTCCACGACAACTCTTCACCCACCGCAACTCTGCTACCAGTCACCCTGCGAACATTACCTCTCCTCCTCCTAGTCTGAGGGCGTCCTATCTAACGTTTGATTATTTTTTAACATAAAATTATGCCTGTAAGTCCTGAAGTGTTAGCTGGAGGTGTATCTATAGTACACCCACAACCGCCTCTTATTTTTAAGTCCCATCCCACTGGGATATTCCAGATGGACAAACACTTTACCCGACCCGGGAATCGAACCCAGGACCTCATGTACAGCTACTGCTGCGCTACTGCGCTTGCGACTACTACGCCAACGAAATTCTTCAGTAAACCATAGATAAATTTAATTATTTGATAGATATTTCTTGATTTCTTTTGATTATTATATCTCAAGTTGAGAGTGTTTGTGGTAAGACTACAAAACTATTAATACTACAGGATATACACATATTAAACGATAACATCTGTTCGTTTTAATTAAAACAATTTACTTGTACACATAATTACTGACACTAGCTTGCTCTGTGACTTGGCTTATGACTTTTAGCGGTAGGAACATGTAACTTGTGGCTAATAGATTTAATTTTATAGACTAGTAATTGAATAAAAGATGGTTTGGAATCTGTTTGCTGGTAGCAAAAACTTACGTTTTGTCCTGTAAATACTCTTTTTAAAAAATGAGGTAGCAAACATTTCTTAATTATTTAAACGAAGAAACTACTACCACCAAAATCCTGTTTATTAACATAATTATACAAATAGAAATGCCATATTCTGGTGAGTATGGTATAGTATTTTTATCTTAAGAAGCGACGCGCGTTTTTCTTGTGGTAACCAATTGTACGGTAACGGTGTGAATGTGTGCGTGAAGACGAGAAGCATCAACACATACGCACTCACACACACACTTCCGACTTCACCATTGTCTCGGACGGTGGTTCCGAGAGCTCCTACGCTTGCACACAGCGTGTTTGTACACTTACTACGGTAACCACAAGTACAGCGCGGGTCGCTTCGTGAGATAAAAAATACTGTAACTCCGTTGCTATCGTCCCAGGTTCTGCGTTTGGATATTCAAAATAATTACGTTCAGATTTAATAAAATGTTTGTTTAATCTTTTTTTTTTTCTTTCTGCTGTTTAATAAAATAAAGCTTATGCAGACAAAGCAAAGCCCTGTAACTGTTTCGTATAATGTACAGACGCCAGCACACCAAGCTACCCGAAACTGTCAGATTTTCCCAATCAACTTTGAACCTTATGCTTTAGCACTAAAGTTGAAAATCTATTAAAGAAATCTGACAGATTGTAGTAGCTTGATGTGCTGGCGTCTGTACATATTTTTTTTTATTCATGAACGTTTCAAGAATTAAGCGACACCAGAACTGCCACACTTCTTTAAGTAGTTTGATAAAAGATAACTTCAAGATTTTTTTATTGAGGAAGCAACATCAAAAAATAGTTTACTACCGGAGTTGCTGCATTATAACCTCTTACCTCTATTTAGAAAATAATCTAAGGTATAAAATAAGGTATAACAAGGTAGAAAAAGAAAGGTAGTAGTAAGTACGTAAAGGTAGTGGTAAGTAGGTTTAAAAGAGTGTCTATGGATTTTATAGTCCGTTCTTCTCCAAAGAGAGTACGTTTTGGAACGGGCTACCAGCTTCAACTTTCTGACTAAGTGAATGACTCCATGACAGTTCTTAAGTGATTATAAATGGTTAAAAAAATGTTTTAAGCACTCATTGAGTTTGAGTTTCATGTGTTAGAAAAATAGAAACAATACGTTCAAAAGAACAAACAAACATTCTTAACGTCTTATTAACCGTCAAAATGTGTATGAAATGTGTGTGTGTGTGATGATTATAAACTAGTAAGATTAATTGAATATAAAATTTTAACTTTGTCGATAAACTGATGTTTCGAAACTTTTGATAGGATTCCAATAATAACAAAGTAGTACATATGTTGTTATTTTGCTTACTTTGATACTGGCAAAGGTTTAAGCAATAAATTGATATAACTGAAAGTTATTCTACAAAGTTATTCTGATTGGTCAAACTGTATCATGAGCAGCCTATACTGTTCCCACTGCTGGTAGACCACCTTCATCATCATCTACCTAGCCTTTTCCCAACTATGTTGGGGTCGGCTTCCAGTCTAAGCGGATGCAGCTGAGTACCAGTATTTTACATGGAGCGACTGCCTTTCTGACACAACCCAGTTAATGGGTAATACGAAACCCCTTGGTAAGACTGGTTGTCAGACTTTCGGGCTTCTGACGACCCGTAACGACTGTCAAAGATCTACGAATGACAGCCGGGACCAACGGATTAACGTGCTTTCCGAGGCACGGAGGGGTCTTCGTATGTAAAGATGGCCACCTACACTGCTACACTGATAGGCCACCTTATAGGTAAAAAAAGTCCCACTGCTGGGACACAAACCTCCTCTCTGCAAGAGGAAGTGGGCTACAATTTATCACGCGGGCCTAGTGCGGGTAGGTAGATGTCACATGTCTTCGAATTTTTGGTTCTAGGACATGCCGGTTTCCTCACGGTGTAAAGGAAACGCAGCGAGCAAAGGCCAAAAAATCTACCCAAACCTCATGCCTGCCTATTTACGACATTCTCGCTATTGCAGAAAGGTGAATAGGTATGTACTGCTTCACCCAGCCCTCATACCGACATTTCCGTTCAATTCACATTCCAAAAATCCCGAAGATAAGTATCATGTTACCTTCACCGACAGTCGCGACCTTTTCACCTGTCTTCCACCTTGTGGCTCAAGAATAATGCATTCTTTAATAACAATAGATCCAATGACTAATTCATGATCACATTGATCTATTGCCTTGATCGAGTCATCGCTTTTGCTTATTTGATTATGTCATTCGTTATGTAAGGGACTTATACAACGTGTAACGTTAAATGCGCAAAACCTCAGACACCCCAACTGATTTTTAATTCAATTGACCTATTTCAGAGAGAAAATAAGTCATTAAAAAAATTGTAAAGGTTTTTAGTTTTACTGGCCATTCTGATCGTTTGTTGCGTCTGCGACGACGCTTAACCGAGGGAGGAGTCGTCACCGGGCCGCTGCGCCGCGCTGACATTGGCTTGCTTAACCTAATAATAAATAGACACGGCAACGTTTTTAATGAAGATTTTTTGAAAAATGTGACCTATATTAAAAAGTGGTTCAATGCATTCTGCTCGTTATTCTGATCAAACTATTTTCAGGGTTTGCGCATTTAACGTTACACGTTGTATAACCAACTGGTAGAAAAATCTGGAAACAAAGGATAGGCTGGACCAGTTTTCAGGAACTTTCAGGTGACTTATCATCCTAATCGGTCGTAGGACACTGAATGAGACACAATAGAATTTTTATTCTTATTACGTCTGGGGGGCTTAGTGTCCAGCATTAAAGTAAGTATCTAGAAAACTGGAGTGCATTAGATTTGTTATATTGTTCAGTAAACTCAGCCGATTGCAGTCCACTGCTGGATATATGCCTCTCCCAGACTGCGCCACAACACCCTGTCCTCCGCCTTCCGCACCCACTCTACCCCAGCCACCTTCTTTAGGTCATCCGTCCATCTAGCTGGGGGGCGTCCCACACTACGCTTGCCGATACGCGGATTGGCGCGCGACGGGTTAAATCTCATTTTGATCTCTTTATCTCTTTTATTGATCATCATTATAATTCTCTTGCCCTTACCCCAACGTATTTTAGGTCGGTGCAAAGTGTCGTTTTCTCTTTCAAATTCTCCTTTATCATTCGTCAAGTCGGTAGTCACTCGTTTCTAGCCCCATCATCTTTTACACAGTCGTCTCTCTTCATCAGTCATCTTTTACACAACATTTCTTTTGGTTTCGCCTACTCTCACAAGCATCCACATTCATACTCAAAAACTGTGTGTGTTTCCACACGACATTTTCCTCTTTTATCTTTTTGATCATCCACCTAGTGAAAAAATGGTTTAGCATGTATTTTTGCACCTAACGTCGATGTATTCCACGCAGGTTCCATCCGGAACCCGCAGCGCCGCAGCTATCGTTGGGAATGAAACAAATAGGGTCTAGATTGATAATAACGGGCTTTCGTTTCAGTTCCACATAGATTATGCGACACAACCGGCAGAAATGCAAGTATACACAGTAGTCTTATCCGATGTCCCACTCACCGCACAGACTTTATTCACTCTTCCTTCTTCGTTCGTGGAAGGTGCTCCCCCAGAAAATCAAGATGGCAACCAAAAGATTATCCTTTAAGTTAAGGTTCGCGAGCACATTTACAAGAAGCTGGCAGTATCATCACAACGCTAATATTTTCTCATTGTTTGTCTTATTTTCTTTTTAGTATATTCATGTATTTATGTATATAATATTTATTTGTGCTTGTATTTCTATGTAATTAGGTATATATTATATTTATAGTTTTAATAGGTTCATGCGTATTTTCATGTTCAAAATATTTATTCCTCAATTTTCATAATTGCACCAATACTGTTTGTCTCTGCATCACCCAAAGGTTGACTGGTACATGGAGAGAAAAATCTTAGAATAATTACTGTGCTGTCTCATCTTAATCTGAGTGCATTTGAGTGGTAATGGAAAAATTACCATGCTAGCACAGTAAAAATTCTTATGCTGTGCAGTAAAATTTTTTGGACAAATAGCGAATATTTTCCAATTTCACTCAGAAAATTTTCTGTAGATGTCACTTGCACTCACTTTACAGTGACGAGCACAGTAATTTTTCTAAGAATTTTCTCTCCGTGAGGTATGGCGATAGCCGCTTTAAAAAACCTGTACCTTTCCACTTGTCTCTGCATTTACGCCTCATCGATCGAGCCCCGACGTATGAGTACCTCATAACAATAGATCGAAGGACTAATTCATGATCTTCCAATGCCTTCAGATATATCAATTACCTTGATCGAGTCATCACTCTTGCTTATTTGACAATGTGATTCATTATGTAAATTTGACATTTGCACAAGTAGTTATTTGGTTGAATAACTGGAGGCATAGGTTGGACTAGTTTTCAGAAAGTTTCAGGTGACTTATCCACTTAAGTACGTACCAGACTAGAACATTAGGTTTGGTTTCTTGGTAAGTATTGGGTATTTATAGTTACTTTTTGATAATCCACTTCGTGAATGTTTTAATATTAGCAACCGTTGTCATCCCATTACTAAGTTCCCTTCTTAGCATATTTTTGCTCCTAAAATTGGTTTATTTTACCCATAAATTGGATCTGGATTAATTTGGAACAGTCAATCGCTGGAAATGAAACAATCCGAGCTATATTACCTAATAATGACGGGCCTTAGGTTCAGTTACAAGTAATGCGACACAACTAGCAGAAATACAATTATAATAATACCAGTCTATATTGTCCCACTGCAGGCAAAGGCCTCCTCTCATACAGAGAAGGCAAGAACATTGATCGCCACGCTTGCTCGAGGCAGAATGCCGTTACCTGATTAAAAAAAAAAAAAAAACTGGACCTTTCCACTTGTCTCTGTATTACCGATCATCGATCAAGCCCCCGAAGTATGAGTACCTTATTACATCGGTGACTAATCTGTAATCCACGCAGCTTCCAACACAGATTGTCTACTATAGTCTGTAGGATCGTAATCGTGTCCTTGTGAAGCGTATCAATGAATTCATTCTATTATGCACTCGGAGATTGGACGCTGTTTGGAAATTATACAACTTTGAAATGTAGCAATGCATTTGACGTTTTTTTTTTATAAGGTTAACATCGATAATATTGAAATATTATTTAAATAACTTATTAGAGAAATGGAGTTAGAACCCAGAGCTACATGTGAAAAGGATTGTCCAGGGAAAATTTACTTCCACCATTTTCATTACCTGCTAGGCTTTCTGTGAGCCTTTTTTAGTAGCTAAACTTTCGTGTTCTACTATTTGGAAAAGGTCTTTCTAGTTAACACTTTTTTTACTCATTTATTTTTTTATTGCTGTAATGACGCGATGGATGAGGTATATAATGGAACGAGCATACCCAGAAGATGCCTGTTCACTCTTGCTTTGAATAATAACTATCATAATTAATTGTAAAATTCAATATTTCACCGAAAATTAATCCATCATGCCAGAGTGACCTACAACACACACAACGTTACGACATAAAATTTAAATAAGTAAAATTACGAAAGAATTAAGGCTAAACAGCGTCAATCGTAGTTCAATATCATATTGTCACTGGATACTATATTATTGCATAATTTGTTATAATAATAGTGTAGTTGGTAATGTAACCATCACTTAGCTGACTATTGTGATTTGAACATCTCATTGTTCAATAAAACTTCATTGTCTAGTTTATGGGTTGATGTGCCAATATTGTGGCCAGAGAAATTGTGCAAAGCTTTTGAGTAAATCATTCAGATTTGAATTGATTTGACGCAGGCTTAAATGGAACTGGTTTGACCACGTCTCTTGTATGTCCAATGAGCTGCGGGCGAAAATAAACACTACGGGGGGCCCTGAAACGGCTAGAAGACGTCGCGTCAGACCCCGTAGAAGATGGCAGAACGAGCTGGATAAAAAATAAACGACCAGTGGTCAGCTTTAGCCCTGGATTGAAATAGCTGGAAGTCACGGAGAGAGGCCTTGGGGTGCCTGCATGGCAGTGGGGTGATGCAGGCTAACATTAACAGTAACATTAAGATTTGCGACTTTTGATCTGCAGTAAATTGTATTGTTCAGTCGATATCCGTGGTTCAGTCAGTATTTATTTTACTCAGTAGTCAATTGTTTTTAAACAATGAGCCATTTATGTGTCTACGGATAAAAAATTCCTCATTATGTAAAGTGTGAATACCGCACGAGTACGCACAAAAAACCACAAAATTTACCAAAACGTAATCTCATTAATCCATAGCATTCATTCCCAAGGCCAAATTTAAATACACTATTACGAAGTATTACCAAATTTTGCTCAACTAGATATAAATCACAGTATCTCCACTCATTTTTCCGTAACGTTACCGATAGACGCCCGAGGCCACAGTGTGAATGTCAGTAGGTCAAAGTGGAACAAACTTGTTGAGATGGAACAGGAATGTATTACAATAGGAGACTCGTAGGCTGTAATTGTGCTTAATGGTATTACGTCATAGTTTTATTGTTTTAGGTGTGTTTCAGCTTGATTGGTTATAGAATTTCATGTCCCAGCTATAGGGATTGAATTTCGGTACCGTAACTTCCTACTTCTTGGGCCCTAGGGGGTAACTTTGTCCCAAAACGGGAAAAAGTTTCATTCAGTTCCTATGGCTGCAATCGAAAAAGTCCTTTCTACCATCGTTAGATGGTTAGATGGTAGAAAGAACTTTTTCGATTGCAGCCATAGGAAGTGAATGGCGGGAAATTCAAACTTTTTCCCGTTTTGGGACAAAGTTACCCCCTAAGGCCAAAGAAGTAGGAAGTTACGGTAGCTCTTTCTTGATGCAATTATCCAGTTTAGGTGCACCACACTCACATTGGACTTACATAATAAGCCTATAAAGATTCCACTGCTGGGACACAGGCCTCCTCTTGGTGAAAGGGAATGGGCCGTCATCCACCACAGGAACCCTGTGCGGGTTGGTAGATGTCACATGTTTCCGAATTTTTGGTTCTAGGATATGTCGATATACTCACGATGTTTTCCTTCGGCATTTTGAGAGCAGTGGTGATGAAATTGTTTATACAAAGTAAAGCGCATGCCTGGGGGTCGAACTCACGACCTACAACTCGTAAGTCAGGGCCGTTACCAGTGGCCACCACTGCTCCGCCGTTTTGTCAATACTGACTTTCAATTTCTTCTGTATCGTAGATGCATTAGCAGACAAAAATTCTTACTAGCTTGTACTCTATTACAAGTAATAAACTATTCATTTTTTATAGTATTTGAATCTGCGACGCAAAATCCATTTAGCTATTTTTTTTATTCTCATAGTACTCGTCCTTCGTCGTTCCCTCAACGCTGAGGATCGTGACCATATACGACGCGTCTCTAAGTAATGCGGTTTTCTGCAGCGTGGCGGTAGATGCTACCTCCAACAGCCTTCTTGATCGCATCTGACCATATTACCGGTGTTCTGCTTCGAACTAGAAGTATAGGACAGCATTAAGTTACAGTTTTCTCTTTACCACCCTACGGTTGAATGTCAATTGCACGTCATAAAATGGAAGAAGGTCTATTTGTGTATTTGACATTAAGAAAGTTTCAAACTCAGTTAAGTTTCAATATACTGGAAATTGTTGCCAAAACTAATTAAGCAATTACAAGGTGACTATACTATAAACTGCAATGTATCAACACGAGAATATACTCCCGAGGTACTTCTTCCTTACTACGAGGAAAAGACAAAAAAAAGAAGGAAATCATCGTAAGGAAACCTGCATGTCCTGGAACCAAAAATTCGAAGAAATGTGACATCCACCAACCCGCGATGGGCCCGCGTCATGGATTATATGGCCCACAGAAAAAGAAAGCCCGTGTTCCAACACACAACATTATAAGGCTGATTATTTATTTATTTAAATATACTTTCCTGCATACTAAAAAAATACACAACATACAAAAACACATCAAACACTACAAAATTTACAATGGGCGGCCTTATCGCTCTCTGCGGTCTCTTCCAGGCAATCTTGGAATGGACAGTGATTTTTCTGGACATCAAATGAGGCTGTCGTTGTTGCAAACATGGATTTTGCTATGAGGAAAATTCATGCTCAAATATGACACAGACCCTTCTATCACTACAGTCCTTTCTATACCCAAGGTGAAGGAATCTATAAAGTAGGTTTTATTCTAAGAATCAAGCTGAAAGTGATTGTACCTACCTACCTACCACGTCTAACGTTACATCATGAGTTTCTGTTTTAAAGGATCCGTTTCATTAGTGAATGTGAGAGGCGCTAATTTTATTGATTTTAGCAATTTTCGAATGAAATATTATGTAAACTAGTGGGGTAACGGTGTTGTCTCTGTTTTAAAAGGTCAGGCACAGTTGCTTTGGTTACATTTTTTTAATTTTTATGCAGATTACTAGCTTCTGTCCGCGATTTCGTCCACGTGCAATTTCCTGCTCCCCCGACCGATCGCATTGCGTCGCCCGTCCGCGCTATTCCTTCGTTTTCGCGTATCGTTCTTTTTGAGGTTTTTCTTTTTGCTCGGCTTGGCGTAAGGATCCTAGCGTGATGTCAAAGGCTTCCTCAAGAATAGGGCTATCAAATGCAATAAGATTTTTCTACATCCCACTGGCAGTTCCAGAGATTAGCGCGTTGAAACAAACAAAAATCAAACAATTTCTTTTTATTATTAATAGACTTTCTATTATTTAAATGTAACGTTATAGATCTTGTATACTAATAGGTGCTTCATTTGTTAACCATTTCTATTTTGTTAAGAACCAAGTACTCCCATACCTACTAACACAGTAATTTGAAAACAGTCATTTCAAAAGCCAATTATTTTTAAAAGAGTAACCGTGGTGTTTCTTGCTGGCTCTTCTCGACAGGCCTGTTGGTCTAGTGGTCAGTGGCCCTGACTGCTATGCGCAAGATCGTGGGTTCGATTCCCACCTAGGAAAAATGTTTGTGTGATGAGCACGATCATATTTTGTTCTTTGTCTGGGTGTAATTTATCTATTACATAATATGTATGTATTTAGAAATATATATGTATGTTTATCAGTTGTCTAGTACTCATAGCACAAGCTCTGCTTAGTTTGGGACTAGATGGCGTTGTGTGAAAGTTGTGGAATATTATTATTATTATTATTATTCTCCATAGGAAATGACCAATTAGAACCGTGCACCTATCTTCTGACGTTTCATCAGTGCCTATATAGGCTTATGAGAAATTAAATATTTTTAATTTAAAAATTTCAATTCTTTAACCTCTGGTTGGAAAGATACGTAACTAACACTCTTTATACGCTTCGTCCAGTCTACTAATAGCGATAAATAATAGTAAATTTGTAAATATTAACTTTTTTTGTCTTCTACTGTAGCTCTTGTTGATGAGCTCTGAAATGACGATATGGGTGACAACATTATATGCATTGGATAGATAGATATAATAAATTCATATGAATAATAATATGAAGGGCGGGCGTCTTGGAGAACTGTCTTTTGTAATTATGACGTTCAAAAACTGCTGATTCTCAGCCTAATTTGAATAAATGACTTTCGATTTTGATTTCATATACTATGCTTAATTCTACAGCAAAATTTAACAAAACTCATTTACAAACCATTAACATTCAGGACACCACGGTGATGTTATTTCTAAAAGCGATACCTTCCGGACAACCTTTGAGTAATAGGGGAGACAATAAGTAAAGTTATAATAAAATTATAGTCTTTGGCTATAAGAGTCAGGGAAGACCAAAGAACCGATGGATGGGCTGTGATATGTTATATGTTATATGTGTGATATGTTTAGAAAGGAGATGACTATCGAGATGAGGACTAATAGAGCCGTATGGAAGAAAATGACGTGTTGCACAGACTGCAAGTAAATTGGAATAAGTGCAGGAGAACGATGATATTTATAGTTTATAGATTTTGATAGGTCCCATCTGCACAATGTTGAGCCCACTGCATTTGCGGATAAACTTATCGATAGCAATATTCAATCAAAAACGTTCAATATCAATAAAAACATTTATTTCACAATAAAACAACAACAACAACAATATAATTTAGACATTGTATACCTAAAAACATCAAATTGACTAATAAACTAGGTTTTAAATAATAATCACGGATGCCATTTTACTACAAAAAGCTCTAGCAATATTGCAAATCCATTGACTAGGTTTAGGGAAACAGTTTTGAAATACGTACGGTAGTTTATGAATTCTATTAAAAATTTGTGTATATCCATTTCTTCATTAGTATCAAAATATGTTTGCTTAGGCAGGGATAAAGCTGTCGATGGATGTTGAAGTATCAATTATGTAATATGATCTCTTATGGACATGACAGTCTTGACACCTGTCAAGTCAACATTTTGGCAGCTTTGATTGACGTTTGACGGATCGTTTACTTTGGTAATCTTTTGATGAGCATACAATTTGACTGCTATTTTGAATAATATTTGTAATGCAGTTTGTACCGGCCATCTTTACGTTGCAGATTTATGAGATAACTACGTCTAGTGTGTAAGGAATAGGCATTCCCTAAAGTATTTGCCATCAATGACAATAATAGGCTTTACTCCCAGTTTATGAGGCGGGACAAACATTTATAGCTTTTGGTAGATATTATACACTGTTGTGGAGGTCAGATAGGCAGTCGCTCCATGTAAAATACTGGTATTCAACTGTTAGACTGGAAGCCGACCCCAACATAGTTGGGAAAAGGCTAGGCAGATGATGATGGTAGATATTATACACTGCACTGTTTATTTGTACGGCGTTAAAAAATTTCTATCCGATCGATCGATCCGTCATTTATTTTATTGCACTTATTTCATAATTAGCTCACACATTTCACTTTGAAATATTCATTTCACTTTCAATTCACAAAAAATAATTTTCACTTTAACTTAATGATGACCATGGTACGCCAATTCAGGGGCAGAAGCGTGGCCCGAGTGGGCATAACCCGAATGAGCGTTGTGCGTTATTTGGGCCCCAGAAGAATGACTGGAAGGAACATGATTTGCTAACTGGGCGTTAGAAGAATAACCCGAGGGAACGAGATACGCTATTTGAGCGGTAGAACCATGTCCCGATGGAGCATGATACGCCAATTGGGCGCTAGAACCAGGTCCCGATGGAGCATGATACGCCATTTGGGCGCTAGAACCATGTCCCGATGGAGCATGATACGCCAATTGAGCGTTAGAACCATGACCCGATGGAGCATGATACGCCAATTGAGCGCTAGAACCATGACCCGATGGAGCATGATACGCCAATTGGGCGCTAGAACCATGACCCGAAGGAGCATGATACGCCAATTGGGCGCTAGAACCATGTCCCGAAGAAGCATGATACGCCGATTGAGCGCCTGACGAATGACCCGAGATTCCTGAGAGAGCATTACTAGAATGAGCGTGATACGCTAAATCGGCGCCAGAGACATGACCCGAGGGAATATGATACGCCAATTCGGCGCCAGAAGAATGACTTGATGGTGTCTGGTAACCGATGGTTTCGTAACGGGCATCGTGCTGCTGGTAGCCATGAGTCATGCCTTGGCCAGATTGTTCCTTGTATTTACCTAGAAATAAGAGAAAAACAAATCATTACCTAGTGGACTTATTTTTTTATGTAGATTGAACCGTAAAAACTTTTATGAAAACTGTTTTTCAAATGTTTGGAGCTCCTAAGAAATTCTATTTGCATTTTTTTTAAATCCATTTCTACATTTGTATGAAAATTGTTTGCTTAGCAAGTAATAAAGCTGTCGATGGATGTTGAAGTAAGTATCAATTATGTAACAATAACTTCAATTAATTACCTTCATTTATTTTACAATAAAATTGAGTGCATTGGAAGGACCCTGATGAAGCATAGGTAAACAGGACTACCACTTGATGACTGGTAACCCTCGCTCATAGACATCTATATCACCATTCATAGCGTCAGTATGTGGAAAGTCTCTCAAATACCTACCCATCATTTCACCGGTACACCTACATTTTATACCCTCAAACTATGCAGAACACAGTGCTGCCTTGTGTTAAAAAACGGTATCAGCGGTTCTACTAAGTTACTTTATTGCATCAACACCGTGTGTTCGCATAGTTTGCTATTGACCTTACATTCAACATTGTGTCGACAGTTCAATCTAAATATCATAGATGGCGCTACTTCTATTAATATATCAGTTATAATAATAATATATTTAAAAAACGAAATAATTAATTATTTACTTTATATAATTATAATTATAAAACATATTGTTTATATCGAAGGAAGTATAAGCTTTAAAAAATAGTCAATAGATTGACATGACGAATTAGCAATTACTATAGCGATCTTTTTAAAGTACAGACGCCAACACATCAAGCTACTACAATCTGTCAGATTCCTTTAATGGATTTTCAACATTAGTGCTAAAGCATAAGGTTCAAAGTTGATTGGGAAAATCGTTACGAAAGTTCAAAGTTGATTGAGAAAATCGTTACGGGAAAGTGTTACGGATACTAAAATGTAATGAATGACAGTATAAACATTATCTACTTAGCACGTGTTTTGGCTGAAGATTATTCCGGTCACTGTCATATAACTGGCAATCGAACAAAAGCCACCACATGATACCTATGGGAACATTATCTAAGCTTTGGCTTAGTTTATGTTTTCTTATTTTGTTCATTTTAAGTATTGTATGGCTTTTGGACGGTCGTCTTTTTTGTATACAGGGTGAAATTGAAAACATGCGACAAATCGAAATGGGAGATTTTACTCATCATGAACAACTTTTACCATGGGACCAAACCTGAAATTGCGAAAAAAAAAATCAGCTGTTCCCTACATTTTGACGAGTTATGCGAACATAAATGCAGGGAACAGCTGATTTTTTTTTTCGCGATTTCTGGTTTTATCTCATAGTAAAGGTTGTTCACAATGATGAGCATGTTTTCTATTTCAACCTGTATAGTTAACATTTAAACACAACTCACCATCATCAAAAATTCCAGCAGCCTCATCCTTTGCATTCTGCTCCAAGCTCTTCGCGATAGCTTCAGGCATGGGTGGGGGTGTGGGCAGATGAGCACCCTGGGGGTGGAAGCCATGCTCATCAGCTGTGTAGGTCACGGTGTAGGTCTGGCCATCATCCCCCTTGTAGGAGTAAGCACCGTGAGTGACCGTACCACCGTGTTCGGACGTCTCGCCTGCTTCCTCGGCTTTTATTCCTTGAAAGTGGGAAGAAAGATATTTAGATAGGTAATAACGGATATCTGATTGTTTATTTAATATTTTTTGTTTCTTGGTTTGGTAAAAATCTTAAAAGCTTGTAAGATTCATCGTTTGTGTTTATGGATTTTTTTATTTTGATTGTTGATATTTGGATGAAGTTCCACGAGAAATTCATTACTGGAGGAGTATCTTAGAAATAGGTTGCTGTACCCATTAAGTGCTGTAGATATTATACCAAGCCTCATTGTAACCATCAACAGTGGATTTATTAACTGCCGTGCGATTCTGTAACCATCTCACCATGAAAACTTGCGTGAAGTGAGCGTGGAGTGAGTCGCCAATAGTGTCAATCCCTAGCATCAGCATGACTCACAGCTCACTCTAAGCTCACTTCACCTTAGATAACATGGTGAGATTTTTCCAGAATCGACGGGCTATTGTATGCCCAATCTAAAACCCTAATATATCGCTCATCCAATAGAACAACGACGTAATTACGAAAAACTTTTCTTTAGTTTTCTTGAGTTTTCTCATGAAATTATTACAAATTATTATTGATATTAAAGTAACATACATAAAAATATTAAATATTTTAGCATAATCATTTTAAATATATCATATTTTCAATTTTAAACTTTTAAAACGTTCTCCTGCAAAATAGCTAAAACGTAATTACGTCATTGTTCTATTGGATGAGCGATATCCTCTTTCATTCAAACTTTTCACTGAGAAAATTATATTAATGCTGTACAAGGGTTTTTCAACTCACCATTTTCAGTTTCATAGGAATACTGATACTGATGCCCATTGTTCTCATTATTGAAGCTCAAGATCCTTGCAGTCTTCTCCTCAGATGGCCTGCTGTTATATGACACTTCATGTTCCACTGCCTCATGCCCCGAGAACGTCTGGGGCGCCTGTGATTGCTCAGAATACAATCTACTCTGCTGGTGTTCAAGCGCGGTTTGGTACTGCTCTGCTGACTGCGCGTAGCCTTTCGCTGACTGGCTGGTGTAGATCTGGCCTGCTGATGCAGCGGCGATGAAGGCGGCAATCGGAGCGAGCTGGAAAATTACAGTTTGAGGTCTTTATTTAAGAGTTCCTTCAATGCTTTTTTTTTTCATTTTGACAGTAAATTACAGACATAACATCTTTGAACATGTCATCATCTGCCTAGCCTTTTCCCAACTATGTTGGGGTCGGCTTCCAGTCTAACCGGATGCAACAGAATACTCGTATTTTACATGGAGCGACTACCTATCTGACCTCCACAACCCAGTTACTGGGTAAAACGATACCCCTTGGTAAGACTAGCTGTCAGACTTTCAGGCAACAACCCGTAAAGACTGACAAAGATCCACGAATGACAGCTGGGAACAACGGCTTAACGTGCTTTCCGAGGCACGCCAAGACCCCTCGTCTTGGTGTGTGAAGATGGTCACCCATTCACGGACCAACCCTGGCAAGTGTAGCTTAACCTGGTCGATCGACCCTTGCGGCTGTTATAACTTAGCCACAATCTTTGAACATGTCAACTGATATTAATATCTATCAAGATATAATATATCAGGATCTGTTTCTTATGGTTTTAACTTAATACGAAAGGTGATGCCGCTGGCTATTTTGCCAGCAGATCATTTTAACCCAGCCCCAATTTACCAACGGGCTTAATCCTTAACACTTCAACCCTGGATGATTAATACTCCTTTTACTTTCACCCCAACTGAACAATCAAGAACTTGAACTAAACCATTATAAAAAGAAAAACTTTCACTGAAACCACTCCTAACTTTAAACATAGACGAAAATCTAGACATTAAAATATATAAATTACAGATCTAATTATAATATATCCTGACTAATTATAAGCACTGAACGTACCAACTTCATGATGGTAATTATTTAGCACTTGAATGTAAGGCACTTGGATGTAGAATGAGTTTGTAATTTCTTTCTTACGTTTATATACCGAAAAATTTCCGAGTACGCATAGATGTATGAACTCACACTTGGGATAGAAATGACTCTGTGAACTGTGGACTTGAGCTATGATTACAATTTTGCAGTACTAGGTACTCTTAGCATTTTCGTCCCTCGACTTCACGTGTCATGATGGGTCCAACCCTATTGTCGTCATTTAAGGGAAAAAAAACGAGGTTTTCTAAACACACAATTATAATTATATTTTAATCAAAATACAGCTCAAATAGAAATCTTATAAAACGAAGTTGATTCTTAAAAAATTAACGTTTACCGATTTCACAAATGCATTTCTAAATATTGCTAGGGATAGTAAATGTAGCCAAAGGAGAAGTTTTATTTTCCAGGATCAAAAAAAAACATGACAGTTATTTAGAGATCACTTCTCGATCTTTTTCGATCTCTCTTTTCTTCGTTGTCAATCAATCAATCAATCAACTCAGCCTATCGCAGTCCACTGCTGGACATAGGCCTCTCCCAGACTGCGCCACAACACTCTGTCCTCCGCCTTCCGCATCCAGTCTACCCCAGCCACCTTCTTTAGGTCGTCCGTCCATCTAGCTGGGGGGCGTCCCACACCACGCTTGCCGATACGTGGTCTCCACTCCAGGACTCCTCTGCTCCACCGGCCATCGGCCCTTCGACAGACATGGCCAGCCCACTGCCACTTCAGTTTGCTTACTCTGCTTTCTCTGCTGTTTGTTTTCTTCCTTGTATTATTAATAATTTATTAAACATAATGATGTTCATCACATAAAACAAAAAAGACCAACATATTTAAAACTAGTAGTAGTACGAGTAGTAGTATTTAACACAAAAGGATTTTCCTCATTGTCTGTCAAATAATTATGTCCCACTTTTCTTTATCTATGACACACACACAACCCACCAATTTTGCATCTCCCCAACAACGAATACTCGTAAAGAGTGCCTAACTCCACAGCCAGCGCACTCACATCGACATGTGATTCAAGTCCGAGATCATTGTTAGGTAACAGCAGTAACGAGATGCGCCCGCCGGCTGAACATTTGGAGCACTTATAGAGTTAGGAACGGATAGAGGTGACTCCGTCACGTAATTTTCATGGGATAACACGCTGGTTGTAGGTTGTGTGATAGGTAGAGTGGAAGAATTTAAATGATAAATTAATGTAATCGACTATGAACAAGTTTAGTATGAATTCACCAAATCATGTAAACATTGTTTTCTTAATATAAGAATTTTCTTACGCAAAACCCAGAATTGCCATCAAGCAATCCACTTGAAGGTTTTTTGTAATTTTTACGGCAAGAAAGCTCTTTTCTTTATTTTTAAACTGCTTCAATCGGCACTCGCTTTCAAAGCGTTTAGTATTTGTAAAAATACCTACTTACAACAGGATTGGCATAAGATCTTCGGTAGCTTATGTCAATACAATATTTTTGACTTTTCCATCATCGTTATTGCTGATAGCATGTCACTATGTCTAGGCCCTAAGAACTAATATATTTTTAGCGAAGATCATTTACATAACCATACTACAATCAGCAAAACCACTGAAAATCAGCGCTGTGCTGTGGCCTCCTATCAGCATCATGCTGAGTCTTCTTGTCACAGTCATGACGTACAGCCGTCGATTATTTCTGCTTTATGCTTATGATTTTAGATATATATATTTTGTTTTTACTTTTTATTATTATTAGAACTAATTATCTTTTTGCATCACGTGTTTCTGTGACAAATAAACCTATTTTTCTTTCTTTCTTACAATATTACCTACAAAAATGCTATATGCTCTTAAAGCGTGCACTGTCTAAACATGCCCAACTCTATGTCCGCAAAGTAACTACATACATTACTCGGTGGTGCAGTGTCCAAACAGTCGATATTATTTGTATCAGCTAATAACTGATATACAATAGTCACTTGACGTAACTGTTACTACAACTTAACTGTAACATGTTCGCACTTCGGGCGATAATGATTTACAATTGGATCACTGGGTCAGTATGCTTGAATTCCATTGGAAATTTGGTCTCATTCATTTGGTATGATTGCATGCTATTATTTTAAGTATAGCCACGCTTTTGAAATGATCCTTTTTATTGTGGCGCGTGCTGGAATGAATTGATAGGTTGGTTGTTAGATCGTTTTTAGGGTTCCGTACCCAAAGTGTGCCAACGGGACCCTATTACTAACCCTACGCGGTCCATCGGTCTGTTCGTCCGTCCGTCTGTCTTTCTGTCAGCGGGCTATATCTCATGAACCGTAATAGGTAGTCAGTTGAAATTTTCACTGACCGTGTATTTCTATTGCTGTTTTAGCAACAAGTAATAAAAGTAAAATAAAGTTAAAAATTAAAGGGGGCGTCCATGTCCATACAAAAAAAGTGTTTTTTCGGCGATTTCTTGCCTTGTGGTACGGAACCCTTGGTGTGCGAGTTCGACTTGTACTTGGCCGGTTTTTTTAATTGCGATTTTGGCTAATTAGCCAACCAACCTGTGTGACGTGTTCTCAATGTTTTAGTTCTAGAATTTATATGAAGGTAGCTATTTCGATATATGTATGAGATTCGATTCAGATATTAATATCGGATAATGACCTGGCAATAACTTTAATGAGATATTATATAATTCGTCTTGCAAAATTGCAACAGGTGCTAATACACTTCTACTAGGTAACTCACAGAAGGACTCGGGACTCGGGGGGTCTCGGGATAATAGACACATGAATAAATCATACCCAATTATTTATTATGTACCTAGTTTGTTGTGTACCTATTTACCCAGTTTCGGCGCTATATCATCAACAGTAGTGTGTATAATAGTCACGCAAAATTAACTGTTATTACGTATATGTAATTCGAAATTAGCTATAACTGCCGTACTATTCTGTAAACATCTCACCGTGAAAACTTAGGTGAAGTGAGCGTGGAGTGAGTCGTCAATAGTGGCAATCCCTAGCATCAGCATGACTCACAGCTCACTCTAAGCTCACTTCACCCTAGTTATCACGGTGAGATTTTTCCAGAATCGACCGGCTCAAAATATGATATATTTGATAAAAAAATTGTCACATTTCGCGACATATGCTGTTTAATAAAGCAAAATATTGGGAAAAAAACTTACAAAATTGACAGATTTTCGCCTGTCACATGTCGCCTAGGCCCATAGGCCCTAAGTATTTAATCAAAATGACCCATCAAAGCCCCTCTCACAGAAAAGAGACCTGAATCTCAGCAGTGGAGACATAATAGGCTGATTCTACGTAATCAAACCACATTAGTCTACGTACATTAACACTATCAGTGTACCCTGGACAGTCTTTAAGCATGAAATTGATAAAGATGATTTATCTATTTACACTGTTGCTGGTGTCATACTCTGATGACGAACCTTTCAGTTGATAATTTATTTTATTAAACAAAAAGTGTGGTACA
Source organism: Eremobia ochroleuca (assembly GCA_949629135.1). Lineage (NCBI taxonomy): Eukaryota > Metazoa > Arthropoda > Insecta > Lepidoptera > Noctuidae > Eremobia > Eremobia ochroleuca. The sequence goes on along the minus strand of OX451401.1, from coordinate 17,458,618 downwards.
GTCCTTTACATAAATATAATTTTACAATTTAGGGACAAATCTTAAAGAATACCTAACAATTAACAAAATTAAATCTGGCATCCTAGCTATGTTACATGGTAATCTGTATTAAGGTTCGGCAGTCCAGGTCCCTACAGAGGGGAAATGAATTGATCATCTAAGCAGCTAAGCAGTTTCTACTGTCTCACCAAGGAGGAAATATTTTGCTATCGAATAAAATATTTTGCCATCGAATGAAGGCATCATTCGATAGCAAAATATTTTAAGCGAAACCTAATTAACGAATAGTTATCGTACGATAGTTACTGCAATACTAATTAATCTACGTATCAATATTAGCTAATATAATAATACAATTGTAATTATATCACAATATATCATAATATTGTTGTTATATAACAATCTTATAGACATAATAATGGTGTAGGAATCAGGGTTAAGATACGGTTGTTATGTAACTATTTGAATCGAATCGAGACAAGTGATTGATTGGATTATAACTAATGATTTTGTACTTAAAGACGTTACGCCAATAACAGGATATTATCTACGGGTTCCTAATAACTCCCTCATAGAATCAGCCTGATTAAGTCCGATGAAAAATGATTCTACTTATGCAAACAATGAACGAGCGTTGATCTTCATGTTTGTTGATTGTGTTTGGTCATATTTAAATGGGTAATCAGTTTATGTTTCCTCAAAATGTTATTAGATTAATTAATTCTTACAAAAACAGGTAGGTTGTGCACATGTGATCTTAAAATTTACAGTGTATCGCACTTTTTAATACAATATTTTATGTTTTAGAAGCCATTCTTGGAATTTTACATCGTATCAGTATCCACACAACTCATAGTTATGAAAAAAAAAATTGCCAAAATATAATGAAACAACTGCTAATCCTAGCGAACAGTTAGCAACTCTAGACCAATTCATGCATATTCATCAATTTACTTTTAAGTAATTTGGTGATTAAGGCAATTAATAGCAGCATCCATCAAGAAGCTATATAATAATAGACTCATTTTTATCTCGACAGACGTTCAGATTTCTTTATTTAGTTGTTAGCATTGCCTGTTCCTTTTCTCTTTTGTTGGTGCATTTATGAATGAATTTATTTAGCATTTGTTTTAAAAAAGTAGCGGACTTAACACTATTGTCAGGTAATTTCAGCTAAGTTTTCACGGTGAGATTTTTAAGGTATACATTAGCTGTTCTTTTTTACTAATAGGGTCAAAACGGGATATTTACTGACCATGGGTTTTACAAGTAAGTTTCTGTGTGACTCTGTAAATCGAGAGGTTGAGTAGGACCTAGTCTTATTCCATGGATAACATTGGAGATTCAGGCTATTGACCTAAATGTAATAAAAACTGGCCGTAGTTACTTGGGTAGCAAAATTAAAAGTGCGGAAGGATATGGGGAGACCCTAGCTCAACAGTGGAACATTTAGGCCCACTTGCAGCATGAATCACTAAATGAGTTTGACGATAAACATAATAATTAGACATCTTGCTGTTTCTGTCATACGTTTGAAGATGTCAGAGACAGAATGATGTCTCTCTAACGTTCATTATTGCCTTCTACGAATAGATACGTGGTGCACAAATTACGTTTTAAACTAAAAAAACGGTCATTGGTTCCAAACAGAAAAAGGAATACATCCAAAATATTCATTTTAATCAATTTACATTTGATACGGTTTTTAAAATTCACAAAAAATCTCATAAATATCTAATGGCATCCTTGTTATTTAAATTTAACTACACTTTTAGACATACTCCCATTTAAAATGTCAGAATCTATTGCTGGTATTGAGTTATAGCATTATTTTAAGTTATTCGATGATTTAAATTGTATTTTTTTGTATCAAAATGTAGTGTGAGAGAAAAGATGTTACTACACTTTAAGTACCAAGCTAAGCTTTTTAATGCACGTATATTTTTATGGGAGGCCTTCTAACGCTACGTCTTCCTTTCACCTTGTGAAGGCCGCAGCAATCCACTGGATTCGGGAAACACAGAACCTGTCGAATTGGCGGTGCTTGGGAGAGGACTATATTCAGCAGTGGACGACTTTCGACTGAAAGGATGATGATGATGTGATAATTCTAAGAATACTATCGAAACCATTTCTGGCATTTCTCTATAAGATTAAATGCTCCAGTAAATAAAATATTCATGATAATTTCGATATTTATAATTACTTACATTTTGTCTTAATTTATTTTAATTATGTAGGTACAAATCATCATCTGCCAAGCCTTTTTCCCAACTACGTTGGGGTCGGCTTCCAGTCTAATCGGATGCAGCTGAATACCAGTATTTTACATGCAGCGACTGCCTGTCTGACCTTCACAACCCAGTTATTGGGTAATACGATACCCCTACGTAAGACTGGTTGTCAGACATTCAGGCTTCTGACTACCCGTAACGACTGTCAAAGATCCACGAATGACAGCCGGGACCAACGGCTTAACGTGCTTTCCGAGGCATGGAGAGTCTCGGCATATAAAGATGGTCACCCATTCACCGACCAACCACGGTAAGCGTAGCTTTACCTGATCGATCGACCTGTGCGGCTGTTATTATTTAGCCACGGGCCCCTCATTTATGTAAGTACACGCAAAACAATAAAGAAAAATACATAACGATAGAAGAGCACACAGGTAGCTACGTAGGAGCTGCTACCTACATCATTCGAAACTTCATTACTATACTAGTGAAAAAAAAAAAAATTGTAAGAAGGTTTTGTTGATGGTTACAAGTAAAATTATTTCATACCTAATTACTTATACAATATTATGTAACACATTGCACAATGCATTTCGCACGATCCTTGCTCGACCCAGTCCACGCCACTGAGCTTTAAATTCGTCCCTAAATAATCACGATCCCATCCAGCCTGTCCCTTGCTGCTCTGGCCCAGCGATGCCCTAAACCAAGGCCCGTACCCTGCAGGACTCCCTGAGGGCCTGCTTAGTTTAAAGTTTTATGCACTGGTTGGAGGCATTAATTTATTGAGGCATCCACAGGATAGCCCGGTTAAGCAACGTAGACAACCGCCTATTTTGACCTAGGTAAACTTGAGAGATGCCATACATAAAAAATAGAAGCACAATGCATTTTACAAACACGAAAAACATTATAATTTCCGAAAATATCATTTTAATTTCCAAATTCACTTTTAATTCAGGAATTATTGACAGGCATGTTGGTCTAGTGGTCAGTAGCCCTGCCTGCTATGCGCAAGGTCGTGGGTTCGATTCCCACCTAGGACAAATGTTTGTGTGATGAGCACGATCATTTGTTCTTTGTCTGGGTGTAATTTATCTATAATACGTATGTATTTAGAAATATATAAGTATGTATGTTTATCAGTTGTCTAGTACTCATAGCACAAGCTCTGCTTATTTTGGGACTAGATGGTGTTGTGTGAAAGTTGTAGAATATTATTATTATAATTTTATACTCAGCGTGAGCAATATCATTATACACACACATATAACTAGCACAGCTTTTAATGGAAGCTCTACTTTATAGGTAGTCTAAATAGGCCTCCAAGACCTCGAAGATGAAGGCCTATTATTGTTATGATTTACTGTGTCAATCTACATGTAGGTAGTACCTACTTCACTCTACCTACCCACTTACAGCTTTTGGAGGATGTCTTCGAATTATTGTAATACATTATGGATTTTAAGATTAGATTGAAGTAGAACCAACAACTGAACAAGAAATTAAATTAAATTTACTTTTGTAAATAGATCTTTTAAGACACTTTTACACGTCAATATTTTTTTGGTCAATTTTTTTTAAACAAGATGGCTCTGGCATGTACCTTTCGCAATGACTAATTGTAGGCGGAATGTTTTCTAAATAAGAAGTGCACTTAGATTCAATAGGTTTCCTGGGGACCTTAATACACGGACTTTAAACTTTGGTATTTGGTTTTTATTTGTTTTTTATCTGATGTACGTCTCAGGTGTACTGTGTGTCTTACAGTCTGTGCTAAATAAATGTATTTTCTTTCTTTCTTCTTTCTTTAATGTGGACATGTTCTGCACCAGCAGCGTGGCGACCTTTAGACTGCTTTCGGCACAGTCATTTTTCAATGATAGTTAACCTTATCTACTACTCTCTCAACTGATTATATTAACTTGTATATACATACATTTTTTTTATGGACTTTTCCCTCAAGTATATGTGGAGGCTTGTTATTAGCTATTTTTTTAATATTACATTCTTTATGTCATTGGTCTAAGCCTTCTTTAAAATAAAATAAATAACAAATAAATAAATACTATATATAAAATACAATAAATACTAACATAACCTAACCTAAAGCTGAAGAGTTAGTTTGTTTGAATGCGCTGATCTCTGGATCTCTGGCATAGTCGGATTTGAAAAAATAGTTTTGCATTTCATATCCCAAGTATTGAAAACATTAGTTATAGGCTATTTAACATAAAGTTACGACCCTTAGGAGACGAACGAAAACAAAAAATAAAAAATAAAAAAGAATGCTAACCTAACACGAAGTAACAGAGAGGGCGGTCAAACGATGCGACGCGGTGGATCGAGGCCGAAATTTTACGTAGACGAAGTTTTTTTTTTTCTAAAGCAGTCCTATTTGTATTACTGCACACTCTTTTCAGAGTTTGGTCACGGTAATATTATCTTACCGTGGTTTGGTTGTGGGTTTTCGGAAAATACAAGAATTTCTAAAGACATGCAATAAAGAACAGCAGGTCGATTCTGTAAAAATCTCTCCGTGAAATCACAAGTGAAGTGAGCACTTCATAGTATTAATCCGTAGATAATGACAGCTCGCTTCACCCAAGCTTTCACGGTGAGATGGTTACAGAATTGCCCGGCAGGGTATGGCATCTAGTTAATCATTCCGTCAGGCAGTTAAATAACCAACTCAAAAATGGAATACATGGGAAAAATAAAAAAAAAAATCTGAAATACTGTGAGACTGAGTGTAAACAAGGTTTTATGATCCGTGGCAAAAGATATTGACCATTTAGCAGAGATGGTAGCAGAATTTAATGCTTTTGCATGAAAATCTTTAATGATTAAATATTCTATTAACAATGCAGTCACCAACAAATTAGGATTATTAAGCTATAATATACTAATACATTAGGATTATCATGCCATTAATCATTTGGATGTCCCTAATGATTAATGACAACACCACCCAAGCACATAGCCAGGTTCGTTGACCTATAACCCAAAACTGCAACGTAACATATCACAGCATACTGCCTGTAATCCCCTAAGGGCAGATTTCGCCAATTATTTTTAACCCTTAATTGCATGATTTTTACTTTTTAAGCAAATTAAATTTATTTGGACGTAACATTAGCTCTATAGCAAGGAAAAAATATTAAAAAAAATATATTCATAAAAATACTTTTTTTTTAAATCTTTATGTTATCAGAACGAATCTAATGGGAACAAAATGAGTTGAATATCTCTAACAATTGGGGAATCCCCGTGCTCTGTGGAAACGAAAATATGGCATTGGATTGGTTGATGGAAATTTCCATCACGATGCATTTAAGGGTTAAGTCTCATGTAATAGGGGCGAGACTATTGAGTATCAATCAGGCACAGATCCAGATTCCGGGCTGCTACTGAGAGATTCCAGATGGAAAACCCAAAAATACTTTACCCGACCCAGGATTTGAGCCCGGTACCTCATGATCAGCCGTGCGATTCTGTAACCATCTCACCGTGAAAACTTTGGTGAAGTGAGCGTGGAGTGAGTCATCAATAGTGTCAATCCCTAGCATTAGCATGACTCACAGCTCACTCTAAGCTCACTTTACCTTAGTTAGCACGGTGAGATTTTTCCAGAATCGACCGGCAGCAGTAGCGTTTGCAATCACTAGAGCAAAGAGGCAGACCCTATTATTTAACCGAAATTGCCGCTGTAAAACTCATCAAACCTTTAATAAAATTTTAAAAATATTTCCCTGGTTAACTTGTAATATTTCATAATAAAAAAAATTGTATTGATCTTTTTAAAGCCTCAGGTCAAATGATTATATCATGTTCTCACATCTAAGACATCACTAAAACCTGGAAATCGAACCTCATCATATGACTAGACCTGCGAGGCAGTAGCACACACAAAGATACACTGACGTATAATCCTAAACTGCAATTTTCATTTCTAATACTAATACAACATCGTAATCCTTTAGTCCTTAAGAAAACCATGATCCTTCAAAATGTAAGATTTATGAAGACCACTACTATGACATTATCAAAGCATGATTAATGTGTTAAAGTACACTGGATGGGCACAGATTGTATTACATAATAGCACATAATTATAGAATAGAACACTCTTTGTTATGTACACCATATACATTACAGACATAAATATATAAATTTTACAAAGGGTGGTCTTATCGCTAAGAGCGATCTTTTAGAGACAACCTTTGGATGGATTGAAAAGGGAAGGAGAGACAAATATTGTAGGTAGTCTGTGGTGTAAAAAGGGGAGGATCAAACTTGGGAATAACGGACTTCGCTGAGAGAAAAATGAATTTAAAGTTCAAGTCCACTCGACTCATTCCTTTTTCCAAATTTATTTATTTATTTTTATTAAATAATTTCTTATAACTAGTATCACGAGAATTAAATATGTTTAACATTTTATTATTATTGTTAACAATAAAATAAAATAATAAAATGCATTGAAATTGAAAAAAATAAATATAAACATCAGATATATAATAAATAACTTCACCATTTGAATTATTTATTGATTAAAATAAGTTTTTTTTTAATACAGATAAACACATAAATTTTGAAAAAAAAAAATATGTGTCGAGAATTGAACTTTAAATTCATTTTTCTCAAAAATGTAATCGAATTGCGTCTTACCATTTTACCCAGTTATTGAGGAGAGGCAACCCTACAACATTTATATAAAAATCAGCGGAATCCGTGTTTATCAAGTTTGATACTCTCCTTTTAAGATGAATCCATCTTGATTAGACTGGCAAGCGCTACAGCTGAGCACGAGGTCCCGGATTCGAAGGTCAGGCAGTGTTTTTGGAAATTTCTCAGTAGCAGCCCGGACTCTGGATTTGTGCCCCGTTGATGGTAATGGGCTCACCCCCTATTACATGGGACTTAAGCATAATTGGCGAAATGTGGGAGTACTATAGGTACACCTCTGTCCATCCCTTCGGGGAAGCAAGGCGATATGTTATGTACCACTATGACATTAACAAACCATGATTAATGTACTAGAGGGGACAGATGTTAATAGCACATGAAAATATCGACTAAGATGAATCGACGTTGAATTAGATTTGAAATTGAGGATAATATGTGACGAAATCACTCGACATTCCCCAAAGGTTACTAGGAGAGTAGGAATTGTATCATGTCGAGGGAATGCCGGTATGATTAATGTGCTTGAGTGCATAGCTGTCTTTCCTGAATGAAGGCTTTAATACTAGGAGGCATTTAATAGAGGATTTGCAAATACTCATAGTAAACAGCTCTTTATATTTGAAGTGTAGATACAGGTGCTGGACAATACCTGATTACTTGCAACCACGTTTGAATGAGGTTTCATAAGGATTTTCTGTTGACCTATTTCTGGAAGTAAGCAGGCAAAATGCCGCTTTCTTACTGATGTGAAGACCTATAAACAATTAGACTTATATGTTCGTTTCAGATTAAATGATAATCATAAGTGATGTTTATGTCTGTAAATGGCTTAAAAACACTTATACACGTCAAAAATACCTCATGTTTTCAAATTAGATGAGTTCGGGGCTTCGTATCTGAGAAGAAAGACCGAAAAACTCAGGTCACCGACTCTTTAAAGTCCAGATATAATTTTGGTCAGCCTTTCTGTGAATATGGAGATTAAAGTCTGAGATAGATTAATTTTGTTTTAGGAAGTTTTAGGTCTAACTTATTTCAGCTGCTTGAGAAATAAATTATCATATACGTTTCTATTCTTAAAGTTTTTTGAACACTAGTTACAACGAAGACTTGTAACTACGCTTCATAATCCAAGGTTAATCAGCACAAAATTATACCAACATTTTAATTGCCATCAAACTAGATTTAACACGTTCAAATTATAACCTACAATAATACAATGTAGTAACGGCATAACGGTTAGCCCATCTCGGTATAAAAACAGTAATAAAGTTAATTTTATAGCCCCATTCTAATTGTACAAGACTTAAAGAAGTTCATCAAATGTTATGACTTTATTGCATCAATATGAGAATAGAATTAATTATGCCTTAAAAGGTTTTGTTGCAAAACTTGAAGTGTTAAAAATAAATGAGAGTTTTTTAATTACTTATCTAATTTAACCTAAAGAAAAACGGAAGAGATACCTGCTGTTGTTAGGATCCTAAAACTTGCAGTATTTGATATCATGGCCCATGTCTTTTTCATGTACAGTCACCAAAAGAGATAAGTAACCAGTGTCGTCGGATATAGTTGAAGTTTGGTAAGAAACCGGTCGAAGTTTTTGAGTGAAATTTAATTTGAGAAAAGAACTGTTTGTTTTCTATTCATTCAATAAAATTTTATCCGAAAACATCCATTGGTTTCTTACTAAACTTCAACTATATCCGACGACACTGGTTACTTATCTCTTTTGGTGACTGTACACGATCGCCAAGGAAATTTCTTACTTGAAGTTTCTAACTGCAGTAGCCATTATTTGTTAACAAAATAAGAACAAGTTTCAACATCAAAAAGAGCAAGAGAAGAAGAAGAAGTTTTCTGTCTTCAAACAGAGAAGAATATTCGTGTTCTACACTACTAACTAAAATTTTACACTTTTGATTTTTCCCGAAGGAAACATAGCCATCTTTTCACCTTACAAGTAAATGTGTTTCTCAGGCACTCAACCGTAAAGGTAATGAACGAGTCAAAATAAAACAATAGTTAAAATTATTATTGCAAATTTATTGCTTCAATATACAAAATAACGTACAGAAGAGCCATCACTTACAACATACGATGAGAAACTCACAAAGTTCACTTGAACAAACAACTGACGATCGTTTTACAATTTTGCAGCCAAAGTATTTGTGACTTTATCATCATGCGTTGTATATCGTAGATCTCCTGTGCTTTTTCTTTTCACTGTAAATATAATCCTTAATGTCTAATATCAAATGGCACTGTACAATGTTGCTGTCTTGTCTCGCTGCGGTGCTGTCTCAGTAGCGACGGTAGGGGCGGAAAGGGTTGTATCTCGTAGGGTATTGGTTGCGGGCTAAGACAACGCCAGGGGCGTATCTGGCGTCGTGGTAGCTTCCTGAGAAATAGAAAGAGAAAAATTAATATAAGTAACGATAAGGTGGGCTGTAAGGCTTCGTTTATACGATAATCAGTACGATGCTTTATGGTAAAAAGTGGGGATCACACGTGAACATTAAAGTGTTCATACAAAATTTTAAAAAATTGTAGTATGAAACTGCCATATGATCCCAACATCTCCGTATGAGCGGGAGCTCATACGGAGATGTTGGGATCATATGGAACTAACAAGATAAATATTAATTTGAGTATGAAAAAGTATTCTTCACCTAGTTATGATGGTAAATTCCTAGTTTATATAGCTAAAATGTAGGTACTACGTTTTAAATCTTGCCTTTTATCAACTATGTTGAGTTGGCTTCTAGTCTAACCAGATGGAGCTAGATAACAGTATTACACATAGAGCGGCTGAAAAACCTTGGTCCCTAACAATATAATTTGTTCCCAATGTTTGTATGAGTAATAGAATCGCACCTAGTCATTGACACCATCATCAATGACAGAGATACAGTAAAAACTCTGGTCAATATTACAAATATGGATATTTTTACTTCTTCATCTTAAAATTCATGAAGTGTCACTAATGATTAGTAAAAGACATTAACACATTGTAAAACTGTACATATCTTAACATGTGCGAAAGCGGCAATTATTCACTTCATCGTGAAGGCTTAGTAGCCCGTTCACTATAGCGATAATTATTGCGCTAATTATAGCGTTATTAACAAGATATCTAGATTAATGGATATGACACAATAAAATGTTGATTAACGTCCAACATGTGGGTTGATATCACAATGTTGGTGGGCTTAGCAGATTTGTTGGAGCTGTCACGTAGGGACGATTAATTTTATTACGGTGGCTACAGGTGAAGTCTCAATTATAAGTTATTTGTAACCCGATTAGAAACGTATGTAATTGCGAGCCTTACGTTTATCTGGATTGAATTGTATGCGAATTTGCAATATGGTTTTTGTGACCGCAGTGTTTTTTTTTTTTTGTCAAAAGTATAAGTACCTACTTTTTTTTTTTCATAATCTCTTAACTAACTATTTACTATGGGTACTAAATTAAAAGACTAACAATATAAATAAATACAAAAACAAAAGAATATATAGGCGTCCAAGTACTCGTCCGCATTCAAAGTTAAATACATCTTTAAACCTTACTGCATTGGCAATTCTTGTACTGTGAGCTAATTATTCGTATCCAATGGAAAGCTATAATTTTATAACAGACGGAAAATAGTAGTTTTGAGATGCCATTCATATCATCATTATTATCATCGCCCACAGCCCGACTTGTTCCACTGCTGGACGTTAAGCCTCTTTGCTTGGGCCATTGCCTGATTTAAAATAATAAAGGACAACTTGACAAACCGGTATCAGCCGCTCTATTCGGTTAATCTGTTGGAGCTAACCATTTTGGTCACCCAAACACAATATTGAGATTTTCATCAGGATAACAAAAATCAAAACGAGTGAAACACATAGTACAATGATTCTTTACCATCATCGAAAATTCCAGCAGCCTCATCTCTCGCGTTCTCCTGGAGCGATCTGGCAATGGCCTCAGGAATTGGGGGTGGGGTGGGAAGATGAGAACCCTGGGGTTGGAAGCCGTTGGCGTCAGCGGTGTAGGTTACGCGGTAAACCTGGCCGTCATCACCGGTGTAAGAGTAGCTCCCCGCCGCCTGGATGCCATTGGCTTCGACGCCGGTTTCGTCGGCGTGGATGCCTGGAAAGATGGAAAATGTATTAGGTTATTAACATTTATAAATACATAAGATATTATATTGGCTGTGCCATCAAAAAATCATTCACCAGGATGATGTGAAAGGTTATTACTAAGATCACTTTATTTGACGGAGGACGAATTAGTGGTTACAAAGTTTATTGTTATTAGTTGACAGGGAATAAATAAATAGTTAAACGTCAATTAGGCTCTGCGTGGAATTGTCTAGCACTCCATAACAGAAAAAAAAAGAACAGTTAGAACACAATATAATTATCGCTAAAAGAAATGAAAAGGGTATGGCAGCTTTGGTATGTCACATAGACTAGAAGGCCAATTATCGTAAATTAAAACGTTCAAAATCTTGTCGCAATCTCAGCGATTGTCACTGTCAAAAATAAGTTCCGTACGGAACTTAGAGGTTATTTTTTACAGATTGAGACTGAGATCGGACCGTGAGCGTTCTTAAAATTACGAGAACTGCCCCTCTGGTACCAAATTGGATATTGCTAGACAATACAAAAAATAATGAATCATTTCTTTGCACATTGTAACCGAACCGTCACAAATTCTAACACAAACAATGCTACAAACCGTTACACATGTTTACCTAAACCCAAGCTCATTGTGAAAATGGCAAGTAATTGTGCTAGATAAGATCTACCCACTTAAGTACGGTCTGCAATATGTGCAACAAGCTAATATTTATGGATAATGTGTTCAATTCCAGCTTATTTCCGATCTATTTTGTAATATACAGACCCTTTTGAATTTTAATCAGGTTAACTAGCTTGGACCACGAAATTATAATAGCTTGCTGTTTACTTTTACAATCACTCACTGTCTGAAATGTTATCTTAAACAGAATCTAATGCATCTGAGTGTGCATTTGATTTAAATGGCACGATTTTCGCAGTATTTATGATACGGTTTGTTAAGCTGCGAATTGCAGATTGATTTCTAGCCAGAAAAAAAAGCTTGTCTACTCTTTACACAACGATTATAATTAAGAGGAATTATGTTATCCTTTGTTTTAGTGTACTGAAGTTGGTGCGTGTGAGGTTTGTAGCATAACTCAAAGATTTCTAGAAGAGCAATTTTTATACTTTATATTCCGATACTTTGTATAGATGCGTAGAGTTATTCTCAATGACTTTCAATAATATCAAGTCTCGCTGTCTATATATCACATTCTTAGCCAAATGAAAATAAATAAAATTGTAGCTATTTAATTACGTGGGTAAAATACACGCTATATGCTTATGATTTACACCAAACCGTACACTATAGGTTTCAAATGAAGTATTTTACGTAAAGTTTCGTAAAGTACGGACGCACCCACGATCAGCTTGATTAGGTTAATAATGTGAATGCGTATCATCTCGCTTTAAAACCTGTGTGGTAAGTAGATTTTGATGTCACTATTTTGATTTATGTAGGACCGGTTTACAGATCAGATTACACTAATAACAACAAAGTTGGCACTAAAAGTAAAGGGGGATAAATATAATGACCACCATAAAATGCTTTGATACCCTTAGTTTTGTAACCAAAAATATCTACTTAACACCAGAAAAATAAAGTCTAAAAATACAATAGTACCAGCTATTTTAGTCAGGACTCCACTTTAAATTGTATTCGACCACCAAATTTAGTAAATGATCACCAAATATTAAAGCGCTGGTATAATTTTGGTGATCATTTACTACTTTTGGGATAACAATGATTTATTTGGACTCATTTTGCTTAAATAGGATAGCAGAATTTAAAAACTTTGGTTATAATTTTACTTTCAAATGTTGGTTTAATTTTGGTGATCATTTACTATTTTTGGGTTACTTATGATTTACTTGGAGTCATTTTACTTAAATAGGATAGCAAAGTGTTAAAACTTTGGTTATAATTTTACATGAAAAAAAAAAATGCAAAAGTGTTTATTCCCAATAATACTTTACAATACATATTTCTTACCTCTGCCAAACTGCAAAGCAGTTTGTTGGCAGAAAAATGCGAGTGTCATCTTGGTGATCATTTACTACTTTTGTCTGCTATTTGTTACTATATCTGGTGGTAAGTTAAACATAAGCCAAAGTAAAGAGCAGGTTGGAATTTTTGTTCTTCGGTTTGTCCTTTTGTAATGTTTTATATGTAATTAATTCTGATTGTAGCACACATGAGTTTGCATTGAGAAAAATCTTTCGTTTAAGCACAAATGTTATAAGGACCGAAGCTTTATTATTCTTATAATATAAATCTATACTTGCAAGAGCCACTCAAAAATAGGTCACACTTTAGTAAAAATATTTATCTTCAAGCTAGGTCGATATTGGGACTGACCTATATGTCTCAGATATTATATTATAAGTATTGTTATTTGAGGACGATGACACCTTAAGTTTTTCATAAGCTACACCTGTTAAAAGTTTTTCACTGTGGCATTATACCAACCATTTTCACACACAAAGAAATCACACGAAAAACTCACCATTCTCCGTATCAAATTCGTAACGGAATCCCTGCTCGTTGACCTCAGAATTGGACCTCAAGATGGCGGCGCTCCTGTCAAGTGCAGCCCTGGCTCTGGAGTCCTGGTAGTTGTAGGGGTAACGGTACTGGGGGGCGACGTAGCCAGGGGTCACGTAGCCGGGAAGGACGGCGGCAGCGCAGGCGCCGATGATGCAAGCGAGGATGATCTAAAGGAAAACGGGGTTGAATTTGGTGTTAGTGAAGATGGAGAGGAAGTTACCAATTCCCCAAATCGGCGTAATATCTCTTCTCCTAAAATTCCATTTCCATTAACCGGGCACAAATCTAGGCTAACGTTCGCGAAGAACATGAAAATACATTACTAAGTTTGTAAAAAAATTACAAAGTGGTAAACACACAAAATTACAAAGTAGTAACTGCGTTTACCACTTTGTAATTTTGTGAAAATTATTCACTCCTTAATAATTTTTATCTCATTAGTAATTGGCTCATTTAATCTTTGTGGGCTCTTTCATAGTAAATCATTTGTTTATTGTTCTGCAGTTACAATATACAAAACAATAGCCCATCAAACACTATCACAAGAACACTTCCTAAGCTATTACGGTAACCGTTACCGAAGTTCTATAACCGAATAAACAACAAAAATATTATCAAAGAAAACACAATGAAACCCCATAGCGAAACAGTTGCACAAATCACGAAAACTATAACCAAACGTCACGATGAAAAAAAAGAACTGACACTACAAAGGAGTAGATATCGAATTCGACAGCAAACTCTTTTGACACAAATTCTCGTGACTTAATTTTTCGATTCGTCTAAAGCTTTTGATACACCTACCAACTTCATGTTGTTATCTGGTCTGAGGTTGGCAGAAGAATGCTGGTGTTGGTCCTCGTTCCACTATATATAGGTGTCGACCTGATATCCTGAAGCAAGGTCATGGTCAGGCAAAGTTGCATTAGAAGATCTGATTCACTATTATACGTGGATGATGGTTTTAATTAGGTCTCTGCGGAATTTGAAAGGGGAATTCAAACGCCCGTTCATTTTTTGAACACTTTTGAACTTACACGTCTAATAAAGGTTACAGACCCAATAAAAGTAATTATGATTTAATTTATTGTGTTGATAAAAATATCGATATTCAATTTGGTTTTTTATTGGTTCAGACAATATGTCCGATTGTTTTCCTGTCAAATAATTCATTTTAAACAATTATAATTGAAAAATAATAATATCCGTATTTTGTGTGATGAGATTAGAATTTAATCAATGATCAATCAAAAATAATTTAAAACGTATAATACAAAAGCTTTCAGTTTCTGATTATCAAGTTCTAAGTCTTGAAATCGCTATTAATTAAACTAGCAATTATAGTCATTGTAATATACTCACGCTATAATTTAATTTGAGTAAGGTGACTTTTGTTAATTAAGGATTATCCAATTAATTTTCTTTTATCCGTGTTATAAAATAGACGAATGACAATTTTTCTACGGAATATTACTGTCAAACATTCAAAATTGTTCCTTGGATATTGGAAAAATCAGCCCTAACCCCGGTAACTTTAATAATTGACAAATATAAATTGGAACGCAGTCAGTCAACAAAAATATGTCAGATTAAAAACATTTTTGTTGACATTTGTGCCAAGATATTATGCTGGTTAATAAAAGTTAATGATTGATTAATTTTAAGTGAAGTCTCTGAGTGCGGCAGTTAGTCTATAATTATCTTCTTCTTATACAAGGTGTAACTTAAATAACGCACAACCTCTTAAGGGGTCATTGTACTCATCATTATGAACAACTTTTACTATGGGACCAAACCTGAAATCGCGAAAAAAAAATCAGCTGTTCCCTACATTTATGTTCGCATAACTCGTCAAAATGTAGGGAACAGCTGATTTTTTTTTCGCGATTTCCAGTTTGGTCCCATAGTAAAAGTTGTTCATAATGATGAGTACAATGACTCCTTAAGAGGTTGTGCGTTATTTAAGTTACACCTTGTATATTTAACAAAAATGAAATGCTGTTTATTGGCAAGCGCATCACCTGTGAACGGTTTGACCGATATGGCGTTAGTGGTTTTAAAATGTTCGTATTAGTCCGAACCAGGTTTTTATGGACAGAAAAATTGAAAAAGTTTCCCAGAAAATCTTCAAATTTGCGAAAAACTGAACAGCCTTTTTTATATGAATCATTTAAATTTGGACAAGACAATGTCAGTCGGGTCAGCTAGTAGATTATAAAAATAAAACATTGGGGTTGACCAATAAAAAAGCATATAACCCCATAACTTTGCGATCTGTAATATCATTCACACAATTACATAACTTACTGAGTATATTCAAAAGCCCATATGGAAAATAAAACAATATCCATTTAATACTTCAAAGATATGTTCTTCGTAAATTGAAATTGAATCCGCACTAAGATTACATCTAATCAGAGCAAGATTAATATCACCATTTACAGCGTTGAGTGAGCCTAAAATATTCACCACGTACAATACAAAAAAAAACAATTTATTTCTGCGGCTGTCAACCGGTAGTAGGTATGACATCCTTGTACGTAATATTTATAGTTCCAGTTGTCAAAATTATTTTCAACGGTTTTGTAGCACTTGTTTCATTAAAACGAGATGTTTGGAGCCACCGTTTAGATACACCTTGGTTTTTTAAGTATGTACAGACGCCAGCACATCAAGCTACCCGAAACTGTCAAATTTTCCCAATCCACTTTGAACCTAATGGTTTGGCGATAATGTTGAAAATCTATTGAAGAAATCTGACAGATTGTAGTAGCTTGTGCTGGCGTCTGTACAAAAAATATACTTTTTATTTTTTATACGGCGTAGGGCGTGGCTGGGTGGCTGGTAGCAGCTGGATGAGAGTTGCTGAGAATCGAGCTAAATGGCGCGTAATTGGAGAGGTTTATGTCCAGCAGTATACTGCTGTAGCCTGATGATAATGAGGGCGTGGCCTTTCTTGTTTTTATTTTTGGACGACGGTACTTTGATTTGACTTTTTTGTATTGTTTGAGTCCACCTGATTGCAGTACCGGTGGCATATTTTAGGTAAACATAAGGTGAGCCACTTGTTGAAGTTCGGAGGAATTCAATGCACGCGGGAAGCACAGACATGGTCATTGTTGCTATGATTGTGGAAACAGTGTCCAGCAGTGGACATCTTTAGCATGATGGAACTATCTACTCCGATTGTAAGTACCCGTTTCTAGGTTTTGCCAAAATGAAACCATTTTTAGAAAAGGTACCTTGCTGAGTTGAACTTTTTTGCCAAATAAACCTTATAAGAGAATTTTATTTATTTTATTATTTATATTATACACACATAATTATAATTTGAGTACAAAGGTACCGCTTATTTCTTAAGAATTTTGTTACATTTCTAATTAAAAAGTTCCTGCATTCCTTTTAAGGCCACCCAAAATTGCACGTGTGGCCTATATCTAGGTCATGCCTGCGATAGCCTGTTATTATCAATGATAATGTCTTGCACTAATAACTTATGTTAATTACAAGTTGTGGCAAAGATTGCATTTGGATTGACATTTTAGACCAGCACAGATTAGTTGTGCTTTTAAAGAGTGCACGATTCTTTGTGCCAAAACCGACTCTGCATATCTAAACACATCTTGGGTCACCTGTTGCTTATACATAAACAAATGTCAAATCATAAACCTTATCTTGTAATGAATATCTGAGTACTTTAAAACCGTTGTCATTAAATCATTGTCTACCTCCTTATACGAGTAGTCCAGTCTTTTTATAGTCATTTATCCTCAGTTTTGACAAAGTCTTTTAGGTTTGTCCTTTAGTTTGTCAGTCTGGTCTGGTAGCACCTCGGAGTCAAGATGTGTACCTGATAATTTAGGCTCGCCCCCTTCAGCGCCTATTACACGGGATTATATCTGGTGAAATATGTGTACTATATATCTCTCTGAGCCCTTTTGTTGTTGTATTGTCATCTTCATCATTTTCATAGATAATTTCTTTAATACAAGGGTCACCTTCATCTCAAAACTTAAATGTCAAAACATTAAGCTTATAATGAACATCAACTTTATAGTTAACCATTGTCATCAAAATTAAGATCATTCAGATTAGATCTCGTCACGGTTCCAACATCCTGGTCCGTTTGATTGATTGTCAGAGCAACATCCTACCAAATATCGTTTAAAAGTAATGCTGTAGGATTAATTTATATTTCCATAATCTTTTTATATACAAAAGATGTGTTTACGAGATTTTTATTGTCTTAATTAGTTTTATTCATCCGGCGAGCTTTGAGCTCGTGTAATCTATCATTATTGATGTGTTATGGAGTTTAAACGAGTTTCACACTAGGTCACATACTTAGTGCGGTTGTTCGTCTGTATGTAGTCTAGTTTTTCTGGGTGGCCTTGCGTTTAGGGCGGAAACGTCAGGGTAGACCGCGGAATTGAAATTTTCTTAGGTTTTTTTTCAATTTGCAGGTCTGCATCAGGATGTATGTTGATTTAAATATGAATTGGGGCCGTAACAAATATTTACATATAGAATTATAATCATAAAAATCATCAACACAACTCCCTAAGTACATATTACATACCGAATGACTATTTCATGAAATCATGACAATTGAAGCCAATTCTAACCTAAGGAGTTTTATATCCATCTTATTCTCAGAAGCAATGTGATTGACGATGAGGCTGGCCTGTTTAAAAAAAAGCATTTCCTAGTGGTTGTATTTTTTTTTTTGTGGAATTGCTATCTTTATACGTTCTGCTTTGAAGAAGTCAACTGATAAAGACCTCTGGAAGCTTACTACTTGGTTAAGCATTATATATACCCAGTTGGTATATTTTTAACATAGAGATGTTGTTTAAAAATACTATACGCTTGTGAATCATAGAAAATTGTAAAAATATGATTGACATGTAAAAGTGTTTGTACAAACCTACTTACAGAAAAATAAATAATTTATCATTTATCATTTTTTGATTCACACTATTGATACTGCAGTGAAGTGGACCCAATTTGTTTTAAATCAAGACTTTTCCCGACACAACTACTATATTATGCACTACGCAACAGTCCAGAAACGTGTTTTTTATCATTTTATCAAAAAATTGAACAACAAATCAATGTTCCCTCAAAGTTTTCTAGATAAACACAACAGTAAGCAGAGTCATGGTAAAAGCATTGTCTCACCTAACTTACAATTTCCGTAAGCTTTTCCTTGAAACGACCATAATAACTTCTTATTGTAAAACATTCGAAATTATTATAACAATGTCGATAGTAATATTCATAATGCCTTAAAGACTCCGAATATTACATTTAATTTATTATTTAATTTAATTTTCACACCACCTGTTACACAATTTTAAATTATATTATATCATGCAACGCTAACCTAAAGTGCGTCATTATAGTCTAGGAAATAATATTCACATTATAACCCATTGGTCAATAATGTGATTTGAGTTTGGAGCCTCAACTAAATATTAGGAAGAAAACTTTAAAAAAAATCGACCTTCAAATTACTTTTATTTACACGCAGACGGTATGAATAGTCGAGTATTCTCCTTGGGGAAATAGGTGTATTCGTCTTGAGCGAGCTTGAATCCCTCGTTACCCTCAAGATTCTAGTCTAGTCGTCTTGGCTCTAAGCTCCCTCGCTGCGCTCAGCACTTAGCCGCCACCGCCGCATAGCGCTCGTGACATAATACACTGCATTATCCCCTTGGTGAATAATCTACTAAGTTTCCTGGCTAGCCAGGAGACTTTCATTCAATTTAGTGGTAGTTTTTTTTAGGTAACTACCTACTTTTGTATCTAAAAAACTACTACAGAAAAGCTTTTTTAATTTGTTAGGACTATACTCCATTTTTCGCATAGCTCTTATGTAGACATAATTTAAAACCCTTCCTCTATATATCCTATATCCTCTCTGTATTATATTTCAACATTATATAGCCTCTGCTCCATACCTATGTAGCTTCTACAGACAAGCTAAATCATTCTAACTAATAATTCGGAGGATACTAATGGCTAGAGATTAAAACAAACCGTCGAAGAAACATTCGTTGTCACTGCCAAGCGGGAGGTCTAAATAAGTCAGCAATGGGTTTTAAATAGACTGTTGACAAAGTCATGAACATTCTTGCCACACCTGTTACCAAGAACAGCATAAAACTAAAATCAGAGACCAAAACTAAAATAACAAAACAAATTATCATACAAATGTGCGTAAATGTATAAAAAATACAAATTCTAGTCCACAAATTACGTAATAATCGATAAAAATGTATCGATATAAATCATTGAGTTATGTTTCGAGTTTCGATCTACTCTGAATATGTCAAATTAAATCGCTTGCTATAATAAATGGGGCCAAGTTCTTCTCTACTACGTTTTACACAATACGTAGTTGAAATATCGTATAATAGTAATAATCTTTTATAGTAGTGTTTCGTTGAATAGTTGTTGAAGTGTGAAACTAAAATAATGACGATTGTGTTGAACTTGGCATGCTTTATTTCATTGTTGTAGCTTACAAAAATATGATAGTTTACTTCTATACATTTTATGAATTAAAGTCGCTTTTCGTGTCTTTCTTTGTAAGCGCGTTGTTTTTCTACACTGCGATACGGATTTTAATGCGGTTTTCACGATCATTTAGAAGATTTATTCCGTAAAGTTTATGGAGGATACATATTATTAAACTTACATATAATAAAGAATTCTCGATTGTTTGTCAAGTCATTAAAGTCGTGTCAACGCAGCCTATAACAGTTCTCTGCTGGACATAGGTCCTGCATGTCGATTCTGTAAAAATCTCACAGTGAAAACTTGCGTGGAGTGAGCTGTCAGTGTCATCCCACTGATGCTAAGTATTGACTAAGCAAACATTTACAATCATAATCAAGATTTTAATACTATTTTTTTATGCTAATTCTATTGATCATTTTAAATAATTTCAACGCTAATATTATAGTTGTCAAAACATTTCTATTTTGTGGGGTTTTAAAATAAAATAGCAAAACAGAAACTTAGTCAGAATATCAATTTTCTTTCTTTTTCTTTTTTTTCCTACATTATAACCCCATAAAATGGTAATGTTTTGACAGTTAAAATACTGGCTTTGAAATTATGTAAAATGATCAATAGAATTAGCATAAAATCTCGATTATGATTGTAAATGTTTGCTTAGTCAATCCCTAGTATCAGGTGGGATGACACTGACAACTCACTCCACGCTCACTTCACCTACGTTTTTACGGTGAGATGGTTACAGAATCGCACTACAGCTCTCCACCTTTCGCATCCAGGCTGTCCCAGCCGCCATTTCAGGGTGATCGGTCTATCTAGCTTGGGGGCTTCCACACCACGACCATTAGGTATATATTACACTAATACCGGAATTAAGTTGGATGTTGTTTTAATTTTTGTTTTAAGTTTAAGTCTAGCCAATCTAATCTGCAAAAATCTCACCGTGAGAACTTAGGTGAAGTGAGCTGTCAAAAATATGAATCCCTAGTATCAGGTGGAATTACAGATCACTTGAAGCTGACTTGACCTAAGTCCGCACGGTGAGATTTTTATAGAATGCATTGGAAATATTCCTACAGTGCGGCCTTCGAGAGAATACATTTTGATACCTGTCAGTTTCATACAAACGATCACGTGTTTTGCGAATTTCATGTTTATTAGTCACCAGAAATTTCGCACTGACAGTGGTCAGAAACGCACTTTCTCGATGGCCAGATTATAATTTAAAGGTCCTTCGGTGAAACTTAAGAAACCTCGTAGTGTTACTAGCTTTCGCCCGCGATTTCGCCCGCGTAAAAAGTAACTTTCAACTACTATCCCAAGGAAAGAAATTACCGGGATAAAAAGTATCCAGGAAATGGTCTATATATGTGCCAATTTTTATCCAAATCCATACATATATGATGGATGGATGAGCAAAATCCGTCTAGAACCTTTTCTGTAAAGTTTATGGCCTTGTCGTATGAACCCATCATGATATAATAGCTAGCTAATTTTTAATTACAATTAGTGATATTATTACTTAATATGACATATCTAATCACATCAACGGTATTTGCAAAGGCAATTATTATAGACTCTTATGGTATTATCGGCATTAGGAGACATATTTTTGCAGATTCATTGACAGTTACAATGCCTATGAGAAAATGCATCATTATAAAGTAGGTCCAATTATTTTCTAGTAAAGTTCAGAACTGAAATAGATTCCTAATAAAAGTCAATTAAAAGGTGACATTTCAATAACGATTATGGTTTGATATCCATATTATTTGGCTGTCGTAAGAGACTCCACCTTTCAATTATGGTTCATTTACACGAGGAGGGTTTCTCGCCGAAGAATTGGAAACAGATAACAAGTTCTCTCGTGTAAACCATATGTAATACTCGTATGTAATAAGACAGGCGAAAATCTCCTCGCCTATATATAGGGTGTATTGCTGCCTGGAAGCGTTCGTGTAAACAAAAATGGTTTCATCATCAGTACAGCCTACAGTAGTCCACTGCTGGACATAGACTTCTCCAATGCACGCCATTGTAATTGATTATTGTGCTCTCTTAGCTCTCGCCCTGCTGTAACCAGCCGGCCTGCGAAGATTGTCGCTCCACCATGCCTGAGGGCGACCTACGTTTGCTGATTTATAAATGATAAACTTGGTTAATCTATGAGATATGTCGACTACTTCGGTTCTCTGCTGGATCACGACGTTCCGGATTCAATAAAATCGAAAAAATCGTATTTTTTTTTTTAACCACAGTATAAGAAAATTGCCTTACAAATCTCTTATCTTATGTCATGCGAGAAAACGTGATAACACTTATAGGTAATATCAAAATTTTGTTTCTAGTTAGATTGTAAACGAATGAGTGCGATAATCGCCTGAAGACTCTTGTCTGCGAGACTCGCATGGAAATACTCGCCTAACGAAGGCAAGAAACTCTAGTTGTGTTAACGAGCCTGTAAAAGCTAATAGCTTTTCTTCCATAAAAGGGTCATTGTCCTATTTGTAATGTTTACCTAACGCATGCAGATTTTTCAAAGTATATCGTTAATTAGGTATTTGTATGTAAGTACGACATACGAACGACGTTAATTGTTATTTATTGTAGGTAAGCGGATACTACTCGGTACGTGAGGTCACTCGAAAGTAACTGCTTTGATATGCTTTCATTAGATACGTCTAAATATGCATAGAAAATGATTCACTTCAAACTATGCGCAAAGACAATCAAGTTTCAATGGATTTCGTTTCCTTTTCAACCGACTTCAACAAAAAGGAGGGTTTCTCGGTTCGTTGGATTTTTTTAAAATCTTTTCTCTCTCCAATTACTCCAACACGGCTGAACCGATAGAATTTTTATTTTATATTTGAATGGGTATACTTTTCAGGTGGTCCCATTGTTGTTCAATTGTTAATGTGACGCTCTTAATAAACAAACAACCAAATTGCCTTCGATTCGATTAATTTACTTACTGATTCGATTAAATTGCAGTTAAGATGAAAATCAAGATCTCTGAAAACATATAATTCATATTTCAATGCTAACATAATGCTTTATGTGT
Organism: Eremobia ochroleuca; assembly: GCA_949629135.1. Classification (NCBI taxonomy): domain Eukaryota; kingdom Metazoa; phylum Arthropoda; class Insecta; order Lepidoptera; family Noctuidae; genus Eremobia; species Eremobia ochroleuca. The sequence goes on along the minus strand of OX451401.1, from coordinate 17,435,443 downwards.
GTTTTTGTAATATAATCAAAGTAACGTGACTCAAAAATTACTGATTTCAAATTAATAGTAATTACCGTTTTACGATGAGCAACAATTGTTTGATAATTATAGCCCCGAACTGACTTTGTGCCATTTAATTATTGAAATATTGAGGAAGAATTGAACATTAAGCAACAAAGTGTAGGTAGCCTTGTAACCTTAGTAGGTTTAACTGAAAAAATAACTTGGTTATGAAAACGAACATTAATTAGAATCTTATAATTATAAAACTATTATTAATGAATGAAGCAATTTTCATAATTATGTATTTCGTACAAAATAAAACTCAGATAACGTGATTTCTTAAATTTTGGTGCAATTAAAGTAAATAGATGAATTTATAGATACTTAAATGTTAATCACTTATCTAAATACCTACGATTTTTATTGACTGCAATCAATTGATATTTTTAATTTTGCTTCCGGAAGTTTTAACTCTAATGTTGATAACCAGTAATAAAACTTAAAAAAAAAACAACCCAAAACGCTAAATGTCACTCACTAATGTATAAATTAAACCCAATGTAAATACAAATTTATATACTCGTTGGTCTAGTAGCCCCAAGAGCTTATTTTAAGCCTGGGTTCGATTCCCAGATTGAGCAAAGTGTTATTGGGTTTTTCAATCAGGAATTTATCAGTAGCAGCCTTGAGTCTAGATTTGTGCCCAGTTTATAGCATAGGGGGCTTGCCCGCTAGTAAGTGGAACTTAAAATGACCGGCGTAATGAAAGATTAGGTTAGACCGAGGTGCACCTATGCCTAAACCGTCAAGGATTCCAGGCCAAATGTAAATTTTAAAAAAATTGTCGTATTTTCGTCTAGCTCATGCTGACTAAATAAGATAAATTGACGGTTTCGGCATCAGATAGCGCCATAATAACTTTTAAATTATATTACTACAATTCGTTATTATGTTGTTTTTACTAGGCATTGGCACCGATTGTCTAGTTCACAAACTAAATTAAATTTAAGTTCAGTGCATTTTTTTCTTTTTATTTCATTAAGAAAAGGACAGAAGATAAATATTAGTTTAGTCCCGTCAAATTAGTCAGCACCTGACATAAATTGACGTATTTTTAGTAGGTCATTTTTTAATCACGTCTAAGCTTGTCTATGGAGAGTATCTTAATTTAAAGAACCGGCACCATTGTGTATTTATATTATTTCTCATTGTGTTATTTATATCATTCTCTTCATATGCACAGGATGGCTGGTAGCAGCTGGATAACAGTTGCCGAAAATCGAGTTGAATGGCGTGCTATAGGAGAGGCCTATGTCTAGCTGTGGACTGCTATCGGCTGATGATGTTGATATACTGCACTAGTTGACGTCATCACGTCAACACCGTCTGTCACTGAAAACCAGCTCTGGGGCTCTGTCTCGCATGGGGTCTTAGAATTATGCTGAGAGATGGCCGTTTTCCATGGATGTGACGCATATTTTCCCACAGTTTGTTGTTTTTGTGTTTGTGTTCTTTCTCTGCGTCATGTTTACTGCAAATAAAAGTATTTTCTTTCTTTCTTTATGTTAATTAAGTAATCATTTAAAATTAACTTTTCACAGATACTCTGCAACTCATTCAATAATAATCTAGGCTCAATCTTAGGAATTTATACCTATCTTATGCTAAAAACAAAAGAACAAAAGGATTCTTATGTAACTGACAGGCATATTGAATAAGTATGTCAATCAAAGTTAGCAGGTATCTCATTTTAAAGCTATGCGCATTGCGTACGCTCTAGCGCATAGACTGAAAAAAAGATGTATTAAGGTCAAGGGCAGGAGACTTGATTGAAGTGTCTTCTGATGCATATACCCAGTATACACACGAGACTTTTTTATATACGGGGTGTCCGAAAAGTCATGGATTACATTTTACCTGCTGATGGGCCATATTGGGATCTACCAATTAAAAAAAAAATGACCATGGTAAAAGTCTTATGGTTTCCGAGTTTTTTGATGTTTAATGAAATTTTGGAAAATCTCTACCTTTGATCAGTTTTTTCCATGCCATTTCTACGAATGAAAACTTTTGAGTACAGGTTTTTTTATTTTCATCTTTTCATCCTACTATCGATTGAATACAAGAAAATTACAGACATAATCTTTTAAATACCTAAAATTTAGGATCAAACCTAATATTTTCACCAAAAAAAAATTTACCTTATTTTTAATCGGCCCTGGTGAAAAAAAAAAATTATTGGCAGGTCATTTTTTTTTATTGGTAGAACTCAATGTGGCCTATCAGCAGGTAAAAGGTAATCCATGACTTTTCGGACACCCCGTATATAAAAAAGTCTCATGTGACTCCAAGAACAGAAAGTTATTCCTTACCTTCCTTACAACAGAAACAAGTGAATAAGAAACTGTCAAGCGAACAACAACTTTCTGAAAGGCTCAAAACAAAAATTGACTGACTCGCTATTAAATCTTATGAAAGAGATCGTTTGACACCTGAATGATATTGACTGGTGGCGTTGTTAGTGAATATTTGTGAAATTGTCAAAGAAATTGGATTGACAAAACAAGATGGCGGGATTTTGGCCACGCGCTGAAAGATCATTGCGATCCTTGTACAGCTGTAAGTGTTGTCATTCTTATTAATAATATTCTCGCCAATTTCTGCCTCGTTGGTCTCGTAGTTGAAAGCGCGACTGCTGAGTGTTCGACCCTGGGTTCGATTACCAGGTCAGAAAAAGTTTTATAGGATTTTCCATTAGGAATTTCTTAGTAACAGCCCGGAGTTTGGAAGTTGGCGGTTTGATACCTCGGATAGTACGTAAATCCGTTGGTCCTGCGCCAGATCTCGGCTCGGTCGTGACTATAAGAGTAAAGGAACAGAGAGTGCACCTGTGTTTACGCACACACTTGTGCACTATAATATCTATTGCATCACTGGCTAATCTGCGTTAAGATTAGCCACCGTGACCAAAATCGGTCGGCTAATATTATACTCGTAAAAACGGGAGTTTCGTCAGTCCTTTTTAGTTTTTAACGTTCTTGGGATTGAATTATAAGAACATTATTCTAGAAAGTACGAGAGAATATAGCTTGAGAAGTATGGATGGATGAAGAAGGATGTAAGACAGTATTTACTTCGGATAATTCACGATAAGAATTTCACATGAATCGTTTGCTTGTCTCAGTTTTATCTAAAAGAGTATTTCACGATTGGGAATTTTAAAACCCATTGTTAGAAACGGAGATAGTCATCACTAAAACCGCGATACGTGAGGTCGTGAGTTCGATCCCGGACTAGAACAAATATGTTACTTCTAACAAACTTCTTGATATGCACATATTTTAACTTTTCCATGTTCTTGCCTAAACTATATTAACTGTGTGGGACAAATCTAAAACACTTGATGTGCTGGCGTCTGTACTTTCGTCAGAAACTAAGGGCATGTACATCACATCATCACGGCTGCATTCCCGTTTGGAAGAGGTGTAAGTCCTTACAATACCACCCACTTTTCACAAGTAATGTTTAAGTTTCATGTAAAAAGAATTTCCGTCCCGTCTGTATTTCAAAACCATTGTTTGTTAGTTTTAGCTTATGTTGTTCCACTGCAGGGCAAAAGCCTCCCTGCAGACGGCCAGGGGAAGAACCATTGGAGTTATTTAAATATAGAAAAACGAAAAATGTTTAATTTTTTGAAGAAAAAAAAATCAATTGTATTTTATAAACTATCTAATTGGGCAGTATAGGAAGGCATTTCCTACTGAAAACTGTAGACTAATATCAATCTATCCAATTGTGCAGTAAGCCTCTGCACAATTGGATAGCTTGATATTAGTCTACAGTTTTCAGTAGAAAATCAAAGATTAATATCCAAACTACCCACGATGCTACTACGACTCAACAAAATTTTACGCCCTTCTAAACAAGACAGTCATTTCCCACACACCTATCAGACGAGGAAACAATATAAAACGTTCTACCAAAACAGCGGTACATAATAACACCAAAACATTAGCTAAATAAAGCTATTTACATACTAATACACGTGTCTGATTGTTCGCCAGTGAATCATGGCACCTTGACACGTGCGTGGGAGTCACAATGGGTGGAACGCGCGAATCGAAGCCTGGGAGAAGGATTATTGGGTTTGTGGGTAGGCAGAGTCAGTGGTGTATGCTGTTTATGAGGTTTTGGGAACTAGTTTCCGGTTTATCGGTCTAGAGACACAAAGGCAGATCAAGGCTATTATGTTGGTCATTGATCTTTTTCTACATTCGTTAGGATTTCACCTTTGACAGTAGCAATTGCTACCATCAGACGAACGAGGCAGTCTACTATGACTAATGGACTGGTACTTATCTGTTTCTCTTGCTATTTTTAACCAGTGGGCTTTTCCTTAGCTAGCAGAGGGGCTTGTGGCTAAGTAATAACAGCCGCACGGGTCGATCGATCAGGTTAAGCTACGCTTGCTGCAGTTGGTTGGGTAACCATCTTTACAAATCAAGACCCCTTCATGCCTCGGAAAGCACGTTAAGCCGTTGGTCCCGGCTGTCATTCGTGGATCTTTGACAATCGTTACGGGTCGTCAGTAGCCCCAATGTCTGACAACCAGTCTTACCAAGGGGTATCGTATTACCCAGTAACTGGGTTGTGGAGGTCAGATACGCAGTCGCTCCATGTAAAATAATGGTATTCAGCTGCATCCGGCTAGACTGGAAGCCGACCCCAACATAGTTGGGAAAAGGCTAAGCGGATGATGGGCCTTTCCCTTAGCTCATCTGATCACCTCTCAGGTAATCTGAGTATATGGCCCTGTTAATCTCTATTTGAGTTTTTACGTTATACATATACTTATTTATATATTTATTTTACCATTTATGTACACACATATATAAACAGACAAGAAAAATAGGTACAAAGGTGATGCTTATTTCATAAAAAATCTCTCGAATTTTTACGTTATACATATACTTATTTAGTTATTTATTTTTACCATTTATTTACACACATATATAAACAGACAAGAAAAAACAGAACAGAAAAAAGGTACAAAGGCTTATTTCATAAGAAATCTCTTCCAGCATACCTGCGATAGGACATTAGATAGAGAGATATAGACAGCATGTGAAAGAGTAAAGGAGACAAAAAAATACATAAAACCTTAATCAATTATTCACTTAATAAAACTAAACAAATACTATGAGAATATACTTACATACATACATACAAATAAACATACATACATGCTTCTAAAATAAATATAACTAGGATGTTAATAAATATCTCGTAATCAAAATAATAAATAGGTACATACACATATATACACAACTATGATGAAGTGGAAAGATAGTGTTCTGTTATTCTTCTTTTAAAAACAGCAATGTTTGGCAGTCCCTAACGTCCTACCTACCTAGTGGCTAAGAAGCAGGCTCACGTGCTGGTAAGCGGTCACCACAGCAGACTGCGGATACCAGAAGGCCAATTACCATAATTAAACACGTTCAAAGTCTAATCTCAACCTCATTTTAGCGACAATCAATGTCTAAACTTGTCAAAACTGTAGGAAAATTAGAGGTATTTTTGACAGATTGAGACTGAGATCAGACTGTCGACGTTCTTAACCTCTAGAGCCCCAGCGGCACAAAAACGTGCCAGTAAACACCGACCGATTTAAAACTGTATTGTAGCAAAGATAAGTCTTAAAATCGTCCGCTATATATATCTAAAAGAGCCCGCTCGCGGTGCTTGACCGGTTAAAATTACGAGAATAGCTCCTCTGACGGTTAGAACTATTTCCATCTTGCTCCCTTGTTCACGAGGGCTTTTCTAGGGCCGTCATAAAGTAAATTATCAATACAGATTATAAAACAAAGTCACTTTTCGTGTCTGTTTGTGTAACAGCATTGTCCTTCTAATTTTGTTGCAGTTTTCACCATCATTTAGTGAATTTATTCCAGAAGGTTTGTGTGTATAAAACTGGTTCATTTTTTTTCGTATCTCTTTTTCTAACTTATTTTTTTACTCTAGAAACTAAACTAAATAACTAACTAACTTGTGTATAATACGTTAATATTTCACATACATAAAGCACTGAAATCTCGTTTTTGTCATGTCGCCCCATCATCAGTACATTGCACCCGGGCAAAAGAGGGGCGGGTCGCTAATTTCCTGTGATGTGTGTTGTGACAAAATTGCCACGTAATAATATTACAGTACAGCATAAAAACTTATTCTTATCATAATAATTAATATTATCGTTACAACAATTTAACTAACAATTAACTCACTAACAAGCTACCTACCGTAACGACTTTCCAAAATGTTCACTTTCATCCTCATAATACTTTGATTAATGCAATTAATACAACTCTATGTAAATACGGTGTGCGTGGGCGCAACATCGTGTAACCACACCTTCCTGTCTTGATGTCGTTAAGATCGCCAGCTCTGTGGAACAATGGAGAACCATTTTTAATGGATTAATAGGAAATCAAGTGTCCTTTTGTTTTTGTATTTATTTGTATAGTTAGTTAATTAGTCATTTAAGTTAGTGCCTAGTGTAAATAGAGTTATATATAGTTGTTTTAAATATTGTAAAAGTTTAGAAATTAGTATTGCCTACTCATTTTTTACGAGGAAGGATGAAAGTGGCAGCGGTGACTAAAAAGTTTTGTGCGGAGGAACGATGAAAATATCGTGAGGAAAGTTATAAGTATGGATGGAAAAAAAAACGGTGAATAAGAGTAGGTAAAACCAAAGAAACTATGGAAGACCTGTGTAAAAGATGATAAATGATAAATGATAAATGATTTATTTTCTGTAAGTAGGTTTGTACAAACACTTTTACATGTCAATATGTGACATATAAAAGTGTTTGTACATGATATGTAGATATGGCTAAGAAAAGGCTGACTACCAAGATAACGACTATTAGAGAAGTATGAAAGAAGAAGACTCGTTGCGCCGACTTGAAATAAATTGGAATGAAGAACAGGGAATTATCCAGCCAGGGTCGCGGCCTGCCTGGGTCACGGGTTATTCGAAAGAGTTACCGTGGCCACAGGCAACTGAAGGAACACGGGTGGGTTTTAGACAGTAAAAGTCTGACAAGCCTCCCGCTCCACCCGAGTGGGAGAAGTTATTTGATAATTTCCCACCCAAAAAAAAAAAGACTCAAGCTCAAAGCATTTATTTCAACTAAACCAATTTCATGTACTTTTAAATAGTCAAGTCGGTCAGTCAGAAAGAACGCTAATTTTCCCATTCCAAAGCGTAGTAGGTTGGTACCTATGGAGAGGAATGGATAAAAAAAAAGTGTGAGCCGTCACGGGACGCCTGGCAGATGTGAAACATCGACATTATTTTGTAAAAGTGCAGAAAAGAACAGATTGTGATAGGAACTAAATATGGCATACTGATAAAATAAAATATAATTTGATTTTTTCCAGAATATGATGACTGTTTGTTTAACAAACATTTATTTTCATTAAATACAAAAATTTAAGAATTTATTTCAAATCGTGACAACTTAATTCGTTTAATCAGTGACTTCGGTAAATCTGCGCAGTACTGCGCGCGTAGTGGCGACGCGTCGCCACAGCATGCGTCGCCACGCCAGAAATCTGTTTTACGTGCGGCTATAGATGTTTCACATCAAAAACTCCATGAACTCTCTTTCAAAACATTTTTTTTTTTAAATATTGGTTACATCATTCAAGTTGAAATAATACATGTGACGATGACTTAGAAAAATATCCACGTTACGTCCGTCGTAAACAATAAAAAAATAAGCCATGGCAACTACGAGATAAAGTTCCAACTGACGGCGCCCGATAAGAATATGCCAGCGCTGATATGCTGTATTCGTTTTCTCTTCTACCAATCATTTTTCTCCAGACACTTCATTTTGTTTATATGTATGTATATAATGTATTTATCTATGTATTCTTATTAATTCTTATATTGTATAGTGATTTCCTAGCTATCTATCCCGTATGTTACACCTACCATATTTTGTCTCTGCATCACCCTAAGGTGGACTGGTAAAAAATGCCTCAGGGATTAAGTTCGCCTTTGTACAGTACTTTTTTTTTACTTGTGCATAAAGTTTTAATAAATAATAAAAATAAAATAAATAAATAAGATAAAAACTTTACTTAGTAATTCGAAACCGTATTATGTATTGCATAACCCATAAGCCTATAGTAATTATCCTATAATTATCACAAAAGTTCAAACCAGAAGTCCCCGCACACTCAGGCCAAGCAGGTTACTCATCATCTGTCTAGCCTTTACCTTGGTAAGACTTGTTGTCAGACTTTCGGGCTTCTGACTACCCGTAACGACTGTCAAAGATCCACGAATGACAGCCGGGACCAACGGCTTAATGTGCTTTCCGAGGCATGGAGGGGTCTCGGTATGTAAAGATGGTCACCCATCCACAGACCAACCGCGACAAGCGTAGCTTGACCTGATCGATCGACTTGTGCGGCTGTTATTATTTAACTACGGGCCCCTCCCCCCAAACACCGCCAAACAGATTACTAATTGCAGAAAATCCTCTAAACCATTAACTCTTGGTCACAGTTCCCATAATGTACAAAACAGAGAGACAGACAAATCGCATCTGTATCTCATTGTGATTGATTCTGTGATTAAACTGTCTTATCTCACAATATAAACGATAATTAATTCAATATTGTACGCGTTTTCTATGTTCGTATAATTTTATGGTGAATGACGTCATGGTTTTGTAATACATTCTTCGTGGATGCGCTTGCGTTGGTTGAAATGAACAGTCATGAAACAGGTATTGCCCCGATTTCAGTAATTGGACTGATATGTTGTGACTTTAATAACTATTACTGAAGTCGTGTTGCGTTTATGGCCTATTTTTTTTTGTTCTCCTCTATATTAATGGATCTATGTTTTTTCCTAGTCCTCCAATTTATTTTGTAATTAATTTCGTTGCGAATTTATCGACCTAGAACGCCTTGTTTGGCTAGGACACGTCGAGCTACATTTATTCCATTCTTTTCTGGTGGGATGCCACTGCAGAGTCTGACATACAGGAATTGCAAGGGTTGGGAATTGTGCTATTTGGTATCGTTTTCTGGAAGATATTAACAACTATCATCTTTATTAAATATCCGAATAAATTGAAAAGAGATAAATTAAATGCTTATTGGCGGAAATCGCAGAGAGCTAGCTGAGTTTTCACAAAAGTTCGAAAGTCACTTATACACTCCTACATGAACGTAGGTAAGCCCAGCGTATCCTGTCTGAGTATACGAGTAGTTTAGCCAATGTTATAATTTTTTTGTAGGTAATTACGTTGATAAATATTACATAGCGTTTATGTAAAAATACCTAGTAATGGGTAATGGCAAGGGATATTGTATTACCCAGTAGCTGGGTTGTGGAGGTCAGATAGGCAGTCGCTTCAATTAAAATACTGGTATACATCTGAATCTGGTTAGACTGGAAGCCGACCCCAACATAGTTGGAAAATGGCAGGCAGATGATGAGTAATGGGTAGTAGCATTCCACTTCATTATCATGTGAAAGACATAAAAATATATTATGTGACTGCATAAATTCTACAACGAGATTTCTATGTAAACATATAAACGGACATTGTACCCCGGATCTATTCGTAAATTCTTTTCTGAATAACCCCAGATAAAAACTATCTGGTATCATTCTCAAGCTGCCAACCAAAATCATAATCTGCCTCGCCTTTTTCCAACTATGCTGAGGTCGACCTCCAGTCTAACCTGAAGCTTCAGTTCCAGTATTTGTTTACGAGTTTTTTTTTTTTTTACTACGGAGGAACTGCCTATCTGACTTCACAACTCAATTACCGGGTTGCATGACACTTGCGGAGACTAGTTGTCAGACTTTCGGACTTTTGACTACTACGTAACAAACCCGTAACGATTTTAAAAGATAAACTAATGACAGCTGGTAAAAACTGCTTGACATGCTTTCCGTGACACGGAGGGATCTCGGTATGTTATAGATGTTCACCTATCCACGGACCGACCTCGGCTAGCGTTGCTTAGCCTGGACGATTGACCCGTGTAGCTATTATTATTTAGCCACGCGCCCCTTATACCGTACACAATACCAGACCATCATACCCGATTTTGATAGTTTCACCAAAATCTGTACAGCAGCTTTGCAGAAACATCGAACGAAACATAAACTGACAGAAAGATAAACTTTCGGATTGCAATCTTAGTAGGAATAACATTGAGGCAAGTTACAATAGGAGATGATTAGCATCTGTTATTAATAATATTGTGTGCTGCGAATGTTGGTAAAACACTATTAGCGTAATATCATTAATTTGTTTCAGCCCACATGGTGACCTAAGACGTTGACTGTTGATGAGTGGTTTGTAGGCGATGAAGCAGCGTTAATAAAATACAATTTTCCGAGTATCACCATCATCTGCGTAGCCTTTTCCCAACTATGTGGGGGTCGGCTTCCAGTCTAACCGGATGCAGCTGAATACCAGAATGCAGTATTTTACGTGGAGTGACTGCCTATCTGACCTCCACAACCCAGTCACTGGGTAATCTGATACCCTATGGTAAGACTGGTTATCGGACTTTCGGGCTACTGACTACCCGTAACGACTGTCAAAGATCCACGAATGACAGCCGAGACCATCTTCTTAACGTGCTTTCCGAGGCACGGAGGGGTCTTGGTATGTGAAGATGTCTCACAAGCAAGCCGAGCTTAAGTTTCGCTTGCCCCGGTTGGTTCATGGATGGTTGGCCTGGTTGGTCCGTTATTACTTAGCCACAAGCCCCTCAAGCCTCTCACGAGTATAAGACTGGGATACTTAATCCTAAAAAGGTTCCTATCTTTTTATAGGTTTTCTATGTATGTCTGGAGCCTATTATTTTACATTGTGATGTTTATGTTAACCTAAATGAGCCGTTTAGGATTCACAACACAACGATAATGGCAAAGACAAACTGCCTTTCAATAATTGATATACAAGGTGTAACTTAAATAACGCACAACCTCTTAAGGGGTCATTGTACTCATCATTATGAACAACTTTTACCATGGGACCAAACCTGAAATCGCGAAAAAAAAATCAGCTGTTCCCTACATTTATTTTCGCATAACTCGTCAAAATGTAGGGAACAGCTGATTTTTTTTTCGCGATTTCCGGTTTGGTCTCATAGTAAAAGTTGTTCATAATGATGAGTACAATGACCCCTTAAGAGGTTGTGCGTTATTTAAGTTACACCTTGTATATACCTAATCTATATTTCCAATTTGTACTTGTTTTTCTGTATTTTCCATCAGTCTTCCCCATTTCTTTTTCTTGGTATAGGAGGTCATATAGGCAGACTGGAAGCTGACCTCAACTTAGTTGGGGAAAGGCTAGGGAGATGATGAGTCTTCCTCATCCCTTCCTTCATTTTTTTCTGTAGCCAAAGAATTTTTCAAAGCAGTACGTGCATTGCATATTATTAAGACTTGATTTGTAAGACTTCAATCTAGTGCAATTAGGTTACACATAATCGTATCAACACCACGAAACTAAAAACTACGGACCTTTACCGACCGCAAACGCATATAGCTAGTTAAGTAGTGTAGTTATAATTTAATATAACATTTAACTCTTACAATTATTGTTACACAACCGTCACGCTAGGCCTATTTGAGGCAGAGTAGAAAGCCAGCATTGTTTAAATAAAGTAATTATTATGAATGTAGATTTTATAATTACTTTTCTGCTTTGGGGGCCCATACAAATTGTAGATTAGGTAAAAATTACTGCCTAGTTTTTTGGTAGTGCGAATCATGATTTTAAATGGTCAGGATTTTTGTTTTTGTGAAACTTTTATTTTAATTTTATGAGTGCTTGTTTACAATGCATTTAAAATAAAGATTATGTTATTTTGTCTGTGTTGAGAGGAGTGTCACAACATTCAGTGTCATTTTGAAAAAAAAAAAAAAAGTAAGACAAAAGACTATTTCTGATGAGCTATTTAAAATTAAAAAAGTAAAGTAGATAACGGTTTCCGAATATAATATGCCAAAACCGATGTGCAATAGCTGATTTTGTTGTAATTAAAAAAAAATAAAACTGAAAGAATTGTCTAGCGATTTCAACTCAGCTTATCGCAGTCCAAAGCTGCCAGGACACGCCATAACACTCTGTCATCCACCTTCGGCATCCAGTCTGTCTCAGCCATCTTTTTATGGTTCTCGGTTCATCTATCTGGATGGCGACCCGAACTACGCTTTCCGATTCGTGGTCTCCACTCTAGGACTCGTCTGCTCCACAAGGTATCGGTCCTTCGACAAACATGATCACTTACTACTATTTGCGATTTGCTTTTCTGTCTCTATTCTTGCATGATGCTCAGGTTCTCTTAAACCTTTATAAAATCTAGACTAACGAAGCCAGACACAAAACACATACAAAATGATACCCAACAAAATTAAATCCAGTAATGACTAACCTTACAATTATATCAGCCTTAGCATGAATCCTAAAATAGTCAGCAAATTGATTAAACTGAAGCCTACTGAGGTCGCCTGAGATTTATTAAAGTAATTTAATTTGTGCTCACAAGCGTCCTCCAGTTCCCAAAATGGAAGGACTGTCAGTGGTTCTAAAAGATTTGATCTTGAAAATAAGATGGTTAAACGAAATTATTTCTTTTCAATATGGATAAATGCCTTATTAACATTTAATTTCATTTTAAAAGAAATTGGATGTTTCAGATAAGATATTAGGTCATCCCACTTCCAGTGTCATATTTTTTTATTATTATTATTTTACAAAAACTGACTACTATACTATATAACCTTGTGACACTAATCAATAATCTCCACCACTATTAATCACTCGCTCCCAGACTGCTGGCAAATCTTGAACACCATTTAAAGTACCACTTTCATTTAATTCATCAATAATGCTCTTTAGTTTAATATCTAACTCCTTTTTGCTATTGTATCGAGTACCCGACCATTTCCTCTTCACATGGCCAAAACAATTGAAATCACAAGGATTCATATCCGGGGAATATGGCGGCTGAATAATTTCAATCCATCCTTTATCTTCAATTAAATTCTGAACTATTTTTGATATGTGCGGTCTGGCGTTATCGTGCAAAATTATAGGACTCGTTATATGATGTTCGTCTGCCCAGATAGGAATATTTTCTTCTAAAAATGACTTATATCGCTCTCCAGTCATAGTTGTATTTTCATCATAAGTTCTCCAAAAAGCAATGCCTCTGACATCCATAGCTACTATTAGTAGTATTTTTCGTTCATGTAGCTCTGCACGTGGTAAATGTTCAGCTGAAGTGCCCGGTTCCACCCAACATCGTGACTGATGTCTTTGACGAGGAGTATAAAATTCGACCCAAGTTTCATCAAAGCATATGAATCTATTAAGTATATTTTTCTTACGGCGATACCACGATAAATGGCTACGTGCAGTTTCATAACGAAACTCCTTCTGATCCGTGTTCAGAGTGTGGGGCACCCACACTGCACTTTTATTGACCAGACATAAATCCTCCGTGAGTACTATATGTATAGTGGAATGAGGAATGTTAAGTTGAGTGGAGAGATCACTGACACTGACCCTACGTGAGTGACGAAGTGCTTCCTTGATTTTGTCCTTTGCTTCTAATCTAGTCGATGATAAGGATTGAGGTGCGCGCGGCTCATCTTCAGCTGTGGTTCTTCCTTGTTTGTACATTTCAAGCCATCGCTGTACGGTTCTTTTATTTAAGGCGTTACGACCAACACACTTTACCAGTAAGTCGTGCGCAACTCCTCCAGAGTAGTTGAGTAAAGCACAAAACTTTAGAAATATACGTTGCTCCACTACATTAATAGATTTTTTTAAATCTTCCATTTTAAATCAATGCACGTCTTGACAATACAACACACCAAATTAAACTAACATGATTGTACAAGACAACCCATGTATTAACACCATTGCGCAATACATAAATATTGGAAATAAAAAATATGACACTGGAAGTGGGATGACCTAATATAATAAAATTAATAATAATTGAAAAAAAATAACGATTACTATAATTTGAACACACAAAACGCATTTTAAAGGCTTCTCTGTTCTTTTTTACAGAATCGTTGGGACGAATAAAATACCTAGCAACAAAAGTACTAAATACTTTTGTTGTTTATCGTTCAGAACTAAGAGAATCAACTCTGTCGCCTTTTCTGTCTTGTTTGCGACCTGTAACTTACCCTATTTTCAAGTATATGTTTATTTTAGTTTGGTTTGGCTTGTGGCTAAGTAATAACAGCCGCACGGGTCAATCGATCAGCGGGGTGATTGCGTAACACACAAAAGTTCGTTTTTTAAACCCAGATACTAATTTGACACGTGTAATGTCAAACTTTTATACTATAAAACGCAAAAACACAAGATTTAAATGTGACATTACTATTTGGAATTAAAAAACGAATTTTAACAGTAGGAATGGCTTTTTTTTGACAGTTCACCAACATGCATTGCGTTATTTACGTTGTTGAGCAGACAAATTTTTGGAATTAAGAAGCAATGGATTAGCAATATCCTTAAAAATTATTCAGATTGAGATCAATAGTATGTTACGCAATCACGGCTCAGGTTAAGCTACGCTTGTCGCGGTTGGTCCGTGGATGGGTATCTTTACAAATCAAGACCCTTTCATGCCCCGGAAAGCACGTCAAGCCGTTGGTCGTGGCTGTCATTCGTGAATCTTTGGCAGTCGTTACGGGTCATCAGAAACCCAAAAGTCTGACAAGCTGCCTCACCAAGGGGTATCGTATTACCCAGTAATCGGGTTATGGAGGTCAGATAGGCAGTCGCTTCATTTAAAGTACCGGTATTCGGTTGCATCCGGTAAGACTGGAAGCCGACCTCAACACAGTTGGGAAAAGGCTAGGCAGGTGATGACATTTCACTATTGCCTACAGTTTGAGAACCACTGTGTTGAGTGCAGCAGGTGTTCAAAACGCGCCATTTTTGTCCATACGCGCTTCTTCCTACGTATGTATTGTTTACCAATACATTGTTTTATCTCGTAGGTTTTGTTTTTGTAAATGATTCAATATCTTAATTATGAGTAATGAGCAGCGTAATTAATGTTATGTTGATTGACAATTGGTTAATTAAATTATCTCGATGATCATATTCTTTTTTTGTAAAACATTATAATTATTTTGCTTATAAAACGTATGTATACTTTATTATCCCCAAACAAAACACAGGAGATATTCTTAGTATGGGACAACGTTTTAAAAAGAAAAGAAAGAGAAAGAAAGATAGATACAGCTGAAGAGTTTGTTTGTGTATTTTTTTATACGCGACAATCTCTAGAACTACCAGTCGGATTTAAAAAATCTTTTTGCATTTGATAATACAATTCTGGAGAAAGAATAGAATAGAATAGACAAAGAAAGAAAGGCTATATAATTATAGGCTATTTATCATCACCCTAAGACCTTAAGGTGCGAAACCGAAATAACGGCACGGGCAGGCGATACGAGGCGACGTTTAGGGCCGGAGAAGCAAGAAATTTCACGTGGGCAGAAGCTAGTTATGTTTACATTCGCTTCAAAGAATTCCTTTCTCTTTCACTATGACATTTCAACAAAGTTTAGCGCACAGCGTCTTTGAAACTTATTGTTTGAATGCCAATCATATAAACACAGATGATCCGCGCTCATAAATCATCTTCTTAATAATCCTTTTAAGTCCATACTTATTACGTGCGACAGGCGTAGTAACAAACTGCCATCTTCAATGTCCCACACCCTTAATGAGGTACTCACACATGCACATATTTATTTCAAATCCTTCCCATAATCTAATCACAAAAGCCAATGATGATTAATATTATCATGACACTCAAGCTTAATTTATGCCACTTCATACATAACATTAATGAATAATTCACCATGAAATCAAATCGCTTAGAATTCGTTCAAAAGGCTTGCCTATATTACTACGAATTACCAAATAGTTAACGGCAGTTATATATGGCGAGGTTTAAGAGGCGAAGCTCAAATTATGTATGATATCTAATGTAAGATCAAAGAGCTATGCAACCTGTTTGGTCAGCCTAACTTTGTAAGGCGTAAGAGAAGTAAAGGTTCTGTCCTATATGAGATGGATTTACGTTGGCGTTGTAATTGGTTCTAATTGTTGTTTGTGGCTGTGCTTTTGTAGACAATCGTCATTATCAGCTATTAAAAAGGTCGTAGGTTCAAACCAAAACAGGCGCTTTACTTTGTATAAATTATTTCATCACCACTGCACTCAAAAGGGTGAAGGAAAACATCGAGAGGAAACCGGCATGTCCTAGAATCAAAAATTCGTAGACATGTGACATCCACCAACCCGCACTAGGCCCGTGTGGTGGATCATTGCCCACTCCCTCTCACCGAGAGGAGGCTTGGGTACCAGCAGTCGGAACATTATAGGCGTATTTTTATTGCTGAATGCTGATGGAAAGCAATGAATGAGGTCAATGATGAAACAAGCGTGTCCAGAAAATGCCTAAGGCACTGGAACTCCCACGCGTCGACGAAACACAGCAGGCTGCTTGACACTGGACTCCGGTGGGAGGTCGCAAACCAGGCGGGTGTTATCCTTACCAAGGGCAAGGGAAGAATTGGCCCGTCAAATAAGGGCTTGGGTGTGACTGTCCAGGATGCGCCGAGCGCTCGGTTGAGTTGAGTAACTGGCGGAACAAACTACGTTACACGAGGAGGCTTCTTCATACATCGCAAAATGATTCTGATTATGCTAAATATTATTATGATTACGCTATATAGCTAAGTACTGCTGAATAAACGACCTATGAAAACAGCTGTGGACCGCAGCAATGAATATTCTAACTACTATTAACACAAATATTGTACTACTGTTCTAACACTTACCCGGATTGACACTAGAGCTTTATGGACTTGGTTATTATTGATGTGTGTAGGAAAATAAGCAAATACAACTCATAGTGCTTTCACATATATCACCTGTTACGAGTCATCCTTAGCAATCAACCTGGCAAGCGTTTTCCCAACTACTCATATGATGTACTATGGTTCGAAGGAGTGCAGTTGATTGTTTCAAACATGTAAATCTTTGTCTTGCCTCAACAGAAGCAACGTAAAGTTTAATGCTACTTTTCGAATAATAAGTATTATAAATATTTTTATCACGATTCCCACAGGCCCAGAGTCTGAAGAAGTGCTGCCGTGCGATTCTGTAACCATCTCACCGTGAAAGCTTGAGTGAAGTGAGCGTAGAGTGAGCTGTCATTCGCTAGGGATTAACACTATTAAGTGCTCACTTCACTTATGATTTCACGGTGAGATTTTTACAGAATCGACCTGCAGGACTCATATTTTTGACATCACTCATTCCTGTAAGTAACAAAAATTCTAAAAACGAGATCGGCCCACAAATCATAAGTTTCAGTGTTGAACATAAAGCCAAATCAAACTCAAAACATTTATTTAAATAAAATCATTTATAGGTACTTTTGAAATGTCAAGGGTCTCGAGGGTCGTCGGTGACTTGTGCCGGATCCAGACGTATGTAATGAATAATTTAATGCATCGTATAATATAGTGTAAACGTCATACAAACTCAACACAAAACCGACAGCAGATGGATGAGCGCGAGCGCCAGCTTTACCAACATGTAATGCTCATAGTGCCGTCCACACGCAGAATTTGTGTTGCATTACACATTAAACACATCTGGACCCGATTAAGCCAGAAAGTTAAAGCTACCAGTTCCAAAACATAGATCTATGAAGAAGAACGGTCAAGAAACTCCTTGGATACTCTTTTAGCCGTCCAGGACGAAGACCATAATGTTCTACTACAGTGTCATCTCCATACCTTGTCAGCCAGCGATAAATCCGACGTTTACATAACGACGTTGGACAAATACATCAGTAGCACAGAGCTCATAAGTTAAAGATGTCACATAAATCTTTCCTTTACAAACTATGACACATTATAAATGATTTTACTTAATATGTCTGGCGCCTGGTATTGAGCAAAGACATCATGGCTTCTGTAGTTCGTTCTGTGTCTTATTTAGGACTTGGAGTACCTATGGTTACTTGTCTTTTACTTCATCGTTCAGCCTGAATCTAGTGTCATCACAAAAGTTTTTCGTTTGTTTCTTCCCTACATCTCTTTGCTACTCTCAGGAGTTACATCAGCTCATCCTTTATAACGTCTTGTACCTACGTGGAAATCATTATCATCATTATCATTTCATCCGAAAGAAGTCCACTTCAGGACTTAAGCCACTCCCAAGTAAGAGGGGGTACAAGTTTATGTTTTGTATTTATTAGCAACTGTGTTACAGCTCTGAAAATAGGTAAATGAACAGCCAACGAATTCCCATTGCATGGCAAAGATGAAAGAAAGAAAGAAAATAAATTATTTGAGTCAGGTTAAGGCACAAAATGGCGGTCCCAGTGGTATCTGCCTCGACTAACGAGTTGTAGGTCGTGAGTTCGAACCCTGGCAGGCACTTGACGTTGTGTTTTTAATTTCATCACCACTGATCTCAAAACGGTGAAGTGAAACATCGTGCGGAAACCGGCATTTCCGAGAATCGAATATTCGAAGGCATGTCACATCCACCAACCAGCACTGGGACAGGTAATGGACCATACTCCAACACTCACAGAGAAGAGGCCTGTGTTCCAGGAGTATAAACTCACTAATATAATAAACTCACAAAAAAAAAAACAGAATAAACTTAGTTTTATTGTTTGCTTGAAAGCAAATACTTATTCAGTACAAGATTTGATCACAAATGCACACATACAGTTCAGGTTTCCTGACTATTTTCATCATAATGCGGGCAGCAGCCCATTCACCGTAACTAATAAAACTTATTTTTATCAAAATAAAAGCTGTTCCGTAAATCTTTGCACCACCAAAACATCGAAATCAAATAAATAAGATTTAATATCCATTTTCAGGTACTTATTACTGTCGTACGGATTCTAAAGTCTGACTACCCCTTTTGCAACTCATAGCATTGCGATAGGTCTTAAATAACATCAAAGCTTATTTTCTCTGGCAGCATCGATTACAACACAGACTAATTCAATTTGTAAGTAAATCGAGAGGTTACTAACGTGGTCGGACGGTCGTTTCATTTGTCATCGACGCCGGTGCTAGTAAAGCTGCGTATTTATTAGGAAAACAAGTTGCACAACATGTTGCTTGTTCTTCTTCTTCTTCGTGTCGCTGTCAGAATTTTGCTTCAGATCTTTATCATCAGCCTACAGCAGTCGACTACTGGACATAAGCCTCTCCAATTGCACGGCATATATCTCGAATCTTGGGAATTCTCATCTAGTTGCTACTAGTTATCCTGCGAAGATCGTCGCTCCACCTAGCCTGCGGGCGTCCTACCTTACGTTTGCCGACTAGCGGTCTCCATTGAAGAACACGCCTACCCCAACGGTCATCGTTTCTACGGAAATATGGTCGGCCCAAATCTTCACCATCCACGGCGGCAGCACAAAGATCACTTTCACTGCAAGATTTGGTACAGTAGTTTGGATAAGTTTTGGTGGGTGCAGGGTAGGAGATGGAGCATAATTTGCGACATAGCTCCACATCCATACACTGCTGCAGTTCCATCGAGGTAAGTCCAGATCCTACTTTACCAGGTTGGAATTTATTTACATCTTCCCACTTGTGTTCACGACTCGTGTCTTGACTTCCAACATGGCATGTTGTATTGTTGCTGGCAACATGCTACTGTTCCTTATTCATTGTAAATAAACAAAATACATGAAGTCTTGAAGGCCTGCTGGTTAAGGGCTCGCCTGTCATGCACGAGGTTGTGGGTCCGAATCCGGACAAGTATCAATGTGACTTTTTCAATTCATTTGATTTTTCTTAGTTAATCTTGGACATCACTGACATCGATGAAGGAAAAACATTGTTACTAAAAACTTATTTGTTTATGTATATACTTTATTGTACACCAGAAAAATACACAAAAAAAATGTATTAAACTTTACAAAACATACAATGGAGTTGTGCAAACGTGTTGAACAATGTTCATGCCTTTTCTGTATGAGAAGAAGCCTTTGTCCTGCAGTGGGACAGTTATATAGGCTGGTATTACTATTAATATAAAAGTGGCACAACATTGCTGACATTTGAAGTTGCAGAAAGAATGTTGCGCAATTATTGCTCAACATTGCTTCCAATAAATACGGGGCCTTATCGTGCCCAAAAGTAAGGCTTTAGCTAATCTCTGGCTAAAATTATCGGTAATCGGCATGCATGAGATAGACATTTGATACATATTTTAAGGAATTGGTAAGAGGTAATACTTTAGACCGTTCATAAGTGACCAGTCTTAAGGATATGGCCGGTCAAAACTGTATGTAAAGAGGCCAACTCTTTGTCTGAACTCTTTGGCTGACTCTTTGTCGATGTGCACGGATTAGTGTCTTCAGCTTAACGTTATTGATATTCAGATGACGCTGCTTTTAATATAAAGATCTATTGATTCAAAAATTCTCGTGGCTAACTAATAACAGCTGCACGGGTCGATCGATCAGGTTAAGCTATACTTGCAGCAGTTGGTCCGTAGATGGGTGACCATCTTTACACACCGGGACCCCTCCGTGCCTTGGAAAGCACGTTAAGCCGTTGGCCCCGGCTGTCATTCGTAGATCTTTGAAAGTCGTTAACGGTCGTCAGAAGTCCGAAAGTCTGACAATCAGTCTTACCAACGGGTATCGTTATACCCTGTAACTGGGTTGTGGAGGTCCGATAGGCAGCCGCTCCATCTAAAAAACTATTATTCAGCTGCATGATAGTTAGACTGGAAGCCGATCCCAATATAGTTAGGAAAAGGTTAGGCAGAATATGATGATTGGTTCAAAAATTATGATATACCACATCGTCCTTAGTGTAATCCTTACGGACAGTTAAGCTTTTTTGCAAGTGCTCTTTTAATTTTTAATATTATGAGCTGTAGATGTTATGGCGTTGAAATTTCCCCATTCTGACTGCCAAAGATATAAGTATGTATTTATTTATTTATTTAAACTTTCCGCACAAAAGGTACTAAGGCGGACTTAATGCCCCAGGAATTACCAAAAAAAAAACAAAGAAATCATTCTTTATTTATCCCTAGCTATGCTTGCTTCAATAGTTTTATGAGCCCGTAATGTTCCCACTGTTGGGACAAAAGCCTCCTCTCTGTGAGAGGGAGTGGGGCTATAATCTTCCACGCAGACGCAGTGCGGGTTGGTAGATGTCACGCTTTCGAATTTTTGGTTCTAGGACATGCCGGTTTCCACACGATGTTTTCCTTCCCCGGTTTTAGAGCTTTGATGATGAAATTATTTACACAAAGTAAAACGCCTGCCTAGATTCGAACCCACGACCTACAACTCGCAAGTAGGAGCCGTGGCCACTGGGCAACTGCTCTCTCTTTTTTATAATTATGATCTGTAGATATAATGACGTTGAAGTTTCCCGATTCCGACTCCCAAAGAAACATAAATTCATTTCCTAGTTATTTATCAGTAACTATGCTTGCTTCAATTGTTTTCAAAGGTCATGCTTAGCTGCACACATAAATGATAATCAAACCCGTAAAGTTCTAAAAGTCATAGCTATATTAGATCCAAGAATTTTATATAATTTTCAAGTTATGGAACAACAAACTGAATGTAACAAAGTTCAAATTCCATTGCGACCAAACATTTATTATGATCTTTTTGTTACAGATGGTGACTCAAAAATCAACTTAGAATACATTTCATTAAAATACATAACTGATTAAGTGACGATGGAATGTAAAGTATCTGAGATATACTTCACCAAACGCTCGTCTAAAATCTAAATCAACTTACTTGACAACAAAGGTTTCTCATGGATCGCCGGAACCATCAGAAACATAACACATTAATATTGTTGTCAGTCAAAAAACAATAAAGATCAAACATCACATCTTATAACCCACTCTGCCATACGTTTCCTTGAACTTTCCATTTTGATATGCGATTTCCAACCTTATCACTTGGAAATAAGGATAATGAGATTGGGGGATTTGATAATGAGGCTTTGTTTTGTTGTAAAATAAATATGGCATCCGTATTTGTTTCTGTTTGAATTGTATTATTATAATAAAACCATCAAGCCTAAAGCGGAATTGGAGATAATCGGTTTAACTTTAAACTACAAAGGTATAAGCCTTAAGGATGATGACGACATTGAGAGAGAGCTGAGGGCGCTGTCGGTCAGAGCCAGGGCGAATATAATTGCCCGCAGGCTTATGCGTGCTTCTACGGAGGTTACGAAAACACTTTTTAGAACCTTCTGTTCCTCATTTTACACCTGCGACCTGTGGGTACATTTCCGCAGAGATCGTACAGTGCCCTTTGTGTGCAGTACAATTATGCTTTGAGGGTGTTGATGGAGCCTCGTTTCTGTAGTGCATCAGGGATATTTGCGTGTTGATTACTTTTATGAATTAATGCGTAAAAGATGTGCGTCCTTGGTGCGCAGGATGCAAGCCAGTTCCAACAGCATCCTGGGAGTTATTTCTGACAGGCTGGACTGCTGTATTGTAAGTCGTTGCTCCAGTATCTCAGCTGGAATGCAGAAGCATTGGTTATTTTGTTGCGTGTGATTGTGTAATTATTGTTGTAATTTTATCACTAACACAGTTTAAGTTTATTTTATTGTTACTAACACTGTATGAGTCTCACGGTTACTCTCATTAAATAATTAAATCTACACTGATTTATTATAAAGAGGAAATATTTGATTGTTTGTTTGTATTGAATAGGCTCCAAAACTACTGGACCGATTTGAAAAATTGTTTTACCATTAGAAGTCGACATTATCCCTGATAAACATAGGCTACTTTTTACCGCGGGAAAATGCTTCATTCTTCCGGGAAAACGGGTAATAGGATTTAAACGGTAAGAATTCCGAATTCTACGCAAACGAAGTTGCGGGCGGATGCTAATTAATAATAATTAGCATGACTTGTATGGAGAGCATATAGTATTGGATCATAAATAGAAAACTTCTATTTAAATTTATTAGTTTTGTTTTTATTATCTTATTACCTATTCCTGTATTAATGTCCACTTATTCAATAGATTACCTGCTTTTACGCCCTCCGGGCGAAAAGTAACTTCGAACTAGAGGGGCAATTCTCATAATTTTAAGAAGGTTCACAGTCTGATCTCAGTCTCAATCTGTCAAAAATACCTCTAATTTCCCTACAAATTAGCCTCAGAGAGTCACCTAATTGTGTCTTATTGGTCAAGATTTGACGGCTTATTAGTTATTCATACGATTTTACTCTCCCGAAAAGTGCGAATTGTCACTTTTAAATGAAATTATTTTTCCATAGGCGGCTCGCAACGAATAGGTACTTTTTGAATTGTATGTAACAAAGTATAGAAAAAAGGGACACTATCGCACAGAAGTGATAAGAGTTATAATATATACAGGGTTACTGGTAACTCGACGTATTCCTTGCAGGACATCATAGTAGGGTTAAAATGCAACAAATTAAGCCACCAAATGTTCTACCGAAGTTCAGTAGTTTTTGAGTTAGTAAGGGTTTTAGATTTTTTGTGAAAAATCCCAGATTTAATTATTTGAAGCCAATTTGAAAATTATTCACGGGGCGGCTGTACTGAAATTGGAGTTATTATCATAGTTGACGCCGTAGCGGATCGTTTTTAATAATTAAAAGTTCAAAATGACTAAAACTTTGGCGAAGATCACTAATCAAACATTTTTTTTTTTTGTAATTTTTGCTATTACTTCATACAAAATGTTGTCTTAGCACAAAAAAAAATACTACACCAGGTGTACAAATTATTAGTAAAATATCCTTGTCTTATCAGCTATCCAAAAAGGTATGATTGTCAATATTTTTGCGTGTGTGACAGGGAAAGATAGAAGTTTTATGGGGAGCAGGTAAAATTGCGAGAGTTATTTCTACGTTTAACGTAAACGGACAAACCGCCGACTCCCCCACGTTAGTGTCTTCGGATCGACTTATCGGCGATTATCTGAAACTGGCAGTGTTCAAAGAAGCAGGCAAATTGACACTGGTCGTTCTCGGAGATACACGGCTGAGGACGAGGAGCTGATTCTTCAACGTTTTATTGACGAGCCCAACATATCTACAAACATCGTAGCGCGTGAGCTTGGTATGTCACAGTGGAAAGTCTGGTCTGTAGTTCACTTGTCAGGCCGACATCCATACCACTACCAACCCGTGCAGTCATTAGAAGAGGGAGATCCGCAGAGACGGCTTGAATTTTGTCGTTTCATGCTAAATGCCGATGCCGAAAGTGAAAACTTTTTGAAAAACATTCTGTGGGCCGATGAGTCATGTTTTGACCGTGATGGTATCACAAATTACCACAATTTACATTACTGGGCACCGAAGGGAGAAGGAAACCCTAAGAAACTGAAACCAACCGCATCGCAGCGTAAGTTATCGCTTAATGTTTGGATGGGTATTATCGACGATAAGTTAATAGGCCCACATATTTTACCCCGAACATTAAATGGGGAACTTTATGAAGATTTCCTAAGAAATCATTTAGCAGCACTGCTCACGGATGTACCCGAAGAAAGAAGGGCAAACATGATATACCAACATGACGGATGTCCAGCCCACTTCCGCATCACAATTCGACAATTGCTGGATGAAAACTATCCAAACCGATGGATTGGGCGCGGTGGGCCGATTCCGTGGCCTGCACGAAGCCCTGATCTGACGCCGCTAGACTTTTACGTCTGGGGTCATATGAAAGACCTAGTTTATGTGACCCCCGTAAATTCAATTGAAGAACTAAGGGAGAGAATAACAGATGCGGTGGACCAGATGAGGACCACAATCACATCAAGAATCACAAAAACCGAAGTGAGGAAGCGAATAAGAGCATGTATTCGAAACCGAGGGCAGCACTTCGAACAAGACGTGTGAAATACATGTTATTAAAGACCACAAATTGGTATTGATTAAAAATAATAATAATTTTCACGAAATTGTTTAATTTGATTTTCCGAATAAACACCTTCTTGTACTAAATCAAAAACGATTTTCATAATGCAGTCCAAGACTTTGTATTAACTTTCATACCTTTTTGGATAGCTGATAAGACAAGGATATTTTACTAATAATTTGTGAACCTGGTGTAGTATTTTTTTTTGTGCTAAGACAACATTTTGTATGAAGTAATAACAAAAATTACAAAAAAAAAAATGTTTGATTAGTGATCTTCACCAAAGTTTTAGTCATTTTGAACTTTTAATTACTAAAAACGATCCGCTACGGCGTCAATAATAACTCCAATTTCAGTACAGCCGCCCCGTGAATAATTTTCAAATTGGGTTCAAATAATTTAATCTGGGATTTTTCACAAAAAATCTAAAACCCTTACTAACTCAAAAACTACTGAACTTCGGTAGAACATTTGGTGGCTTAATTTGTTGCATTTTAACCCTACTATGATGTCCTGCAAGGAATACGTCGAGTTACCAGTAACCCTGTATATTATAAAATAATATTATAAAACATGTATTTTTTTAATTTTTGTCAATTCGTGCGAGTCGCCTGTAGAAAAAATAATTTTATTTAAAAGTGACGAATTCGAACTTTTCAGGCAATTATATTCGTGCGAATTGACTAATTTAAGCCGATTTGACTGGTCGGGATTCTACTTTCGGGTACTCGTTAGGTGTTTGTTGAGTGTGTGTTCGTATCAAATATGAATGTACGATCAAAATTAGAACCAAGCTTCGCACATTCCATCCCGATGTGCCCGGGTAATCTTGCTTTTTAGTCTAACATGTGGGTAGTATATTCTGACATATGTGCTAAGGAAAACACGGTAAACCGGCAGCAATAAATACTCAACAACAAAAAAACAAGAAAAACAATACAATATTCCGAGCTATTTGATAAATCTAGAACAACACATCAAAACAACAATAATTAATAACTATATTAATACAACGCAATTACTATTTATTGTATACAATCCCATATTTTTCATATTTCTATAAAATTACAAAAATGTAATAATGTCAAAAACAATTATAACGCAGCTGCATTAAAATTCTTAAGATATTAATTGATCGAAATTCTTCAGATATTCCTGTTTTCATGTGCAATGATTTATTTTACATGTCTTGTCAGTCATAAGGAATTAGCTGCGAGGCTGTGACATTTAGGAGATGGGTTTCCACTGATCTAGTTGTTTGTGATGGGTGTAGGACATGGTGCTAGGAATAGGATGGGCGGAGCGGTATTTGCCGGATTCTGGTGTCAACAACGTCCAACCTGACTATGACTGGAATTCTATGATTATAGCATTAATCTTCTTCTATGCTTATGGTCTTGCAAAATCAGGTAATAACTCTGATAATTTACACACGGGGGCGAGATAGGAGAGGAGGAGGGCGCGGGGGAAGGAGGAGGTAAGGGTATGCTGGAAGAGATTTCTTTAGAAATAAGCATCTTTGTGCGTATCTCGGTCATGTGGTATTCTTGCATAGTTGTGTGTCATCACAAAAACAGTACAAAAACACAAAAGCAGACGCTGCAGGAAACGCTTTACCGCTACAACATCACAGTTGAAATCGCTTCCCGCTTCGCTTGTCACTAACTGTACCAAATCAACACCTACAGTCAAGCCTGGGGCATCCATAATTTCAATACTTTAATTAAATTACGTAGAATCGCAATTATATTGTAATTATTATTCTAAAGTTATTACACAGAGGTCGTCAAGTTTCAATGCGTCTTCGATCCGGAACTAATGATCTTCAATGGATTATAAACAAGATCATATTGTGGTTAGAATGAATTGATGTCTGCAGATCCTGATATTAATTGGTTTTTAATGCTATTATGGAATAAAGCCTATTTATTTATAGTGATGATGATTGAACGCGGTGATGATGCAGTGTTTTGCAGACTGCATTAAAAGTAGTTTTCAGACGTTCCAATTTTTTGTCTTTCATTCGGCATCGTTCAATCTTTTTCATTGAAATGAATGTGACGAATTTATTAGTTAACCGATACAACGATGTTGGATTTCGGCACTTAGACACATCTGTCATTCTCCTATCGAATGATCGAAAAATGAAATTAAAGGAGCGAGATATGAATGTTCATTCCTATGTCATTTTGTCCTGTCAGTGTTGTGTGAACGCGGAATGAAACAAAAGTGAGCAGTTACGAGCGTAAGGTCTCATAACAGATTTACTGATTTACAGCAGGTTTTAATGTCAATGTAATGATGAATGCACTCAATTAAAGATAGAACCCAGTGTGAGGAAAAACGCCTTAAACAAAACGGAATTTAAACCGTCGAAAAGCAAGTAGCAAGAGAGATGTCTGCCTTTTCCTTATATGAGGGGAGATCTATTCCATGCAATTGGACATTTTCAGACTGGTATACAATTGGCAAGCAGTTTTTAGTTAAGTCTATGCATATAATTAAAGCCTCTTCTATCACCGAAGGCTTATTTAGTTTATTGCGTACGTAACCGCAAAAAAACTACTCTAAATTCATACCAAAATGGACCGGTTTTTATAAACCATCTTATTACTTAACACAAACATATAAAAAGTACACAAAAACTAGACTAACAGGTATTCACGAGCTGTTTAATAATCTAGAGTAATTTCATCAAGCAATTAATTCGTCATCATAAAATGATTTGTGTGACTTGTGATCTTCTTTTACTTTTTTTGAAGCAGTAATGACCTTGTGTTCTTGCACTAGACCAGTCTTCTTATACCAGTGGAGCCGACCTTGGATTGTTTTAGTGCTGTTCCACAAACAATGGGACACTTAATATCATGTCATGCGTGTATTGTCAGCTGCACGTTATAGGAGCTGATGGACGCTAGTGATGGCGTCAAACACATAGCCGGGTTCTGGGCCATCGATATGATAAGAAGTAGTAGAATTCGCAATGATAGGCGACAGGCGACCATAAAAAAATTGGCAATATCAGAAACCTGTCGTAAAAATGTGTTAATTATTTTTCACTTTACTTATTTCTGACTCCAAGTACTGCCGCTTTTTTCCAAATTGAACATTCTGGGTGCCAACCGCTTTGTGCTTTGTTCCAAATTGAACATTCATACAT
The DNA here is from genome assembly GCA_949629135.1 of Eremobia ochroleuca. NCBI lineage: Eukaryota > Metazoa > Arthropoda > Insecta > Lepidoptera > Noctuidae > Eremobia > Eremobia ochroleuca. The sequence continues at coordinate 17,407,234 of OX451401.1, read as the reverse complement.
CATTATCGTCATTTCATCGCCGAAAAAACTCAATTTCTGGACATAGGCCTCCCCCAAGCACCTCCACTTTGACCGGTTCTGTGCTTCTCGCATCCAGCGGGTTCCTGCGGCCTTCAGAAGGTCGTCGGTCCACTTTGTGGGAGGCCTAACGCACACATACCGAAGGAATGTAATTTTTTAAAGAAAAAAAAAACTTTGATATTATCGTTGCTTCAAAAATTAAGAAATACAAAGAATCAGATTTCACGAGCAATCCTCATAATTAGCGTCTCACAACGCAAGGCTATCGTCATTACAATCTCGGTTCAAACCTCGATACATAAATATCAGACAATGTCTTAACATCTCAATTGTTTTCTGATCATAACATTTCCCTGGTTACTGAGATGGTATCAGCAGACATATTGCGGGTGACCTCACAAAAATGAATAGGCGGCCTTCACCCTGGCAAAGAGTAGCCAATTTTAAACAGATGTGACTTTTTTTCGTTTATAATGATTTGTGCCTTATTTGTCGGTCTGCTCTTTCTCTAGCTTAACGTTGTTCCGTATTAGTTTCATCCGAATTTCCGTACAATCTTCTTAAAAATGATTTTTTTTTTCTCACTGTATCAATGATGGGCAAAGGAATCCTTTTCTAGAGCTAACGGTAAGCAATAACGATGTTTTTATGCTCAAAGTTTTACACAAAATAGACGGGAAAAGATAATAAAATAATGTGTGCAAATAGTTTGCCTGTTTATTTACATATACTTGCTATGTAAATAAATATATACATTAAATCAATCTTAAACAATAAAATCCTAATATATTCTATATCCAGTGAGAAGACCAAAAAAATGTAATAAAAACCCATACTTGACATTTCACTAAGCAACTAAAAAACAACTATATAGTTGACCATAGTCGTAATAATTTGATAAACAGAAGCCTCTAAAGTGACATTTACGAAAGCACAGTTCATTAGAGGTTCGTATTTCCATAATGTACTCATAATGATGGGACAGACCACAAACTGACATTATTTTGCTTAGATTAGATTAATCGAGATCCACATTGATTGATCGAACGAAAGGTAATGTGGTGACATTTTGTTATTAGGAGTTTAGAATATTTCTTAACTTACCATAACTTGGCGTAAGACTTAGGCACAAAAAGCTTGAGAGTGTACCTAATTTGTAAATACGCTGTAAATATAAAGTATCTACTTAATGTGTACTTAAAACTTATAATATAATATTAAGTAAAGTAACATCTACCTAGTTAAGTAGCCTGGGAGAGGCCTATGTCCAGCAGTGGACTGCGATACGCTGAGTTGATTGTTGAGTGAAGTTAAGTAAAGCCGTACAGTTGAAGTCGGACTGGGCAGTCCACGTCTGCCGTACGCCCAAAGATCTATGGGCACATAGTCACTGTGTGGAGCCCTGACAGAGTCAGGAGACGCGGCAGACCCCGTAGAATGTGGCGGGATAAGCTGGACAAAACAAACGACTAGTGGTCCACATTAGCCCTGGATCGCAAGAACTGGAAGACGTGGGGAGAAGCCTTTGCCCAGAAGTGGGAAGATACAGGCTTAGAGTAACAGTAAGTTAGGTATCCCTTGATATCCCATAGTGAATAATAAAGCTTTTATTCAAGCTTGTTTATCTTAAGGGTACTTTCATTATGGAACCAACCTTGAAAACACGAAAAGAAATTGGCTGTTCCCTAAATTTTGTCGATTTATGTGAACGCAAATAAAAATATGGGATGGTTGATTTTTTGAGAGATTTTTCGGGCTTAGCCCATAGTAAAAGTTGTTCATAATGATGAGTACAATGACCACTTAGAGATTTAGGTTAAATAAAACAATGATATTTAGAACAGGTAAAATTAATTCAATCAAATTATTGAATACAGTCAATCAATCAACTCAGCCTATCGCAGTCCACTGCTGGACATAGGTGTTTTATTTCTACTACATGCTTTGACTTTAATTTGCCTCACAGAGTCAATGACACCATAGGCACCAATTCCCCAAAACTTTACTTTCCCTCTCACACAATTTAATATTTGCCCTCATAACCGAAAACACAGCAAGAATAATAGTTGGTCTGTAACAAGTTACAACATGGCACAACAATGCAGATCTTAGAGAAGCTTCGTGAGATCTGCCGCTAGATGCATGTGTGTACGTCCCACGCTTGTTTTGGATAGATGCAGAGTTCCAGGTAGGTATTATAGTGAGTCATGGTTCAGGAAGTGAATGGGTATTATGATGATGTCTTAATTAGTTCTATCTGCTAGAAGAGGATGTGGTTCGGCTACAAAAAAACGTGTAGAATAGAATACTCTTTATTATGTACACCATATAAATTACAGACATAAATATAGAAATTCTACAAAGGGTGACAGAATGGGCGATCTTATCGCTAAGAGCGATCTTTTAAAGACAACCTTTGGATGGATTGAAAAGGGAAGGAGAGACAAATACTGTAGGTAGTCTGTGGTGTACCATTTACACGATACAATGAATACATACGTAAAGTATAGTATAATAATCTAAATAAATATAACAATAGACATGAAACAGGAGTAAAGAAAAGATAATGATGATGTTTAAGGAGAGATGAAGTGCTTTAGTCTAGTACTGGAAGCAGTTTTTCGAAAATAGTTTATGATGTTATAGTAAAGATTGGTAGCTGGACAGCCTGAATAGAGTGCCCCGAACGTTCAGAACTAACGTTTTATTTGATTTTTTTGTCACAAACCAGTGCTCTAAGCGATGAAGAAAAACATCGTGAGGACCGGAACCAGCAGGTCCTGGAACCAAAAATTCGAAGACACATTCTACCAACCCGCACTGGGCTCGCGTGGTGGATTATGGCCCACTTCGTCTCACAGAGAGTAGGCCTGTGTCCCAGCAGTGGGAAACTTATAGACTGATTTTTATTGCCATTTTCTTAGATGCGTTTTGAAGTGAATTGCTTGATCATGTTCTTTTTCTTAGCGTGTCGTCACTTTAATACAGTAATGCAACTAACAGGATTGACTCTTCCTTAATACTTTTGCCTCCTTATTTTTTTCGTAACTTTTAATGACACCTACCGGAAATGAGAAGATCGTTACGATTCGTAAATAGCTCGTAACGGTTATAAATAATTCTGACATTGATATCAGACAAATGAGAACATTAAAATAAATGGCTAATTTCTTGAGTTATTTCAATTAAAATACTAATCGAGTTCCCTACGTTATGGAGGTGTTGAATAATTCGCAATGATTGATTTCATCAACCAATCGACTAGGTATTAAAATCGTTTGATTTATTTACTGTGGGGTTTCCAATACATTTACTCATTATATTGTAGCATGTCGATTCTGTGAAAATCTCACCGTGAAAACGAGTCAGAGTGAGCTGTCAGTGTCATCCCACTAATGCTAGGGATTGACTAAGCAAACATTTACAATCATAATCAAGATTTTAATAATATTTTTCATGCTAATTCTATTGATCATTTTAAATAATTTCAAAGCTAGTATTTTAGTTGTCAAAACATTACTATTAGGTGAATCAAATATAAACAGGACTTTTTTTATTACTGATCGCTGAGTGAAGTGACGCGCTTGGTGCTGTTGTATGTGTTAGGGAGGATCATCTAGGGCAGGGGGGTATACTGCTCCGGCTCACTTTAGTTTATTGCGCGCCAGTAGCATCATGTATGAGCAGGAGGTATATAAGTCTGCTGAGCAACGACTTATCATATTTTTTTAACACGGGAGGGCATAAAACCTTCCGAAATTTTGCATCCATTGACTCTACAGTTCGATAAGAATACGCTTTTTTGACCTCAAGTGTAGGAATGGCACAAAAAAAATTCAAGTGGAGGACGCCGTTTTCACACTGACTAGATAGTGGAATCATTTGTGTGCAATTGGCTAAAGGCATAACCGACTACATTCTTCGATACTGGCATCAAGAACAAGAAGAAGAAGAAGATAGAAGGGGAGATTATGTAGAAAAATAAAATATATTCCTTTTTTTTACGAGTATAATAATACGTGCGTATTTTTTTTTACTTAAGTCCGGTTTATATTTGATCCACCCACGTATTTTGTGGGGTTTTAAAATAAAATAGCAAAAGATTAACTTAGTCAGAAGATCATTTTGTATTCCTAAATGAAAGCCCCACAAAATAGTAACGTTTTGACAAATAAAATACTAGCTTTGAAATTATATCAAGACAGTCGATCGAAGGTTCAAACCCAGACAAGCGCTTTAATTTGTTTGAATTATTTCATCACCACTGCTCTCAAAACGGTGAAGGAAAACATCGTGAGTAGACCGGAATTTCATAAAACAAAAGATTCGAAAACATGTGACATCTACCAACCCGCACTGGGTCCGCGTGGTGGATTACGGCCCAGTTCCGCTCACCGAGAGGAGGTCTGTGTCCCAGCTGTGGGAACATAATAAATAAATAAATTAATTATGATTAATTATTAATTGTTATTATTAATTAATAATAATTAATTATTAATTATAATTATTTTTACCGCCCGTTCGATGTCCACCACGCACAGGATGGATGGGAAGGAGCAGTGGCGTGCCTAGGGGTTAAACTTAGGGCAAGCCAACATACTTAAAAAAAAAAAAACTAAGTTCCTACCTACCAGTTCTTTGCCATACTAATTAAGACTAAAAATAGGTATGTTAATAGATCATGTTTATTAGCAGCCACTCGTGTAAATGAAGTACCGAAAAAGAATTAATCAAGTTTTGAATTAGGCTTTATGACTAGGTGTGGTTAAATTTCAATGTTCAATGAGTGTGTAATGTGGATCAAATTATTCTGATTATGCAAAAGTGTTTAAAGTCAAGTGAATGAATCAGGTTCCATGGTTATGCTCGTCCTTTCTATAGCACTCCTTAATTCTAAGTAACTTTGCGTAGATAATTAAATCACCTGCATTTTGTAACAAACAGGTAGGTGCTCTAGCAATTTGAACACCAATGCTTATGAGCAATATTTTGTAGTCGCCTTTTACTAAATCCAAAAGGGCATGCTTTTGCTTTAGAAGTCGATAGATAGCAAGGTTCTTTCTTATCCTAATTACAATCTATCGATCTATCTATAGATACTAATCTAAACTAATTATAAAGCTGAAGTGGAGTTTTTTGCCGGCTCTTCTGTGGAGAAGAGCCGCCAGAAGATAGATACACGGTAAACGGCAATTGTTCCTTTCCTATGCAGGAAACGACCAATCGGAACCGTGCACCTAGCTTCTGACGTTTCATAAGTGCACATGTGAAATAAAATATTTTGATTTTGAAGAGTTTATTTGTCTTTTTGTTAGTTTGAACGCGCTATTCACTGAAACTACCAGTCGGATTTAAAAAAATATTTTTGCATTTGCATTTTTAATAAATGTATGTTGTGAACGTATTTTGAGAAAAAAAAAATTTTTCGCGGACGCAGAAGATAAAATTTTTAATAATATACAGCGATTGTCTAGCGTCTGTCAAGAGTAACTAGACTAAGGTAATATTTAGTGTGATTCTGTAACCATCTCACCGTGGAAACTTAGATGAAGTGAGCGTGGAGTAAGCTGTCAGTGTTATCCCACCTGATACTAGGGATTAACCAAACATACATTTACAATCATAATCGAGATTTTAATACAGAACATTTTGTATGCTAATTCTTTTGCTCATTTTATATAATTTCAAAGCTAGTATTTTAGCTGTCAAAACCTATTTTGTGGCTGTCTGGCTGACGGACCATACAATTTAGTCCCACTTAGTTTGTGTGACGTGATTACTTCACCCGAGTATAGGGAAATGAAGGAAAAAAAAGACATCATTGAGATTCTAAATAAGTTTCTATTTTTGTTTTTTTTTTTTTTGTTTTGCTATTTTATTTTAAAACCCCATACAATAGTAATGTTCATATACAGACGCCAGCACATCAAGCTACTACAATCTGTCAATTTTCTTTAGTAGATTTTCAACTTTATTGCCAAAGCATAAAGATCAAGGTTGATTCGTAAAATTTTACAGTTTCGAGTAGCTTGATGTGCTTGAGGTACACATATTATAGATAGGCATACTTATAGTTTCTATCCAGATACTAAATATCATGTATCCATCTATTCGTGTACGATGGAACTAAAAGGCCTTTGACAAGATTTCAGCCACTCACTCGTGGTACGAATCAAAGTATATATTCAACTAAAGAACTAAACTACTATGCGCAACTATTAGTATAACGTGAGCATAGACAGCGCCATCTAACGAAAGCATACCAAACTATCAGATTTACAATCTATGCGAATCGACACTGCAGCAACATTCTAATATTATTCAGAACATACAGCCTTCAGGCTGTTTCGTTCAGATCATTTTAACTTAGTTGAAGTTTCCTTTACAGTTTCTAGAGGGCGTTGTTGCCAATCTGTTAGGTGAGTAAGATTTTCAGTTCAGTTTGAGCTTAGGTTTTTGTTTACTTTTCTACTTCGCCCGCATTATCATCATAGCTACGATTTTTAAAGCATAAAGCTTTTTAAATTACTATAAACATTCATGATTTTTGATAGGCCACGTTTGTAAGGTTCCGTACCCAAAGGGAAAAACGGAACACTATTCCTCCCGCTCCGCTGTCCGTCCGTCCGTCGGAAGGTCTGTCACCAGGCTGTATCTCATGAACCGTGATAGTTAGAAATTTTCACAGATGATGTCTTTCTGTTGCCGCTATAACAACAAATACTAAAAAACAGAATAAAATAAATATTTAAGGTGGCCCCTATACAACAGACTAGACTTGAGTAACTCCGGAGCAATTCGTTCCGATGAACTACTCAAACACAGTGAACGAACTGAACTCGTTCAGTACTGTGCGGAATTATCGTTCCACAGTTCACCGGCTCATTATAATCCCGCGTCTCTAGTCTAACAGACATGATTTTTTTGCGATAATGCGATACTTCGTGCGCGAATCCGACTCGCGCTTGGCCGGTTTTTATTAATTCTCCTGCCCTTATCCCTATTAATTTGGGATCAGCACAACATGTCATGTTTATTTTTACTTTGATTGTGATTGTATGTGATTTCAATTTTAGTTAGGATTTTAATTTAGAATTTGGTTAAAAACATACTTATGTTCGGTGAGTCTAAAAACTCACCTATTTTTAAGTAGACGCTAAATATCAATCGACAAATAAGTAATACATAATATGCTTACCTGCCGGTCGATTCTGGAAAAATCTCACCGTGATAACTAAGGTGAAGTGAGCTTAGAGTGAGCTGTGAGTCATGCTGATGCTAGGGATTGACACTATTGACGACTCACTCCACGCTGACTTCACCCAAGCTTTCACGGTGAGATGGTTACAGAATCGCACGGCTGTAAGAATTTAATACACTAGTCTTTAAGTATATTTGATGTATCTCATATCTTTGTACCAGTTTATTCAGTTGTTGATGAGCCAAATAAATAAAATAAAATGTCTTTTTTTTAGTCGCCATCTCGGCAGCCACCCCCTTTCTACTCATATCATCATTCACTCAGTCCATCCTTCGTTTGCTAGACCGATTATTGTGATAAAACATCACCCCGTTATTTCCCGAAGTGGTAGGCCGAAATTTACAACCCACTCAAAATCAACTCAGACTATCGCAGTCCACTGCTGGACATAGGCCTCTCCCAGACTGCGCCACAACACCCTGTCCTCCGCCTTCCGCATCCAGTCTACCCCAGCCACCTTCTTTAGGTCGTCCGTCCATCTAGCTGGGGGGCGTCCCACACTACGCTTGCCGAGACGCGGTCTCCACTCCAGGACTCGTCTGCTCCACCGACCATCGGCCCTTCGATAGACATGACCAGCCCACTGCCACTTCCCAACCCAGTCATTATATAAATATTTCTCCAGTTATTATTAAAAACCGCCTTGATAGACCATATAATCACACACCAGGCACAACTACAGACTATGGGCTAATTCTTAGAATTTCCTACTGAAAAAACCCAATAACACTAATTGAGCCAGGGATGGAACCCAGAACTCCTCAGTTACCCAACTTTTGGGCCATTTCTGCCAGTATCTTTCAAGTAATTTTCCTCCTTAAGAGACATGAAATACATGCTCTCTATTTGCCAAACCAATTCACACGATATTGAATCTTATGTAACGACCCGTGATAACAAGTTGCACAATGATTGTCATCACTCGAGTACAGTCGGGTCATTGTCATACATCATTGCGCTAATGACCTGTCACTATTTCAATTTTCAACGGTCGATCGATGCTACGGACAAAATGATTCTAGTTGTTGATTTATTGTTGACTTGAGTCAACAAAGGCAAATCATTTATTTCAAATAGGCATATAAAAAGCAAAAGTGCTTTTTATGTGCCTATTTGAATAAATTAAATAAATGAACGTCAAAATTTACAAAAAATAGAATTACAACTATTATAAAACCAGCCTAATATGCTATGTATGGCAAAGGCCTCTTTTCATACAGAGAAGACACTAGAGCTTTAAAGAACAATTAGACGTAAGTACAGACGCCAGCACATCAAGCTACCCGAAACTGTCAAATTTTCCCAATCAACTTTGAACCTTATTCATTAGCGATAAAGTTGAAAATCTACTAAATAAATTTGACAGCTTGTAGTAGCTTGATGTACTGGCGTCTGTACATCTAATTATTACATGAGTATGTAAGGATCCTAGCAGGTAGCGTTCTGTAATGTATGCCTACCTTCATGGGAATAAGGTAAGGTCTGTATATAAAAAAAATATAAAAAAAAACGTACGTCATTATAATTATGTAATGTACATTTCAACTGACGTTGTTTTCAACTCAACGTGTCGTTGCAATAATTGTTAACGTGCTATACGAGTATCAATCTACATAATTAGAAATAGGGTTTTATAATTTATATATTTTTTTTTATATTTTTAATTATTTTTTTTCATATTTTTTACTCTCCTTAACACAGGTTTCCATAACCTAGCCAGGAGAACAGTGCTCAGACCCACACATTTCTAGAAATAGTACTGATTTTGTAAAACTGTATTTTGAACGTTTACCACAATCCTTTGTTTTGTGTAATAAATAAATAAAAATAAATAATAAATTTTGTGTAGGAGTTTGGGTGTGAATTTGAAATCTTACCAGCGAACTCCCGCCCACTGCCTCGCGCACCTCATGGGCTAGGCGTCGTGAACAGTCGTCCTAAATCCAGCTAAAACTCACTTCACATATATTTCCACAGGTGTTGGTTAATGTTATTGTTCGTGTCTTGGAGGGGTTGTAGCACAAAATCACTGAAGGACCGTTTTTTATGGGAAAAGGTTTCTCTCGCGCGGAGCACGTTATTTTTTCGAGTTCAGACGATTGGTACAAGAGAAAAAACACGCGAAGGCGCGGCGCCACTGTCGCTCTTCGTAGACCAATCGGATTGCTTAGCGAATAGGCGTTAAGCAAGCCGGCAAATTAATCAAATCACATCCTTTTTACTACACACAAATGCTTGGGTACTAGTTGTGGGCAGTGATGGGTCGTTGAAGGTTTTTCTGTCAACGAAACGTTAACGTTGAATTGCGTTTGTCAACTAGTTGATCAACTAGTTAATTTCGTCAACGAGTTAACGTGTTACGAACGTCAACTTGCATGTACGATAAACGCCTAAACGCTTTTACTAATGTATGCTATTGTAATGTTAATTTACGAACAATTTGATGCAGTTTACCTAATGAAATTGGATAACATTTTATGATGACTTTACCTACTACCGGAAACGTTTCATTCCGCGCACGAATATGATAATTTTAAGAATTAATAATGTCATCCTTTACTTTTTTTTAAAATAATGACATTGATCAAATTACTAAATAAATATCAAATCTTGTATTCGTTATTTAGAGTTCAAATTATTGTCATTATTATCGCGTCGTAGCGGGAGTTTTATTGTTAAAGAAATACAATTTACGTACGTTGAAAATAACAAAACGTTGGGTTCCGTTTCTCGTTTCGTCAAACGAGTTGAATTCATAAACGTCGTTGTCTCGTAACTCGTTGACGAATTCAACGAGTTGATTTGTACACGGTCAACGTTAATCCCGTTGAAGAGACATCAACGTTGATTTAACTAGTTCGTTGATTCAACGCCCATCACTAGTTGTGGGGTGAAGCAAAAGCTATCTAAAATTCCTGAGACTAAATGCGAAAATGCAGTAGGCAATACCTATCTTATAGAGAACGGTACGTAACATCCCGCTCGCCTTAAAAGAATGGATTTCTTTTAACCTTAAGTTACAAACATTAAAATAATGTTTCACTCAAAAGAGGAATGAAAATGCTACGAAAGCATGAAACACAAAAAAAAACAAATTAAAATTAAATTACTATTACTATAGATTCCCTAACAAAGATTCGTAACAATATTAAGTAAAAGTTATAAAATTATTATTCTAAGGGCAAAGGACATATTTTAACTACTGAGCGTTTCACAAAGCTTTTGCCCATTTGTAAAGTTACGACACGAGTAACATTGTCGGAACCCGGATGAAGAGCATGGACACGAGCCAGTCTCCACTGTAATGGTGGTAAATTATCATCACGTACAACGACAATAATACCTTCACGGAGTTGCGAGCCGCGATCTCGGAACCATTTATTACGCTGTTGAATTTCGTGTAAATATTCACGACTCCAACGTTTCCAAAAGTGTTGCACACATTGTTGTACCCTACGCCATCTAGTGAGTCGATTTGGAACATTTTCGAGTAGTGAAATATCTGGTAGGGTCGTCAACGGACCTCCTATTAAAAAATGCGATGGTGTTAAAGGTAACGGATCTAATGGGTCTGCACTTAATAAACAAAGTGGACGTGAATTGAGTACCGCTTCAATTTGACAAAGAAGGGTGTGCATCTCATCATAAGTTTGAGTTTGCGTACCGAGGACTCGATGTAAATGATGTTTGAAACTTTTAACACCGGATTCGAACAGGCCACCAAAATGTGAGGCATAAGGTGGTTGAAAATGCCAAGTGATGCCTTGGTCTAAAACCTTACCATTAAGAGTGGCTTGAACAGAATCATTACGTAAAAAAGTATACAATTCTTGTAAATAATTATTACAACCAACAAAGTTCCTTCCACAATCAGAGTAAATGTCGGTGCATAAACCTCTACGGGACGTGAAGCGTCGTAAGGCTGCCAAAAATGATTCAGTTGACAAATCGGACACGAGTTCAAGATGTATGGCCTTGATGGACATACACACAAATACAGCTACATAACATTTAATAATTTTTGCATTTCGAACCTTATTTGCCCGAACGTAGAACGGACCCGCGAAATCAACAGATGTTTTTAGAAATGGTCGCTCGGGGCGCACTCTGACGGTCGGTAGCGGACCCATGCATGGTTGCGGATTCACGGGGCGAGCACGAAAACAACGAACGCAGCGATGTATGCGCGTACGTATAGCGTCACGACTAGACATTATCCAATAGTTTTGAAGTAGAAGGTATTGTACGGATTGTGGACCAGCATGTAGATGCGTGATATGTGCATTATCAATGATTAAATTTGTAAGATGATGTTTCTTAGGCAGAATCAATTGGTGTTTGGAAACAAACTGTAAAAGTGATTTGTGAATCCGCCCACCTACACGCAGATTATTCTTGTTATCCATAAAAGGGTTAAGTCGACGTAATCTAATTGATGGATATTTTCCATGTGAAATATTTTTAATGTCTTCAGAAAAAGATGAATGTTGAACTAGATGGATAAGTCGATTTAAACACAAATTAAACTCGGACACAGTTATGTATTTTGGATAGGAAATGTGAATCTTTTTACATTTATTATAGAATCGGAATAACAGTGCTGTTATTCGAACAAGTTTGCCTAGAGTAGAAAATCTTGTAATATATTCGACCACATCAGGTGGTGCTGAGGTGGAAGAGTTTGATACTATAGACAACGGTAGACTACGTTTGTCTTCAGTGACTTCTGGTATTTTCTTGGGACTTGGCCAAAAACTAGAATCACGCGCGACCCACCAGGGCCCATGGAGCCACATATCATTTTGTATGAAACTTGTAGGAAGCATTCCTCGAGAAGGTGCGTCAGCTGGATTGTCAGCAGATGGAACATGTCTCCAACTATTGGCCGGAAGCCGAGATAAGATTTCACTAGTGCGATTAGAAACGAATGTTTTCCACTCGTGTGGTGGAGAACGAAGCCACGCTAACACGATGGATGAATCGGTCCATGCATACACATGTTCACAGTTTATGTGCTTATCATAAACATTTCTAACTTTATCAATCAACTGTGATAACAAGACAGCCGCGCACAACTCAAGTCGCGGGATCGTAAGAACCGGTTTTATAGGTGCTACACGCGTTTTTGCGAGAAGAAGAAACGTTTTAACGTTATCACTATTATCGGATATACGGGCGTAAACACACGCGGCATAAGCACGCTCGGAAGCATCGGAAAACCCGTGAATTTGAATAACATTCACGTTGGCAAAGACGAAACGTGGAATTTTAAAATTTGATAATAATGGTAACTCATTAAGAAAATTAGACCAAGCATTTATAATATCTACAGGAGGTGACTCATCCCAGTCGACCCCTGACATCCATAACAACTGAATGAGATGTTTCGCGTAAATAGTTACAGGAGATAACCATCCCATAGGATCATAAATTTTGGCTATTTGTGAGAGTATAGACCGCTTTGTCATTTTACCAGTAGTTGCTTGAACGCTGAAAGTGAAAGTATCAGTCTCAGGATTCCACTGAAGTCCTAAAACCCTTATTTGTTTGTCATTCTCCATCAGAGCGAAAGAAACGTTATCAGGCCGCTCGCCCTGACAGACTGACGTTTGTAAAGCAGCGAGTAACGCTGGCGAATTGCTCTGCCACTTCCGTAGCTCGAAACCAGCTGACGAACAAATACCTACCAACTCACGCTGTAGAACCAGTGCCTTCTTTACGTCGCCTGCTCCGGTGACTATGTCATCAACGAAAACCTGGTCTTGGAGAACCTTAGAACCTAGCGGGAAGTTAGCGGCTTCGTCCTGAGCCAACTGTTGAATAGTACGAAGGGCTAAGTACGGTGATGAGCTGACACCAAAGGTGACAGTTCGCAATCGATAATCAAGCAACGGTTTCGTTGGTGATTTACGCCACACAATGCGTTGAAAATCCCAATCGGATTGTTGTAATTTAATGTTTCTGTACATCTGCTTGATGTCGGCAGTGACAGCAATAGCATGGATACGAAAACCCAATAAAACGTCTACTACTTATATCCTGATGCAATTTCGGACCAGTCAGTAGAACATCATTAAGTGATATTCCATTAGAAGTTTTACAACCCGCGTCAAAGACGACGCGAGTGCGAGTAGTCTCACTTGATTCCTTGACCACGCAGTGGTGCGGAATGTAATAGCTAGTAGCTAACGAAGTAGGTATATCAACTGGCTCCATGTGACCGAGTTCCAAGTACTCCTGGAGGCACGCTTGATAATCTACTTTAAGCTGAGGATTATGTTCTAAACGATACTCTAATTTTCTAAACCTGGAGACCGCCGTATTCCGTGATTCGCCGAGGGCGGGAGCATTAGGTTTGAAAGGAAGTGGAACCACATATCGCCCAGCTTCATCGCGAGTGTGTGAATTTACGTAGATAGATTCACACAACGCTTCGTCGGGACTTAGGATTCTCTTTTCCGGAAGAGACTCCAATTCCCAGAATCGTCTCAGATTGATGCCGTCATCGTATGATGAGCTAAAACTACTGAGACACACTTGAAGTGAAGTAGGTGTATTTTGGTTGCATGAAACATCACCCATCAATAAATAACCAAAGATACTGTTCATAGCCATCGGTGAACCGGGTGGACCCTTGATCACGTGACCTAATAGAACTTGGGATAGTATATCCGCACCTAGAAGCATTTCCACTGATTGTGGAAGATAAAACTTAGGATCAGCTAAATTTAAATTCTGTATGTGTGACCATCCCGTATAAGGCAACGTCACACATGGCATACGTGCAATAAGATTAGACAAAATTAATGCATCAACTGAAATTGAAGGTTGCTCCCCGTGCGTAGGAGTGATATAACACGATACTACACCCTTTGGTAAAACAGCTGAGACTTCGGACCCGCCGATACCGAACACTGGAACGTGCGCTTGCCTACGGTGTAAACCTAACCGCTGCACACAAGCCTCGGTAATAAAAGTCGCTTGACTCCCTGTATCAATAATACACCGAACTGTGTGTTTTTGTGGGCCAACATGAACATTGATGAGTGCCGTACATAATAGCACCGTACTCGCACTAACCGACGGAGCAATGGTTCGCGAATCGTTCGTGCGACCGTGCCACGCATGATTTACCGCAGTCAATGCGGCGGCCTGCGAAGTACTGGGAACCGCTGTCTCTGTCGTTTCGTTCACAGGAAGTGAAATAGCATTATCACTAATACCGACTTCATTAAAAACTGATAAACTGTGAGACTTTTCGAAATGAATTAACGAATGATGTCGTTTATGACATGAACGACAAACAAAATTGGATTTGCATTGTTTTAAATCATAACCGACATGTAAACAATTGAAACAAACGTTTTTGTTTTGAATAAAAGCATACCTATCACGGGGAGATAAATTAAGGAATTTCGAACATTTTGTCAACGTATGTTGAGCATCACAACATAAACAATTATTTTTTAAATTATTTTGTTTGGTAGACTGTAAGTCTGCTATATTCGAACTCGATGACGTGACGTTGGCTGCGAGCGCGCGACGCGTGCCTTCGTAACCGCGCGATGGTGTCGTCGCAGAAGTCCGAGGAGTACCTACCTTTTCAAGATTATTATTTTTATTTTGTGGGTAGAAGGAAAATTCGTTTGCGGCTAACTCGCGGTTCAAAAAATTTATCAATGTATTTATGTCGGGTATATCCGATGGTTTGGCTAGTGATAATTCGAAACGTTTTCGAATACTAGACGGAATTTTACGTAATAAAATCGTCACTAATATGAAACTCCATTGATCTATAGGAAACTGCAACGCCTGCAATGCTTTGATGTTTTCTTGATAAACATTGAGTAAATTTCTTAGACTTTGAGTCATTCTCTCGGTACTAGGTTCAATTTCTAATATTTTTTCGAGATGTTTCGTGGCGATCGCCCGTTTGTTGTTATACCGAGAAACCAAAATATCCCACGCAACACTATAGTTTTCGTCTGTAATTGGTATCGATTTAATAAGGTTATAGGGTTCATTTTTTAATGACAATAATAGATAACGAAACTTCTCTGTATCCGTGTAAGTATTTTTGCTGTGTACTAATGAACAAAACAAATCGTGAAATGGGGGCCAATCCGTGGTCTCCCCTGAGAAGGTAGGCATTGGAAGAATAGGTAATCTACTTGCACAATTATTATTAGAATTTAGTGGAACAGCAGTACATGCTGAATTATTAATCGACGTACTAGACGACATTCTTCGTTTACGCTCATTGTCCTTTTCTTTAAGTTTTTCTAAGTGAACACTAATTGCGTAATAACAGTCATTAAAATTGTTACGAATCTGTAGTTGTTCCTTCTTGTTGAAAGTATTGGACTTGATCAAGACTTTTTCTATTTTTGCCTGAAGTTTAGAGAACTTTCTTTGTTGCAAAGTTAATTCTTTTGAGCGTGACCTAAACTGTTGTTCGTCTGAATCTATGAACTCTAATGTACGTTGGAGATCATCAAGAATGATCTCGCGTTCGAAAATATCTTGTTGAATTAACTCCGCCATTTTGGACGCGTAACGACGCAAAATGAACTATGAAGCTATGAACTAAGAACAGGAAAATTAACCCCACACCAAGCACTCAGAAATGAATCCGGCTCGTAGGGCCAAACAAATATGTGTAGGAGTTTGGGTGTGAATTTGAAATCTTACCAGCGAACTCCCGCCCACTGCCTCGCGCACCTCATGGGCTAGGCGTCGTGAACAGTCGTCCTAAATCCAGCTAAAACTCACTTCACATATATTTCCACAGGTGTTGGTTAATGTTATTGTTCGTGTCTTGGAGGGGTTGTAGCACAAAATCACTGAAGGACCGTTTTTTATGGGAAAAGGTTTCTCTCGCGCGGAGCACGTTATTTTTTCGAGTTCAGACGATTGGTACAAGAGAAAAAACACGCGAAGGCGCGGCGCCACTGTCGCTCTTCGTAGACCAATCGGATTGCTTAGCGAATAGGCGTTAAGCAAGCCGGCAAATTAATCAAATCACATCCTTTTTACTACACACAAATGCTTGGGTACTAGTTGTGGGGTGAAGCAAAAGCTATCTAAAATTCCTGAGACTAAATGCGAAAATGCAGTAGGCAATACCTATCTTATAGAGAACGGTACGTAACAAATTTATTTATTTCGGAACCAGTCCATATGCATACATTATAATGATTAAAATATTTATCAAGCAAAAAGATTAAATACACTATAATTGTTTCATCTTAGTCTAAATTAAGGTTTGGACCCGGAGTACTCAACATGCAGCCTGGTCCAGTACCGCATGATTGGGCAATCCAAGTCCAAATCCATTTTCCATGCAAACAGCTGAAGGTAGCTGTTGGAACTGCCTCGTATGTGGCGCATCAGGGACACAACTCTCTTGGGAATAATCGCAGCAAACACATCTATATTTGCGTTCGCAAACATACCCGATACGCTACAGTAGCTAAACAGCCCCATCAGCGCACTGATGGCGTTATTGTAGAGAAAACGCAGGGTTTCATACGATTTTTTTGTATGCTTGACCAATAGGCTGCAAGCGTAAAACGATTGGCAAAATGCCCTAAACAACGTAGCTTTTACTTCCGCAGTACATCGAACGAACCTACGAGCCAGCATATTAGCTCTAGCAGACAAAGCCCTGCGCTCCCTATCTACAACGTGTAACGGAAAGGGGGTATCAACCCTGAAGGAGGTGAATGTGCTCATGAAACTCAACAACTTTCCCCAAAGAACATAGGTCGAAATATGAAAAAAAAATTTGGCCCTCCCATAGTAAATCAATCAGCTGGTAGTCAGTTTTGTAAGGGAGGGCCAAATTTTTTTTTCATATTTCGACCTATGTTCTTTGGGGAAAGTTGTTGAGTTTCATGAGCACATTCACCTCCTTCAGGGTTGATACCCCCTTTCCGTTACACCCTGTATATCAATATCATCTACAAGCGTCTCGGTGACCCAGTGTCTCAGATACTTTAACTGCGAGACTCTTTTTATGCCATGAATTGAATTTTATTGCTGAATTTTTAAGTGTTGTTTGGTTTTCCCATTAGGAATTTGCCAGTAGCAGCCCAGTCTGGATTTGTGCCCGATTGATGGTAAAAAAAAAAAAAAAAAATTTTCTTTTCATTTATATTTTTAAGCAATTATTGGAGACTATTTTGGTATAAATACCACGTAAAAATGATTTAGAAGATTAAACCAACCGTATATAATTTTTCTACTTACCGTGGCTTTGGCCGCCGCTACCGTAGACAAAGGTGGGCGGGCCGCCGGGTACTAGGGGCCAAGTGTTTTTATGCTTGTCGTTGTTGGGTTGCCATAATCACCACGCTTGGCATGCGGGTTGGCGGTTGCAGTATGGTGGTAAAATACATAGAGAAGCTGCTGCCCATTCTCCGGTACGTCCCTTAGTCGCCTTTTACGACACCCACGGGAAGTAGGATGGTGCTATTCATTAAGTCTGGCACCACACAGACTTAATATTAAACCACTAATTTCCAAAGGCGATGGAGAAATTAAAACAGAATGGCAACAAGAAATTCATCAGCAAACCGTGATGATCTTCGACCTTATACTCCCTTACAGTTACATAGTATCCACACACAAATCATCAGTAACAACTTCATCAACCAATTGCCTAATTATTGTTGATTAACTTTCTGCATAAGCGCAAATCAAAATGATTATGATAACATTCGACATTGACGATTGGTGGATCAATGCAATCTAGATCGACGCGTGATCCACCGTCGTGATCTACGGACACGTCTCCGGTTGCGACTGCGCACCGCATTCCGAGCTTATCGATGTGATACAAGGTGATCCGAAAATGTCATCGGAATTCTTGTATAGTGCTTGTGCGATTTCTGTGCGTAAGTAAACGGCACTAAGTCCTACTACCAATCTCGATGCACATAAATAAATGTCTTTATGGTTGACGATGACGATAAGAATGAGAGGTGAACCGGCAACTTTCGCCGTGAAAGTTGCCATCATTGTTATTGTTGTAGTTGTGGTCTTGTTGACCAAGATCCTCAAAAAAAAATCTCATTGAACATCGTACGGAAAAAAAAGCAGTATTTTAGGGGGGGAGTTACTGGGTAATACGAAACCCCGTGGTAAAAATGGTTGTCAGACTTTCGGGCTTCTGACTACCCGTAACGACTGTCAAAGATCCACTAATGACAGCCGGTACCAACGGCTTAACTTGCTTTCCGAGGCACGTAAAGATGGTCAGCCATCCACGGGCGGACCAACCGCGAAAAGGGTGCGATCGACCCATGCGGCTATTATTACTTTGGCTCAAGCCCCTCTCTATCACGATGCATGTATGAAAAGTTTTTTTTTACGATTCGGATATGAGTTTAAACTTGTTTAGCATGGCGGGTAGAATCACCCCTTGAAGGATTATTATTATTATTTCGCTTTTTTATTTAGTTATCTAATTTAATTACATTTTTAAATATTTCTTAAAATATAAAAATTAAGTATTATTATTTTTACGTATTTTGACATTTCTCGGGATCCTGGGGTCCCAGATATTTGGAAGGCGTACGAGGCGTCGAAGCCAACACGCAGAAGCCTGTTAGACGTTTTTAATGTATTGGCCTGTGATGTTTCACTGCAGGGTAAATGCCTCCCTACTGTCTTTCCACCTCTCTCCGTTCAAAGCTGCTAAGGACTAGTTCTTGACGCATGCAGGTGACTAAACCGCCCCCTTGTATACAAGTATCCAATCGTTCTTGCTGACTGGCCATACAGCTATAGCATCGATAACACCGAATAAACACGTTTCTTGTGTCCCAACGGGACCCATTACTAAGCCCCCGTTGTCCATCTGTCCGTCTGTCTGTCAACGGGATGTATCTTATGAAACGTAATATGTAGTCAGTTAAAAATTTCACATAACTCTATATTTCTATTGCTGCTGTAAAAAACAAATAATAAAAATACGTTACTTTTATTTTTATTATTTGTTGTTATAGCGGCAATAGAAAATCACAATGTGAGAAAATTTCTTTCTTTCTTTCTTACAGTGGAGGTTTAGTAATAGGGTACCGTTAGCACCCTTTGGGAACGGAACCCTACAAAGTAACGGTATTTTTTAGACGATAAATAACACTCTGAAAGACTGCACGCTGAAGCACTCGCGCTCATTTTACTACACCATGTATAAACCAACAAAATAATTGATTCCATTCGCACATAGAATCGATAGCACTTAGCATCGACCTCATAGGCCATAAACCATAACTTTTACAACTTAAACCATACTTCAATTACTTAAATAGTTCAAGTACGCATAATTTGATCGCTTCATCTTCACGAGCAGTAAATTGAACTACTGTTTGAGAAATATAGTTAATTTATTTAATGATGGCGTGGAGATAAATGTTTGAAATTAGTGTTTATTATACGGAATGAAGTTGTTGTAAGAGGGTTATAATAAAATATGTTGCTGCAGGCAAAATCTTTTGTCGTATGCTTTTATACAAAATATTTAAGATGACGATCGAAAATAAAATTACATATGATCCCATATGGATGAGTAGACAAAAAACCAAAAGATCTGCCGAGCGATTCTGTAACCATCTCACCGTGAAAATTTGGGCGAAGTGAGCGTGGAGTGAGTCGTCAATAGTGTCAATCCCTAGCATCAGAATGACTCACAGCTCACTCTAAGCTCACTTCACCTTAGTTATCACGGTGAGATTTTTCCAGAATCGACCGGCGGAACTGTTAAGGCAAGTGTCTGTGTGTGTGTGTGTGTGTGTGTGTGTGTGTTGATTATAATAAGTACTAGTTAAGCTAGTTACATGCACTTTTGAGGGGAAACAAAAGTTGCCGCGATCAAAAAGCGGGACATTTCTACGAAGGAAGCAATATACTCCATTCATAGCTCATCATCTGCCTAGCCTTTTCCCAACTAAGTTGGGGTCGGCTTCCAGTCTAACCGGATGCAGCTGAATACCAGTATTTTACATGGAGCAACTGCCTATCTCCCTCCTCAACCCAGTTACTGGGCAATACGATACCCCTATGTAAGACTGGTTCTCAGACTTTCGGGCTTCTGACTACCTGTAACGACTGTCAAAGATCTACGAATGACAGACGGGACCAACGGCTTAACGTGCTTTCCGAGGCACGGAGGGGTCTCGGTATGTAAAGATGGTCACCCATCCACAGAACAACCGCGGCAAGCGTAGCTTAACCTGATCGATCGACCTGTGCGGCTGTTATTATTTAGCCACGGGCCCCTCTTATATATACTCCATTCATAGCTACTTCATCATTATTATGTCGCTACACAAAAATATATCAATCCGATATTTTGATAAGAAATTATAAGAATTCGTACGCGTGAAATTTCGGTCCACCACCCACCGCGTCGCATCGCGTGGCCCGGCCGCACTGTTACTTCTTTTTCCCTTACCTTTCTTTGTGACTATTCTTTGTGTTGCTGGGTTCCTACGGATCGTAGTCTATCAAATAGCCTATAAACTTCATCAGGAATTGGGCTATCAAATACAAAAAAAAAAAATCTCATCCGACTGGTACTTCTAGAGATTAGCACATTCAAAAAAAAAAAATAACAAATTCTTTACCTTTATTATATTGTATACTATATTCGTAGATTCAAGCATAATGAGCTGTGTGCAGCCGGTCGATTCTGTAAAAATCTCACCGTGAAATCATAAGTGAAGTGAGCACTTAATAGTGTTAATCCACACTCACTTCACCCAAGCTTTCACGGTGAGATGGTTACAGAATCGCACGGCAATACTACGCACGTATTTTTGCACAGTCACCTTTTACTCTTCAAAGTCATCATTACCCAATTACAAAACTAAAGCCTACTCACAAAAAAAATATTTCTAATATAAATGAACCATCTTGTCAAGTGCCTGCCTACTTAAGTATAACGCAAGTCAAAATACTTAAAGCTCTATAAATAGACATTGCTTACGTATTACAACATTATACGGATTAAGTGATTACGTGAGTCATCGGTGTGTCGCCTCATGGATCGGTAATTTTTACCAATTAACTTGAGAGTAAGCAACTCGGATGGACACCTATTATATTTTGATAGACAGGTGACGTGCCGGTTGATTCTGGAAAAATCTCACCGTGATAACTAAGGTGAAGTGAGCTTAGAGTGAGCTGTGAGTCATGCTGATTCTAGGGATTGACACTATTGGCGACTCACTCTACGCTCACTTCACCCAAGTTATCACGGTGATATGGTTACAGAATCGCACAATGAACATTTAATTTTACAACAAAACGTATCGCGTATCTGTCCACAATTTTTTGCCAGTTCTCAATCTGCAAGATTTATTATAAAACTAGCTGCGCCCCGCGATTTGACCCGCATAAGTCTCGATCCACACACACACACACACACACTCACATACTTTCGCCTTTATAATATTAGTGTGATGATAATGATGATGATGGTGAAATTATCCGGGGACAGATAAGCGCCCCGGAACAGTATATTGCGGAAATCTGTGTATTTATACAGGGTGTCCCTGGAAGTATGGATCAAATCAAATAGGGGCGTGGGCAAGGTCATTCCCAAACTTTTTAACCCTGAGAATGTCGGTGAATTTTTTACGGTTCAAAAATTATTATCAATTTATGTTTTTTCAATCACTTCACATAGTGCTCAAAAAAAAAACTCTTGAAAAAAACAATCAGGGTTATCAATTCAATTTTTTTTTTCAGGACGTTATAGAAGAGTGGACTTTTCCTGTGGTAAAACTTTTACGCAGCTGGAAAATATGTGTTCAATAAGAAAAAAACATTTACTGCAAAGGCTACGTGCTGGCAAAAAAATTATTCAATTTTCCAGCAAACATTTTATTCAATTGCACCGACTTGCTCAGGGTTAAAACGTTTGTAAATGACCTTACCCACGCCCCTATTCGATTTGATCCATACTTCTAGGGACACTCTGTATAACCAGGCAGGTTGTAATAACAAAAAGAGCATCAGCGTTCAAATATTGCGTGCTCAAATAATTGGGGAAGTACGCCTTTGTACCTTTTTGTGTGCGAAAAGTTTAAATAAATAAATAGATATATACATTACTAATCTGTCTTTAATCTGGCAAACGTTTTTTTATACCTGTTCAACAGAAGGTTTTATGCCTCTACCAGCTTTTGGCTCAGAAATACTGGAGTTTACGGAGCGACGATTATCCCTGTATGCACTATGAAAGTGCACCCAAGGATAACCCCCGGTTAGTGTAAGACTATTGCAGGATAAGGAAAAATACGGAATTATTATTATTTAATTGATACACAGGACATTATTACATATTACATATTACAGGACATATTACATTGATGACACAGACAAAGTATTTTATCGAGACGATAATCAAGCCTTAAGGCGTTATCTGACGATCTTTAAAATATTAGAAACGTCTTCCTACACGCCTACCTGGAGTATAATTCACAGACCGCTCTTTGACATTACTTGCTATGTTAACCGGTCAAGCACCGCGAGCGGGCTCTTTTAGATATATATAGCGGACGATTTTAAGACTTATCTTAATACAAATACAGTTTTAAATCGGTCGGTGTTTACTGGCACGTTTTTGTGCCGCTGGGGCTCTAGAGGTTAACTGGTCAAGCACCGCGAGCGGGCTCTTTTAGATATATATAGCGGACGATTTTAAGACTTATCTTAATACAAATACAGTTTTAAATCGGTCGGTGTTTACGGGCACGGTTTTGTGCCGCTGGGGCTTTAGAGGCTAAGCATAATCAGCCTATAATATTCCCACTGCTGGGACACAGGCCTCCTCTCTGTGAGAAGGAGTGGGCCATAATCCACCACGTGGGCCCAGTGCGGGTTGGTGGATGTCACATGACCTCGATTTTTTTTTGGTTCTAGGACTTGCCGATTTCCTCACGGTGTTTTCCTTCACGGTTTCGAGAGCCGTAGTGATGAAATCAAATACACAAAGTAAAATGCGTGGCTGGATTCGAACTAACAACTTACAACTCGTAAGTCGGGGCCGATACCACTGAGCCACTACTGCGCCCTGCTATGTTAAGCGTCTCATACGAATATGAACATTATTCGTATAGAGTTGATGTTCACATTCGAGTAAAACGCTTCTTAACATTCGCGTATACGAAAATTAACATTATTTTCATAAAGATAAGGTTCATATTCGTATTGAACGCTTACTTTGCAAAGTCAAAGTGCGATCTGTGAATCCAGTCCCTAGACGTGACAAAATACAACAAAATATCTGAAAATAATAGAAAGAACTAAGTTTGTTATAACCACACGCTACAAGTAAAGTGGTAGTATCCAGCAGGTGGTACTAATTAACTGACATGTTATGTTATTTGAATATGTGTGGTCTAAGTTGTGAGTTTTGTTTTTTGTTGCATTTTATATCTGAGTGATTTTCTGAATTTAGTTGAAATGTTTTGTACCTATACCAAATAACATATTCATCTTTTTTTTCAGTTTAGTTAGGAATTATACGATAATGTACAGAATTTTCTTTTACTTATTTAGGTACGATTATTTTTTTTGGATTATAAAAACTATGGTGATTTTTGGTGGCTTATGTACCTAAAGACAAAAGAGATGTATTCTCAATTTTGATTGTGTGTAACATTCTTCATAATCCAAGTATCAACTCAATAGCACAGGAACATTTTTACTCGACTACGGCGAGGCCAAAAGGTGTCACACGTAATCTGATCAATACGACTTATGTACGTGTAATTCAAATAAAAAAAAATATATAGTATATTCCGAGCGAAGACAAATAAAGGGTTAGTAACTATGGGCCGTATTAAAGAACCTTACTCGAGACTCAAACATTACTTAAAACTAGTTTCAACCAATCAAATGGCTTTAAACGAGTTTTAAGTAATGCTTGAGTTTTGAGTGAGGTTCTGTAATACGGGCCATAGTACTTAAAAATTAAGTGTTAGTAAACAACACGATACGGTGACATGTAACTGACAGCAGTGAGCCAAATTTGGACAGGCCACTCTGTCAGCAATCATTTTTAGAATCCTGTTAAGGCTAGCCACCGTCGTTGCTGCGCGCTTGCGTATTAGTGAGTGGAAACAATATACATGCGCCGCCGGAAACATCCCTGACGGACTGCAATGCCACACTATCGTCAATGACGTGAGACTGCAGCTCTACGAAAATTGACATCGATGACTTGTTTTTACTTTTTCAATTGGGAGTTTTTGTCGTACCTTAAGTTTTTGACTTTCTTTTATTTTATTTAATGTCCGCGTCGCCTGTAACTTGGACCAACCCAAAGTTCAAAGTTGAACCGTGAATACCCTACAATTAACAGGTTCTTCTAATCTCAGTAACATTTGGCAACTTCAGTAATATCACTTGATGTGCTTACCATATATTATTTTTACTTTTACCATGGGTGCAATAGGTTAAGCGGTTACAGACTATTACGGCAACCATCATGGTCTGAGAAGGGCGCAAAACGTTCTGCGACCTCCATGAGTGGTGGCCTGCGGGCGGCGGACTAGGGGCGTCCGACGTCCAACCAGACAGGCCCGAGATGGCGCCGCAGCGTTCCACGTTCCACGCGCGCTACTTCAGAGTGGGTGCGGTCATTATGCGAATGGCCGCACGGGGAGGATAGCGGGTCGAGGCCTGTCGGGGGAGCGGTAACCGAAAAAAAAATGGTTTATATAATAGGACAAGGTCGTCAAAGATGATGAATTTAAAATAGGAAACTTGTGAATGATGAATAGGATCATCTTGTTTTAAATTTTATTAAAGTTTTGTTGTACGGACAGCTACGGAATGATAGTTTAAAGGCACCTACTCTAAAACATTTATTTTATTAAAGAGGATAAAAATATATACCTTCGATAAACTTCTTATACTAAATTAACTCACAAACTATTAAAATAATAAGAAGCGGGTTTTTGAAGTGAAACTTCTGCGGATATTCGATAATTGGACGAGAATTTGAGAGTAAAATTTCAAGAACGTGCCACGTTTAGGTACATTGCGTTACATGAGAGAGAAGAAAAATATAACTTGTTCTGTCTCTCACACTAAATCTCTCTAAAATCCTTATTAATTCCTTCTCTAAAATCATTATTCAAGTCCACAGTGCTGCGTGCACAATTTTTTTTTCCTAATAATTACTAAAGACTACGTTCACCATCATCATCTGCCTAGCCTTTTCCGAACAATTTTGGGGTTGGCTTCTAGTCTAACCGGATGCAGCTGAATACCAGGATTTTACATGGAGCGACTGCCTATCTGACCTCCACAACCCAGTTACTGGGTAAAACGATGTCCCTTGGTAAGACTGGGGCTTTCGGCTTCCAACAATATGTAATGACTGTCAAAGATCCACTAATGACAGGCGGGACCAACGTCTTTCTTAACGATACCTCTAGATAAGACTGGTTGTCAGAATTTCGGGCACAACTAACTAACGAATTTGAACAGCTTAACGTGCTTTCCGAGGCATGGAGGGGTCTCGGTATGTAAAGATGGTCACCCATCCACAGACCAACCGCGGCAAGCGTAGCTTAACCTGTTCGATCGACCTGTGCGGCTGTTATTATTTAGCCACGGGTCCCCCTAAAGACTACGTTCACCAATCCATCCGAAGAAATGGTGATCAGCAATGCCATATCCTTTAAAACCCCCCCAAAAAAACCTCATTTAATCCTTGAAATGGGCTTTCCAATGTTAATACATTGGAAAGCCCATTTTCGGTGATGAACGTCTGATATATGCCATCGACCTTATACTTATCACTCAGCAATGCCTTTCTCAAGAAGCGCCTTCAATCATCAAACAAGATCATACAAATACCACAGTCTAACAAAATATCATTTAATTCCAAGGTTCAATAAAGTTTTCATCGTATAGAACGTGTCGTTCCGGACCAACCTTAGAACGGCATGTGCTCTATATCCTATCTAAAGATCATCTACTTACTACTCAAGCCAAAATCAACCTTCACTTAATAGCTACAAGATCTATCTTCCTTTTTTCTACCATCGCCTCATCACCAGAATTTAAGAACGCAATCGCAAGGTAATTTAGACTTTAAGTTCAGGAAGTAACGGTGCAGTTTTTAACGATTTAATGTCTGGTAAAAGGGTTTACCGCGTACAGTAATTGTTTGACTGCAAAACGTGAGCTTTTTGCCACCGAAGTTGTAATATATGATTGTGCGGTGACATTTTTACTGTAGGAAAGCATATCAAGGTAGTGTTTCTAGTAGCGGTGGTTGTTCTATTTTTTTATTAGCCCGTATGTTTAAGAAAGTCTGACGAAGACACAGTGTCCATAGTCATGCCTACGGGGTAATTGCATAAAACACAAGTATCAATGGCTTTCACTTTGACAGTACAAACACATTCATTGCGTTATATACATAGTTGAACACACCTTTTCGAATATATGACTTTTAATCAGGCATTAAAATTTAGCTGTCGTTTAGTGTTAGTTTAACTGGGTATTAGTGTCTGAACGGAGTGATCTGTGTATTAAACTTTTCTTCAAAAATCCCAAAGTAACTACTTATAGTCTTATAGTATTTAGCAAGACTATTGTGTTCATTTAATTAAAAGTTATTAATTGAAACTTTTATTGAAAGTGGATCTGGCATGCTGTAGGATGCCAGACGATACTTGTAGCCCTAAATAAAATTGTTTCAACACTCTTCGTTTTACGTTTGCAGCTCAGCCCACGCGTATAGCAAGCGTGAAGATTATTATGATAATAACGAAATACCTTAGCCAACAATATATGTACCTACTAAGTGATAAATCTTATTTATTTAACTTACGTCACCTTTCACATATCACGCCGGTTGCAAATTCGGTTCTCGATGCGTCTGTCAAGAATATATTACTCACTGGGATCAATGGTTTTGGAATATTCAATTAGATGTGACTAAATGTTACACCGACGCTCACGCAGGGCTGAGAGTAAAAACAGAGATCCATGGAGCGTTCCCTGCTTGGCAATAGGCTAATAGACCGAGTTCCAAACGTCGAGATAAGATCATTGATATCGGAAAGCGTATTATGGAACTCGAATAGAGTTGGGCAGGATACCTGGTCAGGCGCAGCGATGACAGGTGGAATAGGGGTATGACAGAGTGGCATCCAAGGACTAGAAGACGAGATGTCGGTCTTCCGGCGGCGAAATGGGCGAACGACATTGTTGCCATCGAGGGCATAACCGCACAGGAGCGTGGGGATTGGCATAACAAAAGAAAGGACTGTGCCCGGCAGTTGGTTAATTGATCGAAATGTTATACCTACTAGAAGCTCTGCCCCCTTCAACAACAGCAATAATGTTAGTATGCTGACAATTTGGTTGTAAGTAGATGTGTATAATCAGCATACCGTTGAAAGCAAATATAAAATTTCCTTTTTCAAAAAAGGACCAGGGTTACTTTTTAGTCCAACTCCGGCGGTATTTTAAGAGACTTCTTCATCATTATTTTCCAACACTACTTCATTCATTTTTATGTTCGGCCGATCTTTCAGATAAGCGACTCCATACGTATGTGTTGTTAAGATTTTCACCCTGAAATCCATAAACATCCTAACCTGTAAACACCGATGAAACACATTGCATTGCATGAAAAAAATTGACTGTTGGCCTCCGCTGCCCTTTGTACATGGCATGGTATCTTTACAGTGCGGCGTATGAAACGCGTTGTATGAAAAAAGTGTCCGACAATAAGCTTCTATACATCACTGAATATCGTGCCTCCACAAGGCGAATAATCTGTAGTTTTTCACGGCAAGAAAAACGTGTGTACAAAGGGCCGCTAAATCCCTTAAATTTTTACTTGGCCAATGATGTATTTGACGACTATCCGATAGCTGATGGATGACGATAGTCACTTACTTATGATTTCAACATAGCTACGCGGATATTGGTAGTTTGCTACTAATACATATTTACGGCATATAAACATTGCAATTAATATATCAGAAGATTTATAATTTAGTTTATAAAATAGTCAATTAGCACATGCCAATACATTTTGATTTGGTCCTCACTGTGACCTTACGTACAGATGCCAGCACATCAAGCTACTACAATCTGTCAAATGTCTCTAATAGATTTTCAACTTTATCGCCAAAACATAAGTAAGGTTCAAGGTTGATTGAGAAAATTTGACAGTTTCGGGTAACTTGATGTGCTGGCGTCTGTTCAACCTCTAATGATTTCCTTCGTAAGATTACATCATTATAAGAGTAATAATACGCCCCTTGTGAAGGAGTAGAGATCTAAAATAGTTCAATCGGGAAAGTACTATCCTCTTACTTTAGTCTGCATCCAAGAAACCATGTTTCCACCTCTCTGTCGCCTTCTGCTCTGGTCCTATAAAAATATAACGATAAATAAAATAATCTTATTTTGGACAGCTGGGTACAAGATCTATAAATAATTGTTAGTAACAGGTTTGCACATAAAATACTATTTATAACTTAGACTAAATACGAATTCATGAGAAGACCACCCAACAACTAGACACAAAGAGAAATGGAAACTAGAGTATAGAGTCTTCGCACAAATTGCCTTATTATGGCGGAGGAAGTATCTGCCGCCACAGCCTTCAGGATGACAGCTGGTGAAGTGAAATTAAATGAGGCGTTCAAGTCTCGTAAGTTAGCAACTAATGGGCTGTCCCTTTGGTATTGACTGTGTCCGCGGACCATACACTTTTCATATGGGGACTAGTTATTTTTTTATTTTTATTTTTTATTATTGCTGAATGAGCCCGCTCTTGACCACGATCACGTCTGATGGAAAGTGATGGATCAGGTCTATGATGGTACGAGTGTGCCCAGAAGATGCCTAAGGCACTGGAACTCCCACAAATCGATATAACGCAGCAGGCTGCTTGACGCCGGACTCCAGTGGGAGGGTGTTCGCAAACCAGGCGGGCGGTAGCCCTACCCCCGCAAGGGATGAATTGGCCAGTCAATTAAGGTGTTGGGTGTGACTTCCCAGGATGCGCCGAGCGCTCGGTTCAGTTGAGTAACTGGCAGAATAAACTGCGCCACACGAGGAGGCTTCTTCATGTACCCCAAAAAAAAATAGTTGTAATATGAATGCAAATTTTAATACCAATAACAGGGACGCAACACATTGCCATAGATTCAGCAAATTATTCTTAATCTTACGTAGAAATCTTTGGTCGGTTATCAAAAAAAAAAAAATCGGCTGTTTCATA
The DNA here is from genome assembly GCA_949629135.1 of Eremobia ochroleuca. Taxonomy (NCBI): domain Eukaryota; kingdom Metazoa; phylum Arthropoda; class Insecta; order Lepidoptera; family Noctuidae; genus Eremobia; species Eremobia ochroleuca. The sequence goes on along the minus strand of OX451401.1, from coordinate 17,377,676 downwards.
CAAAAGTGCAATACCTATCCGGTCAAAATGTATGGAACAGCAATTTATTTTTTAATAACCGGTGGAAAATTTCAAGGCAGAGGTTCAGAAGCTTGTACTGAATTCACAGTTTGCGCGTCGATATTCGAGAAGAAGAACTCATGAAATTCTCTTCATTCTACGTGTACATTATGAAGAAGGTGCTTGCCCCTTGTCAAAATGCATCTTTAACGCGTTCACATACTAAAGCAGAGCATGCTCTTACTCAATTTACTTACCCACCCACTATTCCGATGACCTCACCAAAAAACACAAACTAAATTAAATAAAACACACAGTTATTTACAAAGAAAACACATGTAATACGTACATCAGTTTCAAATGAAGATTGATGCTACCATCTCGATGTGGTCCAAGGCCAAGCATTTATTTGACTTGGAGAACTTCAGAAATAATTGTTTTAACAACAAATTGGTTCAAAGTTGCAAGGTTCGTATAAAAACGTAATGAGATCTCATCAAAAGTACGTGCTTTTGTGATTGCCTTTCTCAAATTTGATTAAGGAATCAAATAAGTGAGTGAATTCTACATTAGATGGCCATGATGACTGAACCAGCAGGGTAATTGCGTCGCACTGTGCAATGGGTTTCATTTTGACAGTTCAACAACATTCATTGCGTTATTTAGTTGCTGAGCAGGCACACTTTTCGAACATTATTGGAGCAATGGATTAACAATATGCTTCAAAATGATTCAAATTGATAGTAATAGTGTGTTACGCAATTAGGGTGCCGATGTAAGACATGTTTCTTAACAGCACAACCGGGCAAATCAAATGGTTTTTATGAGATCAGGGTTTTGATATCTAAATCATTTTCCTAACCCTAGGTATACTTTTTATCTACTTAATTAGGTAACCAAATCTTACTAATCTAACTAATATTATAAACGCGAAAGTTTGTGAGGATGGATGGATGGATGGGTGGATGGATATTTGATACTCTTTCACGCAAAAACTACTGAACGGATGTTGATGAAATTTTACAGTAATATAGCTTAATAATAAATTCATTTAAATAAACATACAGGATAATTTTTAATGCGGGTGAGTCCGCGGGGCGCTGCTAGTATCCAATATGTATGAGTTGTAGATTTTAACAAATTCTACAGGAGTATTGAGGTTTTAATCCTTATTACCTTACTATTTACATTATATTATTTTGTTAATTATATTATAAATGCAAAAGTAACTTTTCTGTCTGTCACTGAACTGATCGTTATGAAATTAGACAGGAAGGTAGCCTGGAACCTGGAGAAGGATAGTGTTGCTACTACTAAATACACGCACGCACGAAGTCGCTCGCAACTGCTAGTCTTTACTATCGTAATGAAGAAATCAATAAGAATGACATCCACCACATGATATTAACCATCGAACCATAGAGATCACTCCACTCACCCTGACCCCGTGGCCCTTATCCCTTTTATGAACTTAGAAAAGTAATGAATCTAATATTACCAAACTTTGTTTAAGACAATGGTGTATCACACATAGGCAATAAGTAATCAACTTCTGGCTACAATCGGCCACAGAAGTTGCTAGACTTAATAAAAATAAATATTTACTGACAACGACGGCAGATTACAATAGGTACTGCATTGGCGTTTGGTTTTGAATCCTTAAATAAAATAATTTACTAACTTTGAAAAAGTTGCTAACAAATAATACTTAGAAAAATTATCTTTAAGGATAAAACACCCCTTATTTCACACCAAATAGAGTGAATGAGGGATTCATAAAATCAGTAAGATCTCTAATGTTATATTTATAACATCTTTTTTTTTTTGGCATCTTTCATTTTGTGAACAAACCGATCTCGACTGTACTACTTTTGTACGACTTTCGATGAGTGATGTCAATTGCGTTGCCCACCGTCCTTCGTCACGTTACAATATGAAATCTTACGATCAAGCATTTATTGTAATGATTGATAGTTTTATTCTATGTAGGTATTCGTTAGCAAATTATCGGATCATAATGAATTGTATTTATGACAGATGATAGATTACTAGAATTTGATGAAAGCACTTTTAAACAAACTATTTATAAGAACTTATTAGCTTTTTAGAAGCAATCAAAAGGCCTGACCTCTATCCTAAGCCGTTTAATTCCTTCTTCCTCTTTTTTGCGCTCTTTTTTGCGAAGGAAGAACTGCCGGGTTAGCATAAAAGCATTATCTGCCCACAATGTTCCCACTGCTGGGACACGGGCCTCTTATCTACAACGTGTAACGTTAAATGCGCAAAACCTGAAAATAGTTTGATCAGAATAACGAACAGAATTAATTGAACCACTTTTTAATATAGGTCACATTTTTCAAAAAATCTTCATTAAAAACCTTGACGTGTCTATTAATAGGTCAAGCAAGCCAATGTCAACGCGGCGCAGCGGCCCGGTGACGACTCCTCCCTCGATAAAGCGTCGTCGCAGACGCAAGAAACGATCAGAATGGCCAGTAAAACTAAAACAGCACATAAAACCTTTACAATTTTTTTTAATGACTTATTTTCTGAAATATGTCAATTGAATTAAAAATCGGTTGGGGTGTCTGAGGTTTTGCGCATTTAACGTTACACGCGTTAAATGCGTTGTATGTCGTAGAGGGAGTGGGCCGTAATCCAACACGCTGGCCCAATGCCCATGTCACATGTCTCCAGATTTTTTTTGAAAAACAAAGTGAGGAAACCGGCATGTCCTAGAACTACCGGGTGACGTCGCTTTTATTTGTGTCGGCCCTTCATCATCTGCCTAGCCTTTTCCAAACTATATTGGGGTTGGCTTCTAGTCTGACTAGATGCAGCTGAATACCAGTTTTTTTTGACATGGAGTGACTGTCTGACTAGTTTCCACAACATAGTTACTGGGTAATACGATAACCTTTGGTAAGCTGGTTATCAGATTTTCAGGTTTCTGACCTGTAACAACTTTCAAAGATCCACGAATGACCGCCAGGGCCAAAACGGCTTAACATGCTTTCGTAGGCGCGGAGGGGTTTTGGTACATCAAGATTGTCTATGGACTAACCGCGTCAAGTGTACAGCTTAACCTGATCGATCGACCCGTGTGGCAGGCTATTACTTAGCCACAAGTCCCTTGTGTCGGCCTCTACTGATTCAAAAACTTGTATATGTTAGTTTAGGCCCCCCTTAACCATTCCGACCAGTGCTCGACGGCTCGGGAGGAGGCACGGCTCCCTGTCATTTCGGGTGACGCAGGTGCTCTCGGGGCATGGTTTCTTCGGGAAGTACCTATGTTGCATAAACAGGGAGCCGGACGCTCGGTGTCACCACTGCGTCGACTGTCGGGAGGACACGACATGGCATACGCTGGCAGAGCGTGCCGCTTGGGAGGAGCCGCGCCGTGCCCTCATCTCAGGAGTAGGCAGTGACCTATCGCTGCCGGCCGTGGTCGAGTCTATGGTCGGCAGCGAGGAGTCCTGGGACGCGGTGGTTTCCTTCTGCGAAACAGTCGTCTCGCAGAAGGAGGCTGCGGAAAGGGAGAGGGAGATCTCGTCCCCTCACCCTGCCCGCAGCAGGCGCACCGGGCTAAATGGGTCCAGGGGCGACGGACTTGGGGACGTCCGTCGCCCCCCACACATCAGGACCCGAGGCGGCGGCGCGTAGTGTTCCACGCGCGCCCCTTAGACGTCGCGAGGGGAGTTTAACACCTCACTCCCTCCCCTGACTCGAGGAGGCCCGCAGTGGCGGGCCAGCACCAGCAGGTGGTTGCGGAAGGATAGTACGTTCTCGCGACCCCCGGCGTAGGTGTGAGACGGAACACCGGGGTGGTTTTTAGGGAGTAAGAGTCTGACAGACCCGCCCGCCCCAGAGCCGCGGACATCCATGAGGATTTTCCACCGTGAGAACAAAAAAAAAGGCCCTTAACCATTCGCTAACGACTAAAGAAAATGTTAACTATCTAGGTCATCATAGTACCTAATTATGTTAACAATGTCATATTCATATCTAATTACGAATTTAAAGTTCTGCGATAAGATTTTATAAATTATAGCTGGAATTATGTAAGCTGCTCTACTTACCGACTTAGTGTAAGTTACTGTTAGTTTTTGACACTGACAACTTTTTCAATGTGAAAGGTAAAATAATAATGGGTTCTGAGCTAGTCAGTTTTCCTCAAATAAAATATGTCACAAAACACTACCGAAATTATAGTTTGAAGGCTCGTGGCATCCGCCATTTTTTTTTTTAAGTGAAAACTTCTTTAGCGGCGTTGTACACTTTTTTTGTAACGGGTAAAAAATGTAAAACTCGCGTCAGGACACGTGACCCTGATCGAAAATTCGTAAGACGGATGGTGAGTAGACAGCCGGCGGCGCGGCGTAGGTGAGGAAGTATCCCCCTCTCTTTCTACGGCGCGGCGAAAATGTATGCCTGCGCCTGTTGTTTAGTTTAGGTGGGGCAGGGTGCTTGCGCGAATGTTCGTGTGTGTTTATGTTACAGAAACAAACTTAACTTAAATGAATGAATTAATTAGAATTGTAGTTAGAATGTATTGATAGACTTGAAGGTACATCTCTCGACAATAAATCTGCAATTTGGGAACTACAGATAACTGGTGGAACATATGGCACACCTCCGGTGGACGTGAAAAAATTAAGAAAATAATAAAATAATGGTTCTGGTAATAATGATGGTGAAAAAGTCGTCGAAATTATGGATGGAAGTTGATTTTTCTGAGAGATAAACTTTTTAATGTAATATAAATTGTCATGTTTGTGCAAGATAGCGCAATAAATAAATATTGTATTCTACGACATAAATGATAGTACTTTTATACTGATAATTAAAGCAATTCGTGCAAAATGATTCCCTAACCATTCCAAAATATAAAAAATGCACAACGTTAATATTTATGTTTTCACTTCTGCCGGCACTCCCGGAGTGCAACCCGTCGTTTTTTTTTTTTTCAGAATTACGGCCACGTGTAAAATATGTATGTCAAGTGATCAAATTTGATAGTTAAAATGTCTCGGAACCGTAACGCTTTACGGGGTTTGGTAGGTACTAGTGTTTTCTGTATACATTGATGTCAGCTATTGATTTATATAGGCCTCATGCGTTGCCGCCATTTTGAAAAAAAAAAAAAAAACATATCTACTAAACATTTTGTAGTCATTTTTCTTTAACTTCTAGCACATCAACTACTGCTTCACGACTTAACAATTTTCCTTAATAATATTATAATTAGTCGTCCTTAATTAAATGCATTTTAAAATAATCACAGATTGAGCGAGAGAATACCAATCAATTCTATTTCAGATCGCGGATTATATTAGTGTGATGTAATGCAATTAACATTTCTGTTAAAATTACACAGTAGATTGATGACGGTTCATCTATTACTTCTTTATCAAAAACAAACTTTTACAGTACACTTGTTAACCTTGCAATCAATACTAATGAATTACACATAAATATTTGCTAATTGAAGTGCCGAAATATGAGTATCCTTATACGATAATAATGTAGTAGTTAGTCTGTGTGTCTGATGAGAAGGCATACCTACTATCATTGTTCCTATTATTGTTGTTTTTGTGTACAAGTTCTCTGAACTGCACAGATAGCTGCCGGTCAATTCCGTATAAATATCATTGTTAAAACTTAGGTGAAGTGAGCTGTCAATATGATAGGGGCATATTGTTAAGGTGAAATCCCAGCTCACTTCACCTAAGTATTCACGGTGAGATGTTTACTTACAGACCGGCTATGCTGCTAGGGAGTTTGTTGCGCCACTTCTTCTTCCCAACTAAAGCAATAGGTAGTGGTGAAAGGCGGGCGTTTTGCGGGACTGTCTCATGTAATTTTGACGTCCAAAAAGTGCTAATTCTCAGCCTAGTTTCAATAAATGACTTTTGATTTTGATTTTTGTTACAACCGTTAGTAGGTCTTACATAAATGAAATGTTTAGTGACCCACAAATGCTTAGGTTTTCACTGTAAATTACTAAATCTTCGAATAGACAGTAAGCTGGATTGATTGAAATGTTGATGAGTTATATCTCCAAATGTCAATAAAACTTTAAGTACAGACTATTCTGTAAAAATCAACCATTTCAATTTATGCCTGTTTACTTGGTGCTAAACAACCGATCCACTCTGTAAAAAATCTCACCGTGAAAGCATAGGTGAAGTGAGATGTGAATAGTGCCAATCCCTAGCCTCAGCTAGACTGACAGCTCACTTCAAACTCACTTCACCAAAGTTTCACGATGATATATTTACAGAATAACCCGGCTTGTATACGACATCGATGTAATTTTTTTCAGACTTCGTAACGCTGGAGTGTCTTTTTTTTACTTTGTTGTAAGGAACTCTAAAATTGACATCGTTGCTTTGTAAAGAGACCATCTACAATTTCTTGTACAAGCAAACCCGCATAGAGAATATAACCACTAGAGAGCGTATGGGCCGATTTCTTCGAAGCACACGACTCACTACTGCGGGCCGGGGGATGAGGAAGAACGCGCGGCTGCAATTGGTCAGTTCAAGGTCAAGTTGCATCGTTAGGGCTGCTTTACTTCATTAAGAGAAAATAGTCGATATCGATAAAATGGATTTTAACATTATAATAAATACTACTTAAATCAAAATCATAGAAATAATATTTAATCAAAATCAATCAATTACAAAAAAAAATCCCGGAAATGGACTGATCGGCCCCGGTCGGGGACAGAAAGAACTAAAAAATCCCGGAAAATACAAAAAAAAAAAAAACCGACGAACTGAAAACCGAGGAGGTTCTCAGTTCGTCGGTATTTCTTTTTTGAAGTCGGTTAATAGTAGATAGTTATTTTATTAAAGTATGTGAATTGAATAAAAAATGTATTCATTTTATTTTTCTCGATATCAACTTTCAGCTATTAAAGATAACAGCACTATTTTTTACGATAAACATACAAAAGGAAAGAAAGGGATAGAAGCATTAGAATTGTCTAATACATGAACGAGACTTTTCCAAAAGACATCAACGCGCGACTCAAAAAGTGTGCTCGTTTACCCAGCCACCATTTTAAATAGACCCCTGCAGTGGCTTATAATCTGATTAAATCAATGTAATGTTTATGTACCGATGAAAAGTTATGTCATCCTTTTTGTAACTAGATGTCTAAGAATGTTTCCCACACCACTTCACCGCGCATGAAGGCATTTTGATGCGTTATAATTGCATAAACGTTATAAAAAAATTATATTAATTTAGCGTGCACGCAGGTCTAACACTTGGACACAACTAAAATTGCTACTAGTACCGTAGCCTATACATAGGCGACAAAATACTAATAGTTTTCGTGCGTCGGGGCACTGTATACGCAGTCAAGTGGTTATAATAGTCTTTGCAAACCCGCTGTGTCCGCTAAACACAAAAAATATATATTATGACTGAATGTTACAAGTAATACCATCAATTATATTAATCAAATAAAAAACAAATATTGATGCTAACGGAAGCCTAGTAATAAATAAAAATTGATGCATATAAATATTTGTATTAAAATGTCAAGTTCACTATATCGATGTATGTAATTGAGTTTTTTATTGGAGAACGAATCGATTTGAGAGAATGTCTGCGGTCGACGTTAACTAGAGTGGTGATGGGCGATACGTTATTGTTTTTTTTTTTCTCTACTGACTGTGTATAGAAGTACTCGAAGTCGGGCTACACACTTATTCGGGTAGGCACGACTCGGCATAGCAGGGCTGTAAAATAGAAATTAGAGCAGTATGACTTGGGACTAAACGAGTTGTAGGCTATAGGTTCAAACCCAGACAGGCGCTTTACTTGGTATAAATTATTTCATCACCACTGCTCTGAAAATGGTGTACGAAAACAATGTGAGGAAACCGGCATGTCCGAGTACAAGAAATTCAAAGACGTGACATCTTCCAAACCGCAATGGGCCGCGTGGTGGATTACGGTTCACTCCTCTCACAGAAAGGAGGCGTGTTTCCCAGCAGTGGGAATATTATAGACTGATTATGGACTGCAGGATAATTCAAAGACGTGACATCTTCCAAACCGCAATGGGCCGCGTGGTGGATTACGGTCCACTCCCTCTCACAGAAAGGAGGCGTGTGTCCCAGCAGTGGGAATATTATAGACTGATTATGGACTGCAGGATAATTCAAAGACGTGACATCTTCCAAACCGCAATGGGCCGCGTGGTGGATTACGGTCCACTCCCTCTCACAGAAAGGAGGCGTGTGTCCCAGCAGTGGGAATATTATAGACTGATTATGGACTGCAGGATAATTCAAAGACGTGACATCTTCCAAACCGCAATGGGCCGCGTGGTGGATTACGGTCCACTCCCTCTCACAGAAAGGAGGCGTGTGTCCCAGCAGTGGGAATATTATAGACTGATTATGGACTGCAGGATAATTCAAAGACGTGACATCTTCCAAACCGCAATGGGCCGCGTGGTGGATTACGGTCCACTCCCTCTCACAGAAAGGTGTGTGTCCCAGCAGTGGGAATATTATAGACTGATTATGGACTGCAGGATAATTCAAAGACGTGACATCTTCCAAACCGCAATGGGCCGCGTGATGGATTACGGTCCACTCCCTCTCACAGAAAGGTGTGTGTCCCAGCAGTGGGAATATTATAGACTGATTATGGACTGCAGGATAATTCAAAGACGTGACATCTTCCAAACCGCAATGGGCCGCGTGGTGGATTACGGTCCACTCCCTCTCACAGAAAGGAGGCGTGTGTCCCAGCAGTGGGAATATTATAGACTGATTATGGACTGCAGGATAATTCAAAGACGTGACATCTTCCAAACCGCAATGGGCCGCGTGGTGGATTACGGTCCACTCCCTCTCACAGAAAGGTGTGTGTCCCAGCAGTGGGAATATTATAGACTGATTATGGACTGCAGGATAATTCAAAGACGTGACATCTTCCAAACCGCAATGGGCCGCGTGGTGGATTACGGTCCACTCCCTCTCACAGAAAGGAGGCGTGTGTCCCAGCAGTGGGAATATTATAGACTGATTATGGACTGCAGGATAATTCCAGCTTATGCATTATTTATTTAAACATAAATGCATGATATTAACACTTTTTATTGTTTTTATGTTTTATTTACTGTAGGTTTTAAATTGTAATGAAATATGAATTATAAGTGCAATGTAATAGACTCGTGGCTAAATAATAACAGCTGCACAGGTCGATCGATCAGGTTAAACTACGCTTGCCACGGTTGGCCCGTGGATGGGTGACCATCTTTACATGTGCCTCGGAAAGCACGTTAAGCCGTTGGTCCCGGCTGTCATTCGTGAATTTTTGACAGTAGTTACTGGTCATCAGTAGCCCGAAAGTCTGACAACCAGTCTTCTTACCCAGGGGTATCGTATTACCCAGTAACTGGGTTGTGGAGGTCAGATAGGCAGTCGCTTCATGTAAAATACTGGTATTCAGCTGCATCCGATTAGACTAGAAGCCGACCCCAACATAGTTGGGAAAAGGCTACGCAGATGATGAGTGCAATGTAATAAATGATAATTAATAAAAGGCTATAATAATAATGGACTGCAGGTAACTGCCATGTCCTAGAACCAAAAATTCCGAAGACATATTTTGACATTTACCAACCCGCACTCGGAAGTATGTTGTTGAACTGTCAAAATGAAAGCCATTGCTACTGATAGTTGTTACACTATTACCCCACTGCTCTTGACCTCGATCTCACCTGCATCCTAATTTTTGAATCATTTTGAAGCATATCGATAATCCATTATGCTCCATATGTTCCAAAAACGTGTCTGCTCAACAACTTAAATAACGGAATGGATGTTGCTGAACTGTCAAAATGAAACCCATTGCTATTAATAGTGTATTACGCAATTAGCCTGGGAAAGCCATAGATGAAGTCTACGAGGGAACGAGCGTGCCCAGAAGATGCCTATTCACTCTTGCTTGGACGTCTGATGGACGACTAGTACTAGTAGATGGAAGACTAGTTATTCAACGTGATAACTAGATATAAGGGAGTTTAATTTTACGTATTTGAATCGTAATTAAATCGTGATATCCGAACAGCTACCAAACCACTACCTAATGTAATTTATACATTTAAGTCTAAAGCTGTAGATTGATTGATGATTAGACGATTGAATTAAATATTGGTCTTAGAAATGTGTGTAAGAAGGTCAAGTTGAAGTTTAACGTAAAGTTTCTGAGATGTGTGACCAACTTTTTTAAGTATTGCATCAGAAGCAAGAAGAAGAGAAACCTTTTTTTGGCCGTCACTGTATAGTTGATCCTCTGATTTGTGACACAGGACACACAGGACATTTTTCATGCAAAGAAGAATCACTGCTGCACTGGACTGCCTTGTTCTTCTAGTGGTCGCAAGCACTTCTGCTGAGCATGGGGTTCTGGTTTCGATTCCCAGGTCGCGCAAAACGTTAATGATAAATGATAAATGATAAATGATTTATTTTCTGTAAGTAGGTTTGTACAAACACTTTTACATGTCAATCATATTTTTTTTTAAACTAGATGAGGTCGGCGTTTCCTATCTGACTACTCTGAGAAGAAAGGCCGAAACAAACTCAGAGGTCACAGTCTCTTTTAAAGTCCAGACATAATCTTGGTCAGATCATGTGAAGACCATGTAGATTGGTGTCTGAAATGGTCTTTTGAGTAAAGAACCACACAGATTGAGCGGACCTGTCCAGTCAGTGCACGCATTTGTCAAAAATCGTGCAGCTCAACTCAGAACTTGAGGAGTCTTACGATTCGACGAACAATACCAATGAAAGGACATTTGGGTAGGCCGCATAAATTACTCAAACTGCCAGGTCATGATTAAAACTAACTAAGAAGGAAAACAGAAAAAAGAAATGACCCACATAGTCTTCACACTCACAATAATAATAATAAAAAATAAGATACTTTACTAAGTAAATATCCATGTCATTGTTTATATTATTGTCGTTATGTGGTTTTGCCATCAGGAATTTCTCAGTAGCAGTCCGTAGTCTGAATTTGTCCCCCCGGTTAATGGCAATAGACTGGCCTCTTATTACTTGGAACTTGAAAATAACTGGTGAAATGTGTCGATGGTCGATACTTCACGTGACCAGAGTCTGCTGGGTCGTTCTTTGGCCAAAGAATTCAAAGTGGCAATGCTGCCAGTCTTCTGGGCACCTTTCCGGATGACAGCGATGCGGACGAGTACTTCGACGACTAAGTGTCCTTTGTTTTGGTATTTATTTGTATAGTAGGTAAGTTAGTTAGTCTTTTAATTTAATATCTAGTGTAAATAATTAGTTATCTATACATACAATAAATTAAACTCAAATTATTTTCACGTTTTCACCATGGTTTTTCAAGTTCGTGCGTAAGCATTCAGACCTCTTGATCAGATCTTGATATGATGTAATTAAAAGCATTTTGGAGATAGTAAATTGTTCAATTCGTTGCCAGTTAAATCGTGATAAGATTGCGAAAAAACGTTCATCTTTAAATAGATTTAATATCGTTATCGGTGTTCAAATATGCGCACAAAAATCTTTATGTCATTTTTTAAATCGACTCGATATCTTTTACCATCTTTGTTAGAATTTTATTGCATAAGCTGTCCATATAGTCTTCCCAAAAAGGATAGATACTTGTACTCTTACCTAACACAAATAAAGGACATGGATATTTCATGACGTAAAGTACGATGCTTTAGAAAAAAGAAAGTACAAAATAGATGGCAATCTTTTAATCGAATCGACGTTGCTTTCTATATCATCAGCTTATCAACTTCTGGCTTACATTCATAAACACCCAGAATTGGAAGAATAACTGTCGTAGGGACATTCAAATATAATAATATTTGTCCCGTGCTACCCACCACTGGCAAAGCTGATATCCATCCAACATCTAACCAACATTATCTCATCTGTCTAACCTCAAGGTACTGGGTTTGATTCCCAGATCGGGCAGTGTTATTGGGTTTTTCTATCGGGAATTTCTTAATAGCAGCTCAGAGCCTGGATTTGTGCTCGATTGATGGCAATACTGTGTCACACACATAGGTTTCAATTTCAATCGACTTAAAATACCAACAGAATACACAGTCACGTGAGCAATATATATCTGCCTAACCCTTTAAAGATTACAGGCGCGGTGTTATGTTACGTTTTTTTAATCGAATCTACATTGATTGCTTTGTCATCAGTACCAGCTTATCTTATGTTCTACTTTATGGGCGGCTTGCAGACATAAATATCACAACGTCCTCAAAAAAAAAAAGAAAACCTTTCTTTAGAAAATTACTTTTTTTTCTTTTTTTTTTCAATGTGAGGACTTAACCTAGTACCGCAACACTGAAATCTATAAGGTATGCCTATTCATATACGAAATATCAAAAGGGGTCATTGTACTCATCATTACGAACAACTTTTAGTATAGGACCAAACCTGAAATCGCGAGAAAATCAGCTGTTCCCTACATTTATGTTCGCATAACTCGTCATACATTTTGACAAGTTATGCGAACATAAATGTAGGGAACAGCTGATTTTTTTTTATGCGATTATAGTTTTAGTCCCATAGTAAAAGTTGCTCGTAATGATGAATACAATGACTTAAGAGATTTCGTGTATGAATAGATAGATATACCTATTATATAATTATATAATATTTAATTACACTCACTCACTCATTAAAGCCTTAAATACCATTTAAATCAGTATCCTTATATCAAACATCTATTACCTAAATAACTGTACATATACAAGTATATAAGGTACTAAGTACTTATTGAGTTAAATGTTAGCGAACGCTATTTGGAGGCCCTATTTCTATTTGGCGGCATTTGTGAGACCTAATGCATAAACATGAGACTTGAATAATATAGTATCACTGTCATTTGGATTTGAGTTCGAATCCTGGTTGGATCAATGACATGTTTGCAAAGAGTTCAGGAGTATTTAATAAAGGTCACACGAAATATTAATGAAAAAATCGGTTATGTTTTTTTATAGGGGGTATACTGACTCTCATCTGCCTAGCCTTTTCCCAACTATGTTGGGGTCGGCTTCCAGTCTAACCGGATGCAGCTGAAAACCAGTATTTTACATGGAGCGACTGCCTATCTGACCTCCACAACCCAGTTACTGGGTAATACGATAACCCTAGGTAAGACTGATTGTCAGACTTTCGGGCTTCTGACTACCCGTAACGACTGTCAAAGATCCACGAATGACAGCCGGGACCAACGGCTTAACGTGCTTTCCGAGGCACGGAGGTGTCTCGGTTTGTAAAAATGGTCACCCATCCACAGATCAACCGTGGCAAGCGTAGCTTGACCTGATCGATCGACCTGTGCGGCTGTTATTATTTAGCCACGGGCCCCTCGGGATGTACTGACTGTAATAGTAATAATTATGTTAGTTTATGATTGTAAGGTGGACTGATGACCTTGTGAAGAACGCAGGAATCCGCTGGAAGCACAGAACCGATTGAAGTGCCGGTGCTTGGGGGCCTATATCCAGCAGTGGACGTCTTTCGACTGAAATGATGATGATTGTAAGATTGAGGTTTCTCTTTAATCTTCTTTTCCTTTAGAAAGTGGCTATTTAAGCTATAATCTCAACATCATCATCCTAGCCTTTTCCCAACTATGTTGGGGTCGGCTTCCAGTCTAACCGGATGCAGCTGAATACCAGTATTTTACATGGAGCGACTGCCTATCTGACCTCCACAACCCAGTTACTGGGTAATACGATACCCCTAGGTAAGACTGGTCGTCAGACTTTCGGGCTTCTGACTACCCGTAACGACTGTCAAAGACCTACGAATGACAGCCGGGACCAACGGCTTAACGTGCTTTCCGAGGCACGGAGGGGTCTCGGTATGTAAAGATGGTCACCCATCCACAGACCAACCGCGGCAAGCGTAGCTTAACCTGATCGATCGACCTGTGCGGCCGTTATTATTTAGCCACAGGCCCCTCTATTTATATATCTATATATCTTAAGCTATAATCTCAACAATAATAAAAAATAAAAATGAAAAATAATAAATAGTAACCAAAGATATCAATAACACGTTTACAAACACTTCAGGCGTATTTTAGAAGTAATTTGGGAATAAGTAGAAAATTATTAGAAGGTTTTTCCTATGTAAATAATTGGTTGCGACGACTCTTCCCTAAACGTAGGTATTGTAATGTCTTTTTTTGGGTTTCCTGAATCGGTAAAATCAGTGACCTGATTTAATAATAATAATAATATTTATTTTCTCCCACAAAGTTCAAATTACGGTACAGAGGTGTTACAATTATTGGAGGTAATAGGACTTGTGGGAGTCAGGAATTCAAACTAGGATACACTGAGGACTTCTGTACTTACATATATGTATTTATAATAATAGCACTGTATTAATTTTCTAAGAAGGGATCTTGAGGGATCTTAATAATACCAGTCTTTTATTGTCCCATTGTTTCTGCAGGGCAAGTGACTCTTCTCATACAAAGAAGGCACAAACATTGATCACCACGCTTGCTCAATTGTTGGCGATTTCATATACTACAATCTATCAAATTGCTTTAATAGATTTTCAACTTTATCACTAAAGCATAAAATTTGACAGTTACGGGTAGCTTGATGTGGTGGCGTCTGTAAATAACGTGTATAGGAAATATCGGCTACTCTTTTCGCAGATGAAGTTCAAGGCCACAGCCCATTATTTACATAAGTGTTATAATCAAAGAATCCTAAAAGCTTCACCAGAGCTATTATTTCCAAATGCTTCCTCGTAATTATGTTTTTTTTTTAAACTGTATTACAGTGTTAATGTCTTACTAATAAATTATCCAGCGATAACCTTTACCTTTATAAAAACATAATGACACCATTTACAACAAAATGCTATTCATTATTGAGCTCAGGTACTGTTTAGCTAAAACGTTTAGCTGCAGGTGAAATAGAATGTCTAACAATAATCTAGACAGTTACTTAAAAGGAGTCCCGTTTACATTTGAAAATTACATCTCCATTTGTAAAAACATAATTTTAAGACAACCTCAAGGTCATTTTTAAACACATATTGTATCTGTAAGTGATTCTGTTAATAAATAAAATAAATTATTGGTCCTTGCGGATGATACCAAAATCCATCCAACGAAAATCGAGCTTCATCAAAGCTATATAAAGTTAAAAATTGAATGGGAGTAGCTGCTCTAAAGAGTTGATCTGCGAATGTAAGACAGAATGTATATCACTCAAAATATTGAGCAGAGTAAGCTCAAGTATAAAATACGGCAGATTCACTTTGCAGTCACATTTCACTAGCATCTTCCCTAGAGGACACACAGCAATGAAATTCGTTAGTATTTGTGCAGATATTTGTATATGTTTTAAGCAATCGTAATAGTGCAAGCCTTTTTAATATAAGTGCCATCTTTGAGTGAGTGTTAAGAAATCGTTATCAGTGATTTAAAAATTCGTGTTTTTCGGGTGTCCTGTGAAATTGGATAGTTCGAAGTATTTTTTGGTTAAATTTTTACATGAAGGACGGGAGTGTTTTTTGGGACCGGGGTTTCGTGTGTCAAATAAACGGCGTTTTAAATTTCGGCGTGACCATCCATCTTTAACTGAATGAATTTCTGAGCAAAATAATAATCCCTAAACCGCGCAGCTTTCTGCAGGCTGAAATGCATCCAAACTTGCGTCACGAAATTCGATCTAACAATTTAATTTAACTCCATTTTCAACAATATCATAATTGTCTAACTTAATTGAGTCTGTTTACTGTTAAAATGATTCGTTTTCTGAAACCATTATAAGTCCATCGAAATCGTTTCAAATTTATTTTTATCATCTATTGAAAGTTTATACTGAAAAGGAATTGTCTGGTATATTTACACGAATGCGCCAATACCATTGTTATTTTTACAACTTGCCGCTCTATTAGGCATCGATTGCAAACGTTTTCGTGTATCTTTATTTATGTCATAGTTAACAAGTCCCACTTTACTTATTGCTCAACATTCTTATACGATATATCTACCAAATTGGTACTTACATCTGTGTCTATTAACTTTACATTTAGAGAAACAATGAGAAATATACTTCAGAAGCCGAATTCTTGTCTGATCTGAAATAGATAGGCAGACAAGCTTTAAGTCAATTAACATTCAACCTAAATATTAAAATTTTAAGAAAGGATTTCCAAGTTCCGTACTCGTTCAAAGTTACTTCCTAATTGGAGTAAAGTTAGAGGTCACATACCAGAACAATAAAATTATAAAATAAGATTTTACGAGTAGGTATTTTATTAACGTGCTCTTCTTTTTAGCGTGTCGCTGCCAATCTCAACTCTACAGTGCATAGTGTCCCACATATGGGACATACCGAAAAATGTCTTATATTTTAAAAATCGATCCAAGTAGCGTGATGTAGTGTTGACAAGATTAACTATTATGTATTTGAGTTTCGAATTTAGTACCATATATTTTGGATAGATCTGTAGATAAACATTTATTTATGTTTTCTTCAAATCGGTAGGTACTTTGAATACGATTAACGAGCGGCGTATAATAATCGCAAAAAAAATGATAAAATTAAAATGATAGAATTTTCAGGGTCGAAATAATTAGTAGAGGTAAGTTCAAGTTCATATTTGTCATTTTACGTGTAATCTTGTAATTTCATTGATACTACGTAACACATATTAACATTATAATGCATCATGTGCCATGCACAAAAACATACGTTTCTATTGAGTTATGATTTTTCTAAATATTTTTTCGAGAAATGGCATCATATTTGCAGGCTAATATATATTTTTTAAGCCGATAAAAAAATCATGCACTGTAGGGTTAATAGTGTCAGTCCACAATTTCGCTACGAGCTTAGACACTTTCAGTAAATCCATCAGCTCCTACAAATGTTTGTGACCATTTACACACCAGGGGGGAGTCCTCTGTGAATCTTCACCTGAGCAGACTTTCCTTGCTTCGCCTACCTTAATAATAGTTGGATAATTGACCACTGTTGGATATCTTCCCACTGCTGGGACATCCCCAGGCACCCTTCGAGAGGAAGTGGTCTATAATCTACCACGGGGGCTCCGTGCGAGCAGTTGTCACATGTCTTCTATTTTTTTGGTTTACATGGACATGCTGGTTTCCTCACGATGTTTTCCTTCACCGTTTTGAGAGCTACCGTTAGTTATAGAACATTGAATTTCGGTTTTGGCAAGACCCATTGTTGTGTAACTAAGGAATTACATTAAAATTATTGTCGAATTGGTTTTCAAAGTTATCTTGTTTAACCAACCTTACGTCGTGATTACAGCTATTGTGCTTATTATTGCAACCCTAAGTTGGCCTTATTCTTCACTGGTTGGTCTTACTGCATAATCACGTCCGATCGGAATCGGAGTTATGAAGTCAGATGACTGTTCATATCATAATTATCAACCATTCACTCCAGATGCAGGGGCTCGTGAATAAATGATAACGAATTATAAGATGAATATCGAAGATTAAGGCTACGCTTGCCGCGGTAAGTCCGTGGATGGGTGACTACCCATTACATATCGAGACCCTCAGTGCTTTGGCAAGCATGTTCAGCCGTTGGTCCCGGCTGTCATTCGTAGATCTTTGGCAGTCGTTACGGGTAGTTAGAAGTCCAAAAGTCTGACGACTAGGAGCCTAGGAGTATCGTGATACCTAGTGACTGACTTGTGGAGATCAGATAGGCAGTCGCTCCATGTGAAATACTGGCATCCGGTTAGACTAGAAGCCGACCCCAATATAGTCTGTAAAAGGTTAGGCAGATTGATCACCGAAGATGTGTTGAGTCATTTGAACTCCAGAACAGAAACTGGTAACATTCCATGATTTTTCTGTTCTAAGAGCTTGGGCATTGTTGTAAGTCTCTGACGTAATGATATTAAAGGAATAACCTTTGTCGGTCTAAAGATACAACTCGACGTTATATAATTTATTATGTTATTGACATTACTATGTCAGTAACATTAAACATTGTAAAATGATGGGTTTGGCAATTAGCAGTTTATATATTTTTGCAAATGATATCGATGGGCAAACTGTAACCATGAATTCAGCATAATGATTCTAGACTGGTAGCGTAGTTGTCGTAGGTTATCAAAAAAGGAAAAACAAAACAAAACGGTAAAAATGTATGGTAGAACCAAATGTTTTGTCGACACTTCCAATGTCATTTTGGTTTGAAGCAGGGTTTACATTATGAAACTAATGTGTCAGTTGATTTTAAAAACCTGGTGTTAGTTCGCTTTAGCCCGAAACAATGCAATCAAGCTACTGTTTCTCGACCCTAGTCTCATAATGTGAACCCCGTATTAGGCAAAAAAATCTACATCATTTTCGAGTCTACTTACAAAATTATTCAAAAAAAAATAAAGATTTCTATCTAGTTTTTGAAAAAACCTCATCCCTTTTCTAGTTCGTCACATTAATCAATGACAGAGTATTTCCAAATCATCACAAATTCTTTTCGGCCCTAATATCCCTAAAATTTCAAAACATCCCAAGCTTCCTCATCAAAGCTTTTAACTTCACAACCGCACCTTTGAGTACCACCAACCACCACAATATTGCTGGTGTGACAGTAATGTCAGTGGTAACGTTATGACATCTGTGGAATAACCGCAGGCAACGCCGCGTGACGGAAGAGTAGTGGCGGCCGAAAATTGAGTAATCGAAAAATTGAGATTTGGTGTAAAAAATTTCATCACCACTGTTCTCAAACGGTGAAGAAAAACAACGTGAAGACACCGTCCTAGAACCAAAAATTGGAAGATATAATATTGCCTATAATATGTGATATCGACTAAACTATTGTGCTCGCGTGGTAGATTATGGTCCATTCTCTCTCACAGAGAGGAGGCCTGTGCAGTAGGAACATTATAAGGTCATTATGATTTGAGAAGCAAAGGCTAGGAGTCACTAACTTTAAAAAGAGCTTTACTTTGTGATTATGTTGTACAACAACATGACTTTTATGTATGGTACATTCATGATTACTTAGTGTATGTACAGACGCCAGCACATCAAGCTACCCGAAACTGTCAGATTTTCCCAATCAACTTTGAACCTTATACTTTAGCGATAAAGTTGAAAATCTATTAATGAAATCTGACATATTGTAGTAGCTTGATGTGCTGGCGTCTGTACATTCATACGAACCTACTCATTGTCTTGTTCCTATTCAATAATTCTTTGACAGTCTAACAATTAATTTTATTTGAAGTATTAACTTCTCATAAAATTATTTCCAGAAGCAAGTTTAGTGTCCTTTGATAATTCATTTTCAACATGGCGCCTGAAATCAAAATCACAAATGGCGACAGAATGGTAAACGTGTCCCTTATAAACATAAAGTTACATCCAACTGACAACATTTTAAGATTTGGATGCCGCTAAAATAAAAATACCATATCTTGATTATTCTATCCTGAGTTCGAATAAACAGTATTTTTTTTTTTGTATTGTTTAGTTTCGCAGTTAAATAATAAAAGCGAATAACGAGTGACGACACCACTGACATGGCTTTTAAGAATAACATATTTACAAAGCCTCTCACTCCATAGTAATAAGGCAAAATATATTTCATCGAACTGACTGACGCCAATTATAAAGTTTCATTATTTTTGACATTTCGTCCGTCTAGACTGGAACGAATTTAAAAGACGTTTTTTGACTGAAAAACCATAAAATTTGCAAAAAATACGGAAGTCTCATTTTTAGATTTAATTACAGTTGTTAAAGATATTTAGTGACGCTGGCAGAATAGTCGATATCGGCTCAGTTGCAAAAAAAAAAAACAAGATCTTTACTGTCTTGAAAATATAAAATGTTGTCAATTTCGAATGGAAACAAACCATCGACAATATTTTTTATGTCATAAGGCCTACATTATCCTCATAAAAGAGATTGAAATAACGCTGTTACGAGTAGAAACATGAATTTCCCATAATAAGTTTTGATATTAGGTGTACAATTTTAATTGGGATATTTGCCAGTATTAGTAATATATTCGTCGAATTCGCTGATTAGTTTGCAAAGTTAACTGGGTCAAAGTTCTAAACTGTTTAATGTCTAGTTTATTATGTTGCCTCTTTGCTGGCTGTACTAAATCCTTTCCCTGCAAGATGCTTGTACCTACATAGTTACACAATATTGGAACTTAAGTAAATGTGATAGTTGGGATGACCTTATAAACACATCGTGTGTTCCATACATTTTGGCCAGGTAGTTATTGCATTTTTCTATGAAACAGCTGGAGAAAAATGTCTACGCTAGGGGGTCTAGAACACTGAGCTGAATTCATGGTTATATTATAGTTTATGCGTTGATGTCCGTGCCTGTAGGTATTACATATACCTATTAGGGCTCAAGCAGATAAGCGCGACGCGACGGTGCGACACGATTCTGGTAGAAAAAATTCCACGAAGTTCCCATAGAAATAGTTCTACTAGGGTCGCGTCGCGCTGTCGCGTCGCGTTTGTCTGCAGGAGGCTTTAAGTTTTCCAGAATCTATCAATTAGTTCATTTCCGAATGTTCAACACATGTTGTTGTACATACTTAAGGAAAAAATATTAAATTATAAAATCTAGACTGAGGATAGTTCAATTCTTCCATAGTCTCTTTAGAGTTTCGAAGATCTATGTGATCGATTTTTTTATTCGTATCTTTTTAAAACAAAATCCTTATAATGCACAAAGCGCTGCTAGACGCCTCACAGCAGAAAATAAATAATGAATTGTATCTTATTAGCTGAATAACTCGAGCTAATTAACTAGAGCATTGACTCGAGTTAATTAGGTATTCAATCAGCGGGGTGATTGGGTAACACACTTACAGAAGCAATGGCTTTCATTTTGACAGTTGAACAACATTCATTGCGCTGACAAATTTTTCGAACATATTATTATGAAGCAAGGGATTAGCAATATCCTTCATAATCATTCAGATTTTGATTGAAAGTTTGCTACGCAATTGGTGTGCAGAATCCATAACAAATATTTTAGTTTCCCTGCCGATATTTTATCCAACTCTAACCTGGGAAATACCTTCCCAAAAAGTCAGCATACCAACTTTCCCAATACGTCCTTAGAAGGCTTCCATATTGTTGTGATCGTGACCGTAGTTCTATGGGGTCACATTCAGAACCTTAGCCCTTCCCATCGCCGCGTTACCTTCACCTCAATCAGCTGCACTCATGTAAATTTAACGTAAAACTTTGTTACTTTGGGCTTTATCGGTAGTATCTGCAAGTTTTGTTTATGGATCATAAAACATAAAATAATTTACGTGTAAATTACTCCGTAAAGTTCATCTACGTTTGGTTTTGAAGAGTTTTGCATCAATATATGGGTAGGATTAAAATAGAACCAGTGCACATGCACGTGTTTACCGATAATATTTTGTACTTTTTGTGATGTTGCCACAGGTATTTGGCACAAACTCCTATTAGTTAATCACTGATAACGATACTGCGCTCTCTGATAAGTGGAAACAAGGCAAGCTTCCCTTTGATAAAGATTATTGGTCATAGTAGGTTGACTGTCCTAAGCTTACGTGAAGATACTTATGTTTAAGACGATACAATAAATTCCATAAGAATTTGTTATGAACTCACTAATGAACAAGTAGATTGACAACTTCTACGACACACCTCCAAACAATTCTACACTGCTAATGCTCCTAATTTACAATTCCAGTTCATCGTATTAGCCCTGGTATCGGCAGCGTCATCCGCTCGCCTGGACAACTCCATCTACCTTCCTCCCAACGCCAGATCTTCAAGTGGAGCCAACGCTGGACTCCAAGCACCTTTTGGAGGCCAGGACCATGCAGCTTACAATGCTGGAGGTCAGGGAAGGCAGTCTCCGGGCAGCCAGGCCGAGATCTTGAAGTATGAGAATGAGATCAACGAGGAGGGATATCATTATGCTTATGAGACCAGTGACGGTACTAAGGCCCAACAGCAAGGTGGGTGTTGATTTTCATGTTATTTTCTTGGTATTTTATTCCCTGGTAACATTTTGACTTTGCCAGCGCCTTTGTATCGTTACAGTAAGAATGGTTTTCGTAGTAAAGGAATTTTCAACTTTCAAAGAATCTTCAGAAATTCCCAACGACTTGATATTTAGCTAAATTAAGGTGTTGGTGGAATCGCATGTAGCCTTATTTGCTTACATGTAAATACATTTCAGCAGATTTAGAATATGACCTAGAGCATGACCTCTCTAGACATTATTCCTTCGCCTTCCCTTTTACTTTACATCCCATCTTCAACTTGGTTTTTAGTATTCGCCCAATCCTTTGTCTGTAGGTAATCTACTGGTAATTATTTTCATTTTTTACTAAAGCACTATTTTGGTCGAAGGTCTCATAAGTCATTCTAGAGGTAGTTGCTGAAAATCAGCGCTGTTGACGATAGGTTCGGCCGAAGTCACAGCATTTTGCTGAGCAACGACCTGTTCTTGCACAGATGCGACGCACGCATGGCACATATGTAGGACGCACGGCTTGTTATACTTATTATTATTTTATTGTTACTGTTTGTTACAAAAGTAGTTTTTTTTCAGTTTGTTTTGATTGTTATTGTTTAGTTGTCATCTGCCGGTGTCGCGGGCGCATCTTGATTAATGTATGTGTTGTCTTTGGTCCCTGGCCCTGACATCAAGCGCTTGAGTACGAGGCTTTTGTCTACATTGTATATTTTATGTCTTTTTTATTTTTTATTATTATTTTGTTTTTTATTTGTAGCGTGCGTTTTGTTTGTGCAGAATAAACGTTTTTTCTTTCTTTCTTCTTCTTTTTATAAGTGCCCTTTTAAGTTCATCCATAAAATTTGTCGCACCAAATAAAATACTAAGCTGCACTCGTGCTCCGAACATTGAAAATAATAAGCTTTAGTTGTTGAAAGCTATTACTTTAGCCATAACATCTGAGGTAACTAGAATACATGCAATGAGTGTTATAACATTCTTGCATGTTAAATGTTAATGATCGTTAGTAACTGACTCTGATGTATTTATTGTTTCATCATGTGTTTGTTTAAATAAATAGCTTGTTGTTATAAAATCATTATCGTTTTCAATTCTCATTATTGCAATATCAGGAATTAGGATTGTTATAAAGCTACTAGCTTCTGTCCGAAAGTTCGTCCGCGTGAAATTTCTTGTTTCCCCGACCCACCCCAACGCATTGCATTACCTGTTCGCGCTATCACTTAGTGTTTGCTTAGCATTCTTTCTTTTTTCTTTTTGTTCGGCCCCTAAGAGTCATAGCGTGATGCTAAATAGCCTATAGTCTTCCTCAAGGATTGGGCTATAAAATGCAAATTATTTTTCAAATCCGACCGGTACCGTCAACTGTTGGCATCTTTACTTTGCATGAGCAACATTACCCATGAATACTGTATGTACATACCTACTTAAAAATATCTCTCGATTAAATCGATTATGACAGTTATTATTCTACTATTGTTTCGCTTTGATATTTTATGGCGGCAACAGATTTTTAGTAATGGAGAGATATATAAGTACAGTACTCATGGGTGAAGTTGCTCAAGGAAAGTAAAGATGCCACAGTTGACCGTAGTTCCAGAGATTAGCGCGTTCTAACAAACAAACTAGCTCTTCAGCTTTATTCTTAGTACAAATTACATATTGTATACCTACACTTGATACAGCGTGCAGCGTATGAAATGATGTAGGTACGAGTAAATATACAGGAAATAAAAAAAAAGTAATTGATTTTTTAAAGGAAAAATAATCAAATCAAACGGAAATGATTAGATTTCCATCTTACTTTCTATTTTGAAATATTACGTGGCCAGGGACATACAATAGTTAGATTACTGACATAGGTAGGTACATATGGTATTTTCTACCATTTACTTAAAGTACTGTTGTTAATTTTCAATGTTATAATAAAATTATGAAGCATAATTTACAACTTGGTTCACAAAGCCCGGAAGCAAGACCCTCAATCCCAATCCAAATCGTGTCCCAGCAATGGGAATATTATAGTCTGATTATGCCGTAAAAAAGAGGGACGATTCATAACTTTTAAATTAACGGAATCTTAAAAGCTGTGACGCCTTCCACACTTTGTTTGGGCTTTCATTAGGTAACATTATATTTTTAAATTCCAGGTCGCGTGATCCCCGGTGCGCAACCCGAAGAAGGTTCCCTTTCAGTCTCAGGCTCTTACTCCTACATCGGTGATGATGGCCAAACCTACACCGTCACCTACACAGCTGATGAGAACGGCTTCCATGCTGAGGGAGCCCATCTGCCCACCCCCCCTCCCATTCCCGAGGCAATCCTGAAGAGTTTGCAGCTCACAGATACGAGTCAGTCTCAAGGTATGTACTTTTTGCAAAATCTAAAATATAAACATAACTCTGCTTCTGTTTCCCCGAAGGTTTAAGCAAAGGTGTACAGAAGGCACGAATTACGCGAGATATATTTTGAGTCCTTTGTAATGGGGGCGATCTAAGGCATTTCTATCAATGAGGGACAGATCCAGACACTGACCTACTATTGAGATATTCCTAATCTGAAAATCCTATAACAATTTGCCCAACCTGGGGATACAACCTGGGGATAGGACTCCAAGCACAGCAGTCGCGCTTTCGATCACTAGATTAAAAATTATATGCGGGATGTATATTGTGTTTCATAGACTCGATTTTCTCGATAGTAACGAAAGAAAGAAAAATAGGTTTATTTATCACAGAAACACATGCATACAAAACAATAAAAGCTTAACAGTAATGTAATACTGAGCCTAAAATGTTGGACCTGGAAGGACACAGGTGTCATCTCTGTAAGGGGGATTGGGTTGCAATCAATTAATAATTGGTTGATATGTCACACGTCTTCGAATTTTTGGTAATAGTGACCAATTCACAGCACGGATGCGAAGCATAATTTAGGTTACATTAGTTTTGGTATTGAGTTAATGTAATCAATTTGTTTTCAGGCGCATACGACAGCAGAAAAAGCAGCTACGACGCCGACGCAGGCTACTAAAACTAACACAAAACTTACTAACAAACTAGAACTAAAAAATTAGAGTAACGACTAAGTCGTTGACTGTACAAGCCATAATGCAGTCAGGCACAAAATTTAATTAATAAGTTATTATTTAGTCTCTCAGTGATCGATTGGACGGAGTGGCCAGTACCTGTGTTCTGTAGTCGTTAATGTTATTATTTTGTAATAAAACTCTTTTGTAAATAGTTTTTATCTTTGATTTTCTCCTGTCTCAATTGCGACGACATACAGGTTGGCAAGAAGCGTTAACCTTTCAGTGATAAGATACTGTTTATTTGCAAAACAACAGTGCTTTACATACTCTTAAAGTCTACATTAATAGCTAGGCTTACATAAAAAAAAAAAATAAGACGCAAAGGAAGCATTTTACTTATGAAATCCACACAAGTTCGAGCCTGTCTCGTGTAGTCCATTACTACTACAACATCAGTATGTAAGCAACTTTTCCTCATTTTTCCCGGATTGAGCATGATCCACTGTGCATAGATATAAATTGAAATCTTAATGACGACTACTAACAGACTATTCTGTTTGAACAATTGATATTGTTTAAACGCCTGCAAGTTATGCTTTGGCAAGATTAAAAATGCGACAACATGGTAAATTGATCGTGCAGGCGTTGAACTGAGTCTCAAAAATGAAAAATTATTATTTATATGAAAACCTTACTGAGTTTTCAGTTTTTCAATTCATTCATTTTCACACACACTTTTTTTCATTCATTCATTCAATTCCATAAGTTTTTACTACCTTTAATTTTATTGTTTTGTATATAGAACCTCCAAAAGCGATATTCTATGTATGTATATCTCACTAGATGTCGCTAGTAGTAGTTTAGAAGTAAATGATAGTTCTCAGCTGGCAACCAGCAAACAATCGATATTTATTTAAGCAATAATAAATAAGGATAGCAGGAGAAGGATGCATGGTGGGCAAAAACCGTGTTGTGGATAAAAAGAAATTAAAAAAAAAAAACAACAAAAAAGAGTTTTCAAAGAGTTTAAAGTAGTTTTTTTTTTCTCCGTTTTTTTATATAAACGTCTAACGGCATCGCGGGAGACCCATGTCTATATTGGCTCAAAAAAAAAGAGGTAACGAGACTAAGAGACTAGAGCTTTTGAGCACATTCCGTTAACAAATAACCCAGATTCCGATAACCATCGATCGACAACTACGTAACTCATGATCTCACCGAAGGGTATGGTTGACCTTGTATATAACAGTGATTTAGCCATCGGTTATAAATTCGTCACGAATAATCTAATGGAGCATTGACTGGCTAGAGTTGAAGGAAGCTCTGTGTGGCTGTAACATATAACTTGCGATGGCGATCGTGAAGCGTTAGTAGAGCGACTATAGGTTTGTACAAACACTTTTACATGTCAGTCATATTTATTTTTTAACTATTTATTAACTCTGAAAAGAAAGGTCGAAAAATATTCAGAGGTCAGTCACTTTTAAAGTTCAGACATAATATTGGACAGATCATGTGAAGACCATTTAGATTGGTGTCTGAAATGGTCTTTTGAGGAAAGAACCACACAGATTTAGCGGACCTGTCCAGTGAGTGCACGCATTTGTCAAAACTCGTGCAGCTCAGCTCAGAACTTGAGGAACCTCACGATTCGACGAACAATACCAATGAAATGACATTTGGGTAGGCCGCATAATTTACTCAAAAATGACTCAGGTGATAGCTAAAGCATGATGAGCTTACTGTTAATTTTGCTTCCAAATTCTTTCTTCTTCTTTTTTTCTTCCTTCTTCTTTCTTTCCGTGCTTTAGATTGTGCACACCCCTTTATGATATTGTAATGGTCTGCATGTCATTCAGAATATAGCTTAAACTTCTGCCGATGGGTAAAATTTTGAGAAATGTCATAATAGCAAAAAGACTGTTGACCGAAACTCAGGATGCTTTGGATATTCTCATAGCTCCTCAGCGTGCCCTAAGATTTAGGACATTCTGGGGAGTTAAAATTTAAGTTGTCAACGTAAGGAATGCTGTAACAAACATAGCATCCAAACCTAATCAGCAACTAAACTAAAATTACAACTGGTTGCTTCAAACATTTACCTCGCCATACACATTCGCATATACATTCGCCTCGAGCGGTAATTTTACATTTACACGGTTCGCGAATGTAACTCGATCGATCATGCGTACAGAGATGGACAAACATAATCGTCATTTACTGTATTATTAACTGTGACTAAGAATTCCCGGTAATTTCTCACTTATCTGCAACATTGATTGGTAGATTCGAATAAGTATAGTCGACCTCGTAATTGCTTTCAAAGTATTTTTTTTTTTTTTCAAATTCATATTAATTTATTTCGTGAACACAGGGTACATACAGAAGGTGTTATAATAATATAAGATCCGAGCTGTGCCTCGCCAAAAGGCATACATAATATGAAAGGTTCCTTTATTCAACAATATCAAAATTTACAGAATTATTTAATATGTCATAAAATGAGAACAGACGGTCGATTCTGTAAAAATCTCACCGTGAAATCATAAGAGAAGTGAGCTTGAAGTGAGCAGTGTCAATAGTGTTAATCCCTAATGACAGCTCACTCTACGCTCACTTCACCCACGTATCACGGTGAGATGGTTACAGAATCGCACGGCAGATAAGATTTAGTTAACAGCTATTATAATTAAAATTTGTCATTTAAATATTCGTCAACAGAATAATACACCTTGTTATTTAACAGTTTGATCAGATTTCTATTAAATTCGTTAATGTTAATACTTGATATAACTTGTCCTGGTGATTTATTATATAGTTTTTTAGCCATTGCATAAAAACTGTTGCTATGAAATTGTGTCTTTGTTGCTAACAAGAGCTTTTTCAAGTGGGTATTAAAAGGCACGTTTGAACGACAAAATTTACAAGAAAATAGAATAGATGCCGC
Source organism: Eremobia ochroleuca (assembly GCA_949629135.1). Lineage (NCBI taxonomy): Eukaryota > Metazoa > Arthropoda > Insecta > Lepidoptera > Noctuidae > Eremobia > Eremobia ochroleuca. Next base: position 17,349,630 of record OX451401.1, on the reverse strand, counting down.
TTCCAAATGATAGTTTCGTATGTAGAAGGATGGCCAAGAAACCTCATAACTACTGTTTTACGATGTTTTACAATGTTGCACACATTATTAATAATTAAATGGGAAGCCGTTGCTTGTACCTGGAATAAAATAACCACTCTCAATAGATAGGTACAAAGTATTAAAAATTAAGCAATTACAGATAAATTAATTATGACGATAGATACATACATGGTGCTCATATATTTACAAATATTGCAACCGTAGAAGACTTTTCCTATCATTTTAACAAATAATTTATCGGTGTGAGAAATGTAAAATGAATGGTATAAGCATTAATAGCATATAAAGCCTATACAACGTGTAACGTTAAATGCGCAAAACCTCAGACACTCCAACTGATTTTTAATTCAATTGACCCATTTCAAAGAGAAAATAAGTCATTAAAAAAATTGTAAAGGTTTTATGTGCTGTTTTAGTTTTACTGGCCATTCTGATCGTTTCTTGCGTCTGCGACGACGCTTTATCGAGGGAGGAGTCGTCACCGGGCCGCTGCGCCGCGCTGACACTGGGTTGCTTGACCTATTAATAAATAGACACGGCAACGTTTTTAATGAATTTTTTTTTTGAAAAATGTGACCTATATTAAAAAGTGGTTCAATAAAATCTGCTCGTTATTCTGATCAAACTATTTTCAGGTTTCGCGCATTTAACGTTACACGTTGTATATAATGTTTCCACTGCTGGGACACAGGACTCCTCTCTGTGGGAGGGAGTCGGCTGTAATCCACCACAGGGGCCCAGTGCAGGTTGGTATACGTCACAATAATTATGTCTTCGAATGTTCGGTTCTAGGACATACCGGTTTCCTTCACAGTTTTGAGAGCAATGGTGATGATAAAATAATATTACTTACTGACGTAACGATCGCTATTTGGAACAATATTAATACGCCGTATCCAATATTCTCGTAAAATTATGTCATACTCGCAAATGACATGCCGTTAGGTACTAACGTAAAATTTATTTATAAACTAAGTACTTACCTATTTTAATTATTCATTCGCCTGCTAGTTAACTTTATAATTTTTGAATTGTCTCAGTATAAGTACTTCTAGAAACCGCATTCATCATCATCGGGCCACTTACAAGCTCTATCTATCTAAGCTCATCACCCACTGCTGCAGAGTCTTTACTTAAGGAAAACGTTCCAGTTTGTGATTCGGAATTTCACTTCGAATTTGTCACTTGTACAGATATAATTAAAACTTTTCACATGTTAAATGTAAAAAAGACTGCAGATCTATGGGGTAATTCTGTGGATGTTGCTAAGACAATTATAAACATTGTAGCACCTACTTTAGCTGTTATATTTAATAATTGTATTGAATGTGGTGAGTTTCCTGATCTTATGAAACACAGTAAAATAATACCGTTGTTTAAATCGGGTAGTACATCAGACCCTACTAATTATAGACCTATTTCCGTACTACCCACCTTTAGTAAAATTTATGAAAAACTTATTTTAAATCAATTGCAAAGATTTTTCAATAACAATAAATTACTGAATAATAAACAGTTCGGTTTTACAAGGGGTCGTTCAACTACCGATGCCGGAGTTGAACTTTTAGGACATATTTATAGTGCATGGGAGGACAAATGCGATGCTTTGGGCATCTTTTGTGATTTGTCCAAGGCATTCGATTGTGTTCTTCATGAAACCTTAATCAGGAAACTTCACCACTACGGAATCCGGAACGCCTCTCTGGATCTTCTCACTTCTTACTTGAGTGATAGGATTCAGAGAGTTGATGTTAACGGGAAAAGGTCACCCGGATCTGTAGTAAGAATGGGGGTCCCACGGGGCTCAATACTTGGACCATTTTTATTTACTATTTATATCAATGACTTGCCTTACCTCATAAAGGACGAACATGATATAGTGTTGTTTGCAGATGACACTTCACTTTTATTTAAACTCAAACGTCAACAGCTGGTTACTGACAGTATAAATAGTGCCCTCGCAAAAGTAGTTAGCTGGTTTAATGTTAATAATCTACTTCTTAACGAAAAAAAAACGAAATGTATTAAGTTTACGATACCAAATGTTAGACAAGTAGAAACTCGTGTTCTCATAAAGGGTGAAGAGTTAAAACCCGAAAATTCCACTGTATTCTTAGGCATAACTTTGGATGCCAAGCTTCAATGGGGCCCCCATATAGATAAATTGTCAAAAAAGCTTAGCTCTGCAGCATACGCCGTTAGGAAAATTCGTGATTTAACTGATTTAGAGACAGCCCGTTTAGTTTACTTTAGTTATTTTCATAGTGTTATGTCATACGGTATTCTGTTGTGGGGAAATGCCGCCGATATTCAGACAATTTTTATTTTACAAAAAAGGGCAATTCGTTCCATTTATAAATTAAGTCCCAGACACTCCCTCAGAGACAAGTTTAAAGAGATTAATATAATGACTGTGCCTTCTCAGTACATTTATGATAATCTTTTGTATGCACATAAAAATATTAATCTGTTTAAAAAATACAGTGATATCCATAACATAAATACTAGGAACAAACACAAATTTGTTGTTCCTACAACAAGGCTCAAGAAAATAGGTGGCTCGTTTAGATGCCAATGTATACGTTTTTATAATAAACTTCCTAGCCACATTCAAGAACTAAGCATTAATAAATTCAAATCTTTTATAAAGCTAAAACTATGCCAGAAAGCCTATTATACTGTAAAAGACTATATTGAGGACAAAAAAGCTTGGGATTGAGCTGCTCCTAGGTCTAGACAGTGAATGTTGTTTATTTTTTATTTTTTGCTGATTTACACTTTTTTTTTTTTTCTCTTTCTAAATATCTATTTATATACAGAATGACATGAACATTTACTGTTTAAAGTCTTATATTATTTTAATTATTGTGAATGTGAGGACTATGTGGGTCATTGTTTCCGTTTTAATCATGGTCTGGCACTTTGAGTGGTTTATGCGGTCTACACAAATGTCCTGTCCTTGGTATTACTCGTCGAATCGTTGAGCTCCTTAAGTTCTGAGTTGAGCTGCACGGTTACTGACGAATGCGTGCACCGACTGCACAGGTCCACTCAATCTGTGTGGTTCTTTCCTCAAAAGACCACTTCAGACACCAATCTACATAGTCCTCAAAGATCAAAGATTATTTCCGGATTTTTATATACACATTGACATTGATGAATATTATATAAACAATGACATGGATATTTACTTTGTAAAGTATCTTATTTTTATTATTATTATTATTGTGAGTGTGAAGACTATGTGGGTCATTTCTTTTTTCTGTTTTCCTTCTTAGTTAGTTTTAATCATGACCTGGCAGTTTGAGTAATTTATGCGGCCTACCCAAATGTCCTTTCATTGGTATTGTTCGTCGAATCGTAAGGCTCCTCAAGTTCTGAGTTGAGCTGCACGATTTTTGACAAATGCGTGCACTGACTGGACAGGTCCTCTCAATGTGTGTGGTTCTTTACTCAAAAGACCATTTCAGACACCAATCTACATGGTCTTCACATGATCTGACCAAGATTATGTCTGGACTTTAAAAGAGACTGTGACCTCTGAGTTTGTTTCGGCCTTTCTTCTCAGAGTAGTCAGATAGGAAACGCCGACCTCATCTAGTTTAAAAAAAAAATGTGATTGACATGTAAAAGTGTTTGTACAAACCTACTTACAGAAAATAAATCATTTATCATTTATTTATCACTAGCGACCCGCCCCGGCTTCGCACGGGTGCAATGCTGATTACTACACAGTATAAAACAAAGTCGCTTCCCGCTGTCTGTCTGTCTCTATGTATGCTTAGATCTTGAAAACTACGCTACGGATTTTGACTTTTTAAGGTGTACAATACTGTAGTACAGGCGCCAGCACATCAAGCTACCCGAAACTGTCAAAATTTCCCAATCAACTTTGAACCTTATGCTTGAGTAATAAAGTTGAAAATCCGTTGGGTAGTTTCAAGCGCCACTGCCCAGCCGGTAACGCCCGCATTTTAAAACTGTAATATCTTCGAAAATATTCATTTAAATTACATGCTGTAAAGGGCCATAATGATCTATATGAAATGCACAATGTTTTTAAGGTACTTAATTGGATAAGGATTAATGCTGTATTGCCTAAAATTGCTTCTTAAATAAGCCATTATTCCTCGTAAAAAGTTAAGGATAAAAAATGGTTATTGTGGGTTATCCCTAAGAGATAGACATATACCATCGCGGACTTTTTTGTAGAACTTTTTAATGTGTACAATACTGTAGTACATTATTTTGATCTATCTCGAATGGTTCAGCCAGCGTTTACAATGTAAGCGCAAAAAAATGTGTTTATTTACGACATCACATTAGAAACCTCTAAAATTATCAGTGTTTCTCGACTATATTATGCATATATTATACATATAAACCTTCCTCTTGAATCATTCTATCTATTAAAAAACACATTAAAATCCGTTGCGGAGTTTTAAAGATCTAAGCATATATAGGGACAGACAGACAGGGAAGCGACTTTGTTTTATACTATGTAGTGATTTACAGCTGCAGTCCACTGCTGCACATAAGCCTCTCCAATTGCAAGGCATTCCACGGGTACTCACAGCCAGCTGCTACCGGCATCCTAATTGTGTAACACATTTTCAATCGCAATCTGAATTATTTTGAATGATTTTGCTATATGTATATAGGGTGACTGGTAATTAGTGATCGATACTTAAACATCTGCTGTTTCCTACATTTTGACGACTCGTACGAACATAAATGCAGGGAACAGCTGATTTTTTTTTCGCGATTTCTTATTTGGTCCGATAGTAAAAGTTGTTTGTAATGATGAGTAGAATCATGTGTTTAAGTATCGATCACTAATTACCAGTCACCCTATATATTAGAATTATTATTATAACATATTTATAATTAGAATATTACTTCATAATTATGTTACAAAAATTTGTCTGCTCAACAACTTAAATAACGCAATGAATGTTGTTAAACTATCAAAATGAAAGCCATTGCTACTGATAGTGAGCGCAATTACCCCGCAGAGTTTCTAGACAAGTGGCAATCACTTTCAAAGCATTTCGTATTTCCTCAATGACTTTCAATATGATTGACATAAGGTTTTCGATAGTTTATTTCAATCGAATACATAACCATTATCTTGCCTTTATCGCAATTTATTAAGGGTTTGCGCATATTATATAAATACAATTAGATATATATAATAATACAATAGAGTTGTAGGTCGTAGGTTCGAACCCAGGCAGGTGATTTACTTTGTGTAAATAATTTCATGACCACTGCTCTCAAAACGGTGAAGGAAAACATCGTGAGGAAACCGGCATGTCCTAGATCAAAAAAATCGAAGACATGTGTCATCTACCAACCCGCACCGGGCCCGCGTGGTAGATTATGGCCCACTCCCTCTCACAGAGAGGAGGCCTGTGTCCCAACAGTGGGAATATTATAATGCTGATTATGTATATAAATACAATGTCGACTTTTCCAGCATCATTATCGCTATCTAGGACCTGAAAAACCCTGCTAAGATCGTCCAGTATTTACTAAGAAATAATCAATGGGTATTTTGAAAGTTACCTACTAGATCAGTACTACTAAATTAATCTGTTTTAATAGTATACTCGTTGATAACTAAAAATATCAACTGAATATATTAAATATTTTTATTATATTTCTCCAGGCATAGTTTATTACAAGGTTTTCCCAGAAAAAAATACATACAATGGATGACGTATAATTTATGTTGTGGTAAAGAAGAGTTTAGATATTGTTACACTGCTGTTTGTTGTCCCTAAATAGATAAATAAAATCAAAAATAATCTGTCTTTTAATGATAATATCGATGGTCTAGAAAACAAACGTGCTAAGTGCAAAATTTTGAATTTTTACATTTAAATGCCATTTTTACTAAATGAGCATGCTCTACCGTTTGCTCTTGTTAAAATAAAACAATTCCATTTCTTTCCGGCTAAATTGTGAGTTTACATTTGTATTAAGTGACATCAACTGGAACTCATAAAAGATAATGACAGTTAATGGCCATAGTAAAAATAACAATATTCACATCTTTATCAATAATTACACAAATAATACTTAAATAAACATATTCACTATAATATACACCCTACCTTTAAACAGTTTTGAGTTCCAGCTTTTCAAACTTAAATTAACTAAAACTGTCCTCCTCAATAATTTCTAGATATGTAATTAGTACGTTTGTCTTCTAGACCATCGATATGATATGTTTTTAATCGTATAATGTGTAACCTAGAAAGGTAGTACATTTAAATTCACTTTTGACGCTGATTTTGTTAAGTCTCACAGCTTTATGCAACTATAATACGCGAGCGATAAACTTTAAGGGAGTGTAGTACTCATGAAACTGTACAACTTTTATAACGGAATCATCTAAAAAATAAAATCTTCCTTTCCCTACATTTTGTCGTGTTATGCGAACATAAAATGTATGGAGCAACGGTTTTACTTCTTGATTTCGATTTCGGTCTCATAGTAAAAGTTGGTTCATTTTCATGAGTACTAGACCTTCAAGTATGTCCCTCGTTTAACCTAACACACTCATCATCTGCCTAACCTTTTCCCAACTATTGTTAAAAATATCCAATTTTTGTTGTACTCAAAATACTTGGTCAATAGTAATTTTAATTTTAATTATGATTTGCATGCCTTCTTTTTGCTTTGTTTGCTAAATTTACTTTTATTTTACAATTTAAGAAAACATTTCTTGTGTCAACTTAAATTATTGTAGATTGTAGGTTTTAGTTTAAATAGCATGGTTTGTAAAGATTGTTATTTTTTTGTGTAAACCGTGGAAAATGTCTTTGGTTACACATTTGGCCGTATCTTTTTGTATATCTTCCTAAAAAAATTAATATGTCACTGTTTGTTTTCCCTAATAAATAATAAATAAAACTATGTTAGGGTCGGCTTCCAGTCGAACCGGATACAGCTGAATACCAGTATTTAACATGGAGCGACTGCCTATCTGACATCCACAACCCAGTTACTGAGAAATACGATACCCCTTGGTAAGACTGGTTGTCAGAGGGTTGATGATTTCTGGCCCTTTACGGGGCCCCTATTTGGGAGGACTCCCTCCGCAGGAGGGAGAACGCTGCCGCATTGCGGGCACCCCAAAGGGCTATAGCCCAGCGGGTGGCGAGGGCATACCGCACGGTCGGCTTCTCAGCGGCATGTGCTCTGGCTGGCACCCCGCCTTGGGAACTCGAGGCATGGGTGCTCGCCAGAGTATATGAATGGACGGCGGGGCGGAGGGCGAGAGGAGAACGCACCGCCCCGGAAGAGCGGGAGGCCGTCCGGCGGGAGGCGAGGGACGCCATCATCGTCCATTGGACGGGGGACCTCGCCACCGCAGCCTTCGGCCGCCGAACCCTCGACGCGATTGGGCCGGTCCTGCGGGACTGGCTCGAGCGGCCGCATGGGTTCCTCTCCTTCCGTCTGGTGCAGGTGCTGTCCGGACACGGTTGTTTCGGATCGTACCTGCATCGGATCGGACGAGAGGAGACGCCGTCGTGTCACGACTGTGGCGCGGCGGAGGACACGGCGCAGCACACTCTCGAGGTGTGCCCGTCGTGGTCCGGGCCGCGCCGCAGTCTCACCGCGGGATCGGAACGGACCTCTCGCTCCCCGGCCTGGTCAACGCCATGCTGGGGGATGAGGGGTCCTGGGCGGCACTCGCCTCCTTCTGCGAACACGTCATGTCCCAGAAGGAGGCGGCGGAGCGCGTGCGGGAGGAAGACCCTCTCGCGGCGCCGCTCCGAAGGCGGAGGAGGGGTCGAAGAAGACGTCAGTATGACAGTCATCTCCGACTCCTCCCAGGTGGAAGCCAGCAGGCAATGGATGCGGGGGTTTCATCCTCGCCTGCATTGCACAGGCTTCCACCAGTGCCGGACGGGAATGGCCAGGTGTTCCTGGCCCATCCCGTAGCCCCTCACCCGAAGGGGACATGCAGAGCCTGCCAGCTAGGCGGGCATGCGCCGGGGGGATTGTGGACGCAAAGGCTGAGCCGGATTCCCATGACCCCTCCATAAAGGCGATGAGGGAACACCGCTGAGTTTTAGTGGGTATACTGCCACTCTGGCAGGGAGTCCCACATACTCCGTTCCGTCCCCCGACGAGCCGAGATGCGTAATGTCATTTCTCAGCGAAAAAAAAAAAAAAAGGTTTGATGATTTCACACTTATATTAACTTCTTCCCAGCGAAAGCACTAGGAAGTGGTGAAGGGCGGGCGTTTTGGGGGACTGTCTTTTGTAATTTTGACGTTCGAAAAGTGCTGATTCTCAGCCTAGTTTGAATAAATGACTTTTGATTTTGATTTTGATTTTGTAAATCCAGCGTGTCGATTCTGTAAAAATCTCACCGTGAAAACTTGCGTGGAGTGAGCTGTCAGTGTCATCCCACTGATGCTAGGGATTGACTACGCAAACATTTACAATCACAATCGAGATTTTAATATTTTTTTTATGCCAATTCTGTTGATTGTTTTATACATACCTATATTAGGTCATCCCACTTCCAGTGTCATATTTTTTATTTCCAATATTTATGTATTGCGCAATGGTATGCAATAGTTAATACATGTGTTGTCTTGTACAATCATGTTAGTTTAATTTGGTGTGTTGTATTGTCAAGACGTGCATTGATTTAAAATGGAAGATTTAAAAAAATCTATTAATGTAGTAGAGCAACGTATATTTCTAAAGTTTTGTGCTTTACTCAACTACTCTGGAGGAATTGCGCACGACTTACTGGTAAAGTGTGTTGGTCGTAACGCCTTAAATAAAAGAACCGTACAGCGATGGCTTGAAATGTACAAACAAGGAAGAACCACAGCTGAAGATGAGCCGCGAGCACCTCGATCATTATCATCGACTAGATTAGAAGCAAGGGACAAAATCAAGGAAGCACTTCGTCAGTCACGTAGGGTCAGTGTCAGTGATCTCTCCACTCAACTTAACATTCCTCATTCCACTATACATAGAGTACTCACGGAGGATTTATGTCTGGTCAATAAAATTGCAGTGTGGGTGCCCCACACTCTGAACACGGATCAGAAGGAGTTTCGTTATGAAACTGCGCGTAGCCATTTATCGTGGTATCGCCGTAAGAAAAATATACTTAATAGATTCATATGCCTTGATGAAACTTGGGTCGACTTTGATACTCCTCGTCAAAGACATCAGTCACGATGTTGGCTGGAACCGGGCACTTCAGCTGAACATTTACCACGTGCAGAGCTACATGAACGAAAAATACTACTAATAGTAGCTATGGATGTCAGAGGCATTGCTTTTTGGAGAACTTATGATGAAAATACAACTATGACTGGAGAGCGATATAAGTCATTTTTAGAAGAAAATATTCCTATTTGGGCAGACGAACATCATATAACGAGTCCTATAATTTTACATGATAACGCCAGACCGCACAAATCAAAAACAGTTCAGAATTTAATTGAAGATAAAGGATGGATTGAAATTATTCAGCCGCCATATTCCCCGGATATGAATCCTTGTGATTTCAATTGTTTTGGCCATGTGAAGAGGAAATTGTCGGGTAATCGATACAATAGCAAAAAGGAATTAGATATTAAACTAAAGAGCATTATTGATGAATTAAATGAAAGTGGTACTTTAAATGGTGTTCAAGATTTGCCAGCAGTCTGGGAGCGAGTGATTAATAGTGGTGGAGATTATTGATTAGTGTCACAAGGTTATATAGTATAGTAGTCAGTTTTTGTAAAATAATAATAATAAAAAAATATGACACTGGAAGTGGGATGACCTAATAATTTCAAAACTAGTATTCTAGTTGTCCAAACATTACTATTTGGTGGGGTTTTAAAATAAAATAGCAAAACAGAAACTTAGTTAGAATATAAATTTTGTTGTTTTTCTTCTTTTCCTAGACTAATCCTTATTTTTCCTACATTAAAACCCCACAAAATAGTATTTTTTGATAATTATAAATTTAAAAAAAATAAAGTTTATTGAAACAAAAACCAAAAAATTAGCTTTGCAATTATGTAAAATGATCAATAGAATAAGCATAAAAATATTATTAAAATCTCGATTATGATTGTAATTAATGTATTCTTGGTCAGTCCCTAGTATCAGGTGGGATGACACTGACAGCTCACTCTACGCTCACTTCACCTAAGTTTTCACGGTGAGATGGTACAGAATCGCACTGCAGGTTTCCTCACGTTGTTTTCCTTCACCGATGTCAGTAATGTCCAAGATAAAATCAAAAAGTACATATGAATTGAAAAAGTCGCATTGGATGAGAGCCACCACGACGTGTTATGCAGCCTACCTAAGTTAACTGTAGATCAAGTTCAGAAGATCTATAAGTTTTAAGGGGATTAATTAAACATTTCCCATACTGAAATGAGTAGGTATTTAACCCTTAGCCAGGCAGTGGTCACATAGCGACCACATGGATTTTTATTTTTTTGTGACGAGCCGATGTCGTATAGGAACCACAAAATGTAAATTATTGTCAAAATGTCATTATAACATGTAGGACAGTGGCCACATACAGACCACATGTCTGCATGGCAGCAGGCCGTGGTCATATAGAGACCACAGGGGCTTTTTTTTTTCAAAAACAGAAAAAAAAAACAAGAAATTATATTTGTTATAACCCTATAATCTACCAAAATCAGTATTCAAAAGAAAAAAAATGGCTAGGCCTGGTTAAGGGTTAAAAAAACTTCGCATTTTAATTCTAACTTCGCCAAAACATTAATCCATAGATAAGGCAAGTTCCAGGAAATAAATTTATCATTTTCGACCAAAATATTAGTGTTTAATGTAAATCTAATCATAACAGTAGGTATCCAGGCAGGAACCCAGGACAAAGCCCTAAAAAGATAAGCATGTTTTTAGTGTCCAGATGCTATGAAAAAATCGTGATTTTTGTTATCTGGGAGCCAACGTTGCAATGGTTAAATTTTTTTTAATATTCATATATATACGTAAACTCATGCCTTCTTCCCATGTGGATAGGCAGAAACTGCAGAACGTCATCTGCACATACCTAGATTAGGTATGTAGGGATCGTAAAAGATGACGTTGTTGCTTCGTTACCGTTCATACATCCGCAGGCTAATTGCATAACACACTATCAGTAGCAATTGGTTTCATTTTTACAGTTCTACAACATTCATTGCGTTATTTATATTGTAGAGCAGACACATTTTTCGAACATATGGAGCAATGGATTAGCAATGTGCTTCAAAATTATTCAAATTGAGAGAAATAGTGTGTTACGCATTTAGGGTGACTGCGAGTACTACGCACCTGAGCTTTCTGAAAAACAACACCAATAATGTAACTATATTTTTTTTTATAATCAATTATTTTGCGACAGTCAACTTATTTTGCGTCTCAGTATCTAAGACTAATCTGGGACATTTGGCCGCTCTCCCGACACTCTGCAGGCAATACAATGAGTTGTCAAAGCGTTGTGACCTGGACCAGTCTAACCGGATGCAGCTGAATATCAGTATTTTACATGGAGCGACTGCCTATCTGACCTCTACAAACCTGTCACTGGGTAATACAATACCCCTTGGTAAGACTGGTTGTCAGACTTTCAGGCTACTGACGACCCGTAACGACTGTCAAAGATCCACGAATGACAGCCGGGACCAACGGCTTAGGGACTGTTCATGTATTACGTAAGACAATTTTAACCAATTTCTGACCCCCCAACGTAAGCAAAAATAAGACTTGATAAATCCCATTTCCCCTCCCATTTTTGCTTACTTTTGTGATCTTACGTAAGAATAATGTACCACCCACCCCAATGTAAGAAACAATAAGATTTGTTTGGAACACCTCCCCCTCAAATCGTCTTACGTAAATAATAAATGGACAGCCCCTTAACGTACTTTCCGAGGCACGAAGTCGTCTTGGTATGTGAAGACTGTCACCCATCCACGGACCAACCGCGGCAATCGTAGCTTAACCTGATCGATCGACCCGTGCGGCTGTTATTACTTAGCCACAAGCCCCCCCTACCTACGACTTCAACTATACAACATATAAGCCGGCTAGCAATGTAGTATAACAGTCGCAAGGGTCAATCGCTCAAGTGAAGCTACGCATGCCGAGGTCAGTCCGTGGATGGGTGACCGTACCGTGCCTCAGAAAGCACGTTAAGAAAGACGTTGGTCCCGGCTATCATTAGTGGATCTTTGACAGTCATTACGGATTGTTGGAAGCCCGAAAGCCGCAGTCTTACCAAGGGACATCGTTTTACCCAGTAACTGGGTTGTGTCAGTCAGATAGGCAGTCGCTCCATGTAAATCAAATCAAATCATTCATTGTAATCCATAATGTACAGACGCCAGCACATCAAGCTACCCGAAACTGACAATTTTTCCCAATCAACTTTGAACCTAATGTTTTGGCGATAAAGTTGAAAATCTATTAAAGAAATGTGACAGATTGTAGTAGCTTGATGTGCTGGCGTCTGTACAATTACAGATGGTAAAATAAAAAACAATAGAAACAAATATGGACCCTGTCGGGCACAACAAATATTAAATATCTTAGTAGAGAGGAAGGGCGCTTTAATTACAATTACTGGTATTCATCTGCACCTGGTCTGCAAACTGAAAGCGGACCCCAAAATAGTTAGCGCTTTAATTAAAATTACTGCCGTGTGATTCTGTAACCATCTCACCGTGAAAACTTGGGTGAAGTGAGCGTAGAGTGAGTCGTCAATAGTGTCAATCCCTAGCATCAGCATGACCCACAGCTCACTCTAAGCTCACTTCACCTTAGTTATCACGGTGAGATTTTTCCAGAATCGACCGGCTAGTATTCATCTTCATCTGGTTGAAATGAAAGCGGACCTCAAAATAGTTAGCGTTTTAATTACAAATACTGGTACGAGTATTCATCTGCATCTGGTTAAACTGAAAGCCAACCCCAAAATGATTGTGAAAATGCTGGGCAGATTATGAGTCGGGCACATATACCTAAGTCGTTGTTAAGTATACCCGTGCAGGGATAGAACACACACAGACTACAAGGTGTAACTTAAATAACGCACAACCTCTTAAGGGGTCATTGTACTCATTATTATGAACAACTTTTACTATGAGAACAAACCTGAAATCGCGAAAAAAAAATCAGCTGTTCCCTACATTTTGACGAGTTATGCGAACATAAATGTAGGGAACAGCTGATTTTTTTTTCGCGATTTCAGATTTGGTCCCATAGTAAAAGTTGTTCATAATGATGAGTACAATGACCTCTTAAGAGGTTGTGCGTTATTTAAGTTACACCTTGTATAGTACTGAATAAAGTCCATTATATTTCAATATTTATGTATTTTAATCAATCCCTTCTAACATTAATGTATTATGCTAAGTTAATGCTCGTTAGTTATATCAAAATAATCTATTTACCTATAATAATTAACTGTGTTTGATATGCAGAAATTATTATTGGATATAAAGGCACAATTAACTGTAGGAATTTCTCTTTATACGCTTTACCTATATTTGCTTTCATATATCTAAGTGAACTAATATTATAAAGCGAAAAGATTTGATTTTTTGTATGTTTTTTGTTACGCTTTCACGCTAAAACGGCTGAACAGGTTTGGATGAAATTTGACACATGACGGATTAGGACATAGGATAATTTTTATCTCGATATTCCCACGGGATCGAGACTTATGTGGGTGAAACCGTGGATTGATGCGAGTTTATAATCAAAACTCTAATTACTTTACCATAAATACGTTTTTAGCAAGAAGAGAATACTTGATTATCATGTTTTCATTCAAACCAACCCAGCGATTGGGTTCCTTAGAGATGAAACTTGTGATGAACATTTCTAGCTAGTCACTCCCACTACCAAACAAGAGCATCTTTCTTTAACTACTATAGCACATCATCTAAAGTAATATTAGAAAGATGTAAAATTGATTTTGAAGAGGTAGAAAAAAAAAGAAAATGCGTTTATTCGCGGCAAACATGACGCAGAGAAAGAACACAAACACAAAAAAAGTACAAGCTGGGATAACATAATATGTGTCACATCCACGCAAAACGGCTATCCAAGGAAGCAAGGATTACATCAAATAAAAAAACAAAAAAAGACGCTGATAGAAAGCTACACTATTTATTATTTATTTAATACTTCAAGCACATAAGTGCACAGAGGCGGACTTAATGCCATACACATTTTCTATCAGTCAACCTTTGGGTGATGCAGACAAACAGTAGTAGATGCAATCATGAAAATTGAGGAATAAATATTTTCAAAATAAAGCTACGCATAAGCCATATTAAAATTATAAATGTAATATATTTTTGTGCATACATAAATTCATGTATATACTAAAAAGAAACAAGGCAAACTATGAGAAAATATTAGCGTTGTGATGATACTGACAGCTACATCCAATTGTCATAATATTATGATAGATGTTAAGTTATAGTTGACTTCCACGAGGACGAAGGTTGTGGGCAGAAGCTTGTATGAGATAAGTTTATAATCATTGCACTTAGCGGACAGATTGGCAGTATTGCCGAAAACAAAGAATTTACCACGGGGAAGGAGTTTACAAGTACTCATGCCTTAACTTTTTTACAGGGCATCAAGTAACGCACACGAGGGACTAAAAATACCACGGACAAAAAGTCCGCCTCGTTTGCGTTACTTGATGCAGTTCTAAGCGCTCTATATTAGCGGACAAAAAAGTCCGCGGACAATTGTCCGTCGTCTGCGCTGGCCCTTATTCGTGCCTTTTCTATATGAGAAGAGGCCTTTGCCTTGCCGTGGAACATTAGGCTGGTTTTATTATATGCACCGAGGGTGGATCGAGTATTAACCGATATCTAGCAGTGAGCAGCTGAACTGATTAAAATCAAGTGAGACTGGATACTAAATGAATATAAGAAAAAGTACTATCTTGGTTATGGCTATCCGGACGTATAAGATTGATCTTTCTTATGTCTATTCAAACCTATTAATCACTAATCAGATTGAAAGATCACGTTTATGTAAAATGATGACAACGCTAGCTCGATGATTCCGTGAACCCTTTAGTCATCAATTCCCTTAACTATTTGACTGTCATATACAACGTCATAATCCTCAACAGAAATGTATTAGGTAATGAACAGTTTATTATTATAGTGTATTTTGTTGTATTTTTTTTTGTAATATGCGTTTTGTTTGTGCAGAATAATCAATTGTTTTTTTTTTTCTTTTCTATCTCTTACGGTCCACGTCACACCAAGCATATTGGTAACTGCAGAGCTACCCTTCTCGTGCTGGTAGAGACTATATCGCACTACCAACAATACTAACAAATTGAAAGAAATAAAGAAAAAAAGTATTTGGCTACAGTTCATGAAGTGATCGTGTTACCCAATAACTGGGTTGTGGAGATCAGACAGACAGTCGCTCCAAGGTAAAGCTGGTATTAGCTGCTTCCGATTATACTGGAAACTGAACCCAACATAGTTGAGAAAAAGCTAGGCAGATGATGAGTTCATGAAACACACGGTACACCAACATAAAAACACGGACTTTTTTGCTAGTCCGTGCATAAAAATGTTATAGCCATGCCAGACAGGTGCCGTCTGACGCTGGTTTTCTAATGAATCTTTACTGCTTAAGTGCTTTCTGACTCTCGTTTTCAAGTAAACCTTAAGGACTAGTGACAGATGTGTATGTAATTGAATGGGTACTTTATGTGTATCTTCAACAAAAATTATGTTTGTCAGACCCTCGTAAGTCAATGCTAAAGTTGGATGAGTTAGAGTTTAAAGCTGACTTATACATTTTTTCAATCCCGAAAAGTTCCAAGGAGAGAAATTATTCATTTGTAAGAATTGCATCCAAACCGTTTCCCAAGACACTGTGTCCTACTGTTGTTCACCGTGATCTTTTGGAAGGTCAGCCTTTAGTTTTAAACTACTTATAAAGGGTATAATCAGGTTTAGATCACGTTAATGTAATCATTTCCTGAGTAAAATTTGCGATAAACAATATTGTAAGACTTAATTGTTGGTTTCATGTAGCGGCCGATAATTTACTTAGTAATAATACATAATACTGTTATATGGCCGACATACCTACATGGTACACTGGTCAGGATAACGCAGAAGTTTATTTTGACTGAGCTTAGAAATATGAATATTTAAGTAAAATTTTCAGGCTCAGACGGAGATGGCGGGATGAGCTGTAGTTCTTTAATAAAAATTGGTCCTTGGCAGTTCTGACGGTCTATTCTGTAAAAATCTCACCGTGTAATCATAAGTGAAGTGAGCTTGAAGTGAGCATTGTCAATAGTGTTAATCCCTAATGACAGCTCACTTCTCGCTCGCTTCACCTATGTTCTCTCGGTGAGATTTTTACAGAATAGCACTGCTGGACAGAGAGGGGGAAAGTGTAGGGAGGCCCAGTAGTGGAACAATAATGAATTATAAAAAAAAGTAGAAGTGTAGTGTCCGCGACTGTTTTTTTTTTTTAAATGAAAGCTATTTTCTTAGGAAAAAGGTGTGATTTAGACAGTTGCAACTACCTTAGGTTACGGAATAATTTATTAATTAATTTACATTCACTCATTCAAGACCAATCCAGACACATAAATAACATAAATTACTGAAATTCAAAAAACTAAATTAGCCCATACACTAACTTACTTAACAATTATGAAGCTTCTCCCAATTCCAGAGCTACCCTGGATACAACACTTTTATCGCTGTAAAGCGGTCCTAGGAGTGCACAACAAATAATGCGCAGCAGAACGTATAAGTAACACTCGACGACACCTTACTCATGCTCGTTTATTGGCCCATTCACGATCCGTCGCAATAGGTACACACGACGACATATCCAGCTATAATATTTCCAGTTTTAGCTGACCTCGCATTGTATAGACTTTTCGTACAATGAGAAGTCAGCTTATTCTGGAAATGTGTAGCTTGATAAATGTCGCCGTGCGTACCCTTGACGTCGCGTGTTATAAGTTTGCTTATGCTGGTTTTCTCTTTAGGAATGAACCCTAAAGGGAAAACCGACATAAACTCAGATGTATTTACATAAATAGTCATTTGTAGTAAAAATATTATTATTAATATTTTCTCCTGTCTGTTTCAAACGGGCCTTTTGAGTTATCTGTCATGTGTAATATGGTTGGCTAGGACATACTGCAAAGCTTAGTATAGCTTAGGCATTCTGGACATACGGTTCTCAATATCCACAATGAGGTGTTATGTGCTTTTAATGGTGATCGCCATCTTGGATGGGAGTGTATGTAAATTGGTGAGTTTTTTCATGTTGATTTTAAGCTTTTTTTTATCGTTTTATTTTTTTATTTTTTTGTATTGTGATTTATATCATTATGTGTCATTGACTAATTAATTAATTAATATGTGATTATTTGTAAATAAGTAAATCTTCTTTCGTCTGATCTGCAAGTATTCAAAAAGATATAACATCTTTCCAAAAGAAAATTTTATCCCACACTACAATTTGAGTCAACGCAAATTAAAAATCTCCCTTTGAAACCCCCCAGAGACCCAGACACAATCTATTGGTAAAAATATTTGTTTCATATGAGAATCGAACCCGTGAACCCTACTGCACAGCGCCATTTCAATCTTAAATTTTCATACAAACTTCAAAACAACTGTTGCATCATACTTACTATTCAAAAAATCAATTTATGGTTTTATTTTTTCTCTTAAAAAGCGTTTTTGACAAGTTTCATATTCTTAAAAACCATTCTTTCAAATCAGGATCATCATTTCCAAAATGTATGTTTTGTGAGGTAGCTATTGAGTATTGCGTTGTATCGATCAGTCAGTCACGGAATCACTAAAAATAACTTAATACCTAA
Source organism: Eremobia ochroleuca (assembly GCA_949629135.1). Taxonomy (NCBI): domain Eukaryota; kingdom Metazoa; phylum Arthropoda; class Insecta; order Lepidoptera; family Noctuidae; genus Eremobia; species Eremobia ochroleuca. The sequence goes on along the minus strand of OX451401.1, from coordinate 17,331,680 downwards.
GTTATCTTAAATTGGTGACCTAATTAATACTACAATTTACCTGTTTTGTAATACGTAGGTAATTTTAGGTCACAAAATTTACCTACAAATCTAAATTGACCATAAAGTTATTAGGGAAACACTGCAATACCAATATTGCTTTAATTAAAAGGTAGGTTTTTCAACCAAAAACAATATCTAATGGGACAGACTTATTTAGACCTCGATGTATAATCTACATAATTTGTTACGAATTTACCTATAGTTACTCTGTCATCAACATCTCAACTTATTTTTCCAGCACCCTAATGGCCTAACATACTATCATTCAAAATCTGAATAATTTTGAAGGATATTGCTAGTCCATTGCTTCATATGTTCGTAAAATTTGTCTGCTCAACAATGTAAATAACGCAATGAATGTTGTTGAACTGTCAAAATGAAAGCTATTGCTACTCAAAATATAAAGACAGTTTCTAGCATAAAACGGTAATACTGGTTAATTCTAAAGCATCTACCTGTGTTACATGGAGCGACTAAGCGACACTAAATCTCAGTGCAGGTTCAATTTGCAGTTAGAGATAATTGATAAAACAAATGACTACCCCCAATGCAATTCATAATTAATAGGTATTTTAGTTCACTATATCTATAATGCACTAAAAATACCTACGAAATTTCATATTTCCAAACAGTACATAAATCAGCCTATACTATATATATATATATTCTTTCTCTCGGTGAGAGGAGGTGGGCAGAAGATGTCACATGTCTTTGAATGTTTGGCTCTATGCCATTAAGGTTTCCTCACGATGTTTTCCTTCACCGTTTTGAGAGCAGTGGTGATGAAATGATCAATACAAAGTAAAGCGCCTGTCTCGGTTCGAACCCATGACCTATGAGTCTTCTTACCATTTACTACCGTACCGTACCGTATTGGATGTGTACCAAAAACTATCAGTTAGGTACTCCATGCAGATCCATTTACGAAAGGAACCTTGTTCCTCAAACATCCAAATGAATACAAACACTAAACTGGCCGATTGCGTAAGAGTATACATTCTGAAAGGTCCCGGGTTCAACGCGTGGCTCGTTAACGGTAATATTTGTTTTGCAAGCCACCTACGCGTTCCTGAAAACCCGTGTCATTAGCAAGTCAGTGTTTCTGCGAAATGTTTTATGATGTTTCTTAACATTTTCAAGCTTGTTTGCCGTTATTATGAATTGATTTTTATTGTTATTTGATCCTGCTTGCTGATAATATTCTTCCATGTTGCATTACATTTCTGTGTCCGAAAAATTTGGTGTATTCGTTCAATAATCGTCAGCAATAAGCTCATCAGATATTTACGACTGGTTTTTGCCCGTGGCTTCGCCTGCGTGAATGTCGGGAACTTACTACCGGGATAAAGTATTCTACGTCCTAACACAAATCATGGTCTATCCGTATCCTTATTTTCATAATTGCTTAACTCAATTAATGCTGGGTTTCCTATACCAACTTTCATCCCCTATAACACCCCATATAGGATCATTTTTAAGACAAAAAGTAACCTATGTCCTTCCCTAGGAAGTCATCTATCTCCTTGCCAAATATCGAAACCTGATTAGTGGTTAGTGATTAGTGATTAGTGGCCTGAAAAGTAACATACAGACACTGATACTTTCAAATTTATAATATTAATATGTATGTCTGAGATTTCACACTTAGTTTGTAAGGCCATAAAATAGATAACTTGTCCTTACTGCCAAACTCTACAGTCGCACTGAAGGCAATGGCAAATGCAGCAATATTTAATGATGTAATATTCTGGCCAATGAATTAATGTCTCTAAAATCAATCAAAGTTAACCGTTCTCCTTTATTTTCCCAAAACAGCTTTATCAAATGGGCTTTCAAGTGTTCTATAAACTGTGTCATAAAAACAATTTCTTTTTCCTCATCATAGATTTCGACAATTAATTTTCATTGCTGTGGAGGACTTTGTCTGCACGAGGCAATTTAATATCCATTTCTTGGGAGTGCAAATTGACTTCACAGACATGTAAAAAAAAGTGTGCAATGCCATCTGTTTAATGTCTTTTAGCATTTAGAAGACTACACTTATTGTCATTAATTAAAACATCAAGGGTAATCAGCGATGCAAAAACCGAACAATTTTCGTGTCTTTGCAATTGTTTTTATAAACTTGCATTAATTATCATAAATTGACGCCTTCTTCTCATGAGATTAGGCAGAAACTACAGAACGCCACCTGCTAACATCCTTACATACTTCTTCTGCTCCATTTACCTTCACAAATCTGGTGATGTCTGGCTTGCATTAGTTCCAATCACAGTGAATTTGATTCATATTACTCTGCGATCATTTTGGCCAGATACAGAAAATTTAATATGAACCTTTATGCGGATAGGGGACCGATTGTGAACCAATCCGAAGGTATAACGATAAGTGCTTTGATTTTAAAAGTATCAATATTATAAAATCCCACTACAATCCTTGAGAAACGTCATAAAACATTAATATTTGATAGGTACTTTTAAACATTTAACATCTAAAATTTATGACTATTTTAAATGGTTAAAGTACACCTTCCGTTCACTAGTAAGTTGTATACGTGGGCAGAACATAACATCGGCAGTTAATTGACGTTTCCTTTGACTCTCAAACTTGGACCATTGTGTAACAGCTCGTTCAGGAAATTGCTATTAGACACACCCTTACCCCACGATCCTATTGCACATAGCGATGGCTCTAACTCTAAAGCTTATAAGACTTTTCGAATATTAGATGTCTGTCTATCTGATCTAGTAGCGTCGTGTGACGGGTCGTTGAGCTCCCTAAAATAGGGTTGAGCTACACGATGACTGATGCATGCATGCCGTCTGTAGGGACAGGTCAACTCAAAGCTGCAACGGCTCTTTCTTCAAAAAGCCCTTCCAGACATACCTTAATAATATAATGTTGGGACTTTAAAAGCGACCATGACCTCTGAGTTTGTTTCGGCATTTCTTCTCAGGGATCAGTAAATAAGGAAAAGCGGCGCCATCTTGTTTTTAAAATATTGACTAAAAAAATATTGACGTTTAAAGATGTCTTAAAAGACTTAGGTACATAATTAAACACTTAATTTCATTTCAAGAATGACTAACCTTTTCTTCATTTATCTCCAGAACAAGCACACAAACCCGAAGACTCAACACAAGCACCTCTCAATCAAATACTACACGAAACAGATGGACATTACGATCCCAGTCATGATGCACCTAGACAAAGCACTAACCAGGATACTATCGAAAGAAGCGAAACACAAAATAAGAGAGAAATTCAAACTACTAGCAAAGGATATATTAAAAGACGTAGAAGACTTATTCACCCATCCAAATTTACAGCAGAAAGTGAAGCTAGAACTCCTAGATGTGAAGATATTGAAGAATACGACGAAAAAGGTAGTGATGAATGAGAATGTTTCAAAGTATTTGAAGAGTTACTGCCAATGGCAGGGGGAGAAGAAAATTGCTAAAAAGAGGTGGTTCTACTCAGTTCTGTTTACGGGATTGGACTTGTTCTATTTGGATCGGTTTGGGTCTGCAGTTAGGAGTAGTACAGGTAAGTTTTAAAATGTCTAAATTATTTCAGATTTTAATCTGAGGGCATGGCAGTGCCCCCGCCAAGTCGAGAAAAAAAGCCGCACGGCCGTACCATCCTTTTCTAGAAACAGTTCAGTCCATTTATAATTTCTGTAAGCATCGGAGCAGGTAATTGGATCGCACTGCTGCAGTGTTGTACTAGTTTTAAAAGAGCAAAGTCTCCTAGCACATGTATTTCTCATACTTACAAGGAGACCACTATGTAAGATACATATATTGTATAGTTATTGAAACAACATTTATTTATTTTACATTTATGTTCTAACGTTAACCTTAACGGTTCAGGCCCATTTCTAAAAGGAGCTAAGCTTACTGCCCATCTGTAGTCCATGCATCAGCTACCTACTCAAAGACTTAAATACAGCTTATCTAGAAATTTAATAAACCGTACATAATATAACCTGTTTCCATATCCTCCCTGCAGTAAAAGTCCGAACCAATTATGGAAATAAGCCTGCAAAGCGTTTGAAATGACAGGAAACGCAGAAATCTTGCGCAAACCACCAGATATAATCTTAAAAGTCTTTATTTTATTTGAATGTATAATATTCTAGTGAACATAAAATACATTTTGTAAGTTTTAACTTAATATTTGCAAAGGGGTCTCTCTTCTCGATCAAATTTTGTTTCGCGGGTAATTTGCATAATGTACATCGCCCAAAGTTTTTATAATATGTGAATTTCACATAAACCCTGTCTCCTTTACTCGTCCACACGCTGTCTACATCTCTCTATCTATTGTCCTATCGCAGGTATGCTGGAAAAGATTTCTTATGAAATAAGCATCACCTTTGTACCTATTTTTCTGTTCTTCTTGTCTGTTTATATATGTCTGTACATAAATGGTAAAATAAATAATAAACTCCTCCACTAAAGAAACGACCTTAGGTGACGTTATGTATTTTATAAAATGATTAAAATCGCAATCTAAATATTCCAGGTCGAGGGTACATGAAAGGTATGTGCAGCAACAAAAACAGCTGTACCCTTCTCGAGTGGCATCCAGAGAACATTGCCTATATACTGACGCACGAAATAGCACACAGGTAATCTACACAATATTATGCTCCTCTCTACGACAAAAGCGCCTTCACATACTGCCTCCATCCACGAGTGGCTATACATAAACGTTCCAGCACCTAGGTGACTGATTAAATCTATGGACACTTACACCTGTACGAACCTGTGTATTTACTTCATGGTATGAACTATTCTCCACTATTCTTCTCACTATTATTCAGTATTATTCTTCTCACTATTCTATTCTCTATTCTTAATATGGAACTTTCTAGCAATTCTCTCTGATTTGTGACAAGTATTTCTTCAATAATTGTTCCTAGTTCTTCTCTTATCATTGCTTCTCTATCGTCAAGCGGTCTATCAATTGCATGTATAGTTAGTTATATCGTCTCGTCTATCAACTGATCTGCAAATAGATCGTTTGTAAACATTACTTCTTGTTAAATCTTGAGATTTTTATTACCATTCGTCTGTCTGTCATCTTTTCCATACATTGTATCGGGTTGCCTGAGTAGGATGATAAAATTGAGAGTAACGTTAATTTCAGCACTAGACAATTGCTAAAAATGTGGACAGTATAACCTAATTGCTGTTTTTAGGACACAAGCCGTGTTCTCTAGAGACAATCAGAGCGATAGTCGTTTATTTGGGCTAATAATAGCGACGACGTGTGACTAGATCTAGCTGCTAATTAGATTCTCAGAATCCTAGCCAATAAGTGCGAAATATTTGGTAAGTGTGAATGTGAGCTTGTTTGATATACTGAATTTGTCTGCATATCAATGATTTCCTGAGTTCGCAGGTATACTAGACAGTGCTAATTTTAGTTGATTGAAGGGGAATTTATTATGATTAGACATTAGTTGGTTTTAGTGCTTATGATGGTGGTGAACATATTTATCACAATGACCTGAAGTCACCTTTTATAACCGCCAATGAACTCTTGTCTTAGATGAATGCCTGGCTGTTCATTAACTCGCAACAAGAAGTAGTAGGTACCACTCATCTCAACTCTAGCGGAAATAAGTACAAAATAACTATAAAAAGTCACTTTGATAAATGATAAATGATTTATTTTCTGTAAGTAGGTTTATACAAACACTTCTACATGTCAATCAAATATTTTTTTTTAAACTAGATGAGGTCGGCGTTGACTACTCTGAGAAGAAAGGCCGAAACAAACTTAGAGGTTACAGTCTCTTTTAAAGTCCAGACATAATCTTGGTCAGATCACCTGAAGACCATGTAGATTGGTGTCTGAAATGGTCTTTTGAGTAAAGAATCACACAGATTGAGCGGACCTGTCCAGTCAGTGCACGCATTTATCAAAAATCGTGCAGCTCAACTCAGAACTTGAGGAGCCTCACGATTCGACGAACAATACCAATGAAAGGACATTTGGGTAGGCCGCATAAATTACTCAAACTTCCAGATCATGATTAAAACTAACTAAGAAGGAAAACAGAAAAAAGAAATGACCCACATAGTCTTCACACTCACAATAATAATAATAAATAATATACTTTACAAAGTAAATATCCATGCCATTGTTTATATAAAATGCATCAATGTCAATGTGTAAATAAAAATCCGGGCATATTCTTTGATCTTTGAGGACCATGTAGATTCGTGTCTGAAGTGGTCTTTTGAGGAAAGAACCACACAGATTTAGTGGATATGTGCAGTCTTTTGCAACTAGTCCATTACCTACCCAGTTTCATTACGTTAATTATTATTTTTTTACAGTGTTTTAAATTGAAGTTCGTTCTTATAATTTCAGTCTTGGAATGTCACATGACGGTCCTCCCCACAACGAGTGTCGAGGACAGAGACACATCATGGACGCTAAATACAACCCTAGGAATCCTGCCAAGACCTGGTCACCGTGTAACAGGAGAGACCTCAACCATTACTTGAAGTAGGTTTAAGGCAATCATAATAAAAAAAATCTTTTATAATGGATGTTTTTTTTACCGTCTCCAAATTTTTACAGGGTGAACTACCCGTGATATGAACAATTTTCACTATGGGACCAACTCTGAGATCACGAAAGAAAAATCAGCTGTTTCATACATTTTAGTCAAGTAGGTACAGAACTTTTGTCCCTTAAATGCATAATGTTGCCATATGGGAACAAAGTACGTCATTTAATTTTTTTAAGAATGTGATAGCTGTGAGTTTCTGAACGCACCTCTTTTTGTCAAAACAATATGTATACTCTATGAATATTAATATTATTGTATAATTATTATATATTTATTATCTAAATTCTATAGATAAATACCTATACAATAGCATTTTTTGCAATACGATAAAATAAATCATGCATTTAAGGGTTAAACAGCTGATTTTTTTTCATGATTTCAGCGCTGGTCCCATAGATAAAGTTGTTCATATTCATAGGTAGAACACCTTGTAAAAATTTGGAAACTGTAAAAAAAATCATCCCAGTAGGTATAACACTGTCTGCAGCTGTAGACACAGCTTTGGTAGTTTTCATAACTCAGTGGACCTACCTTCCGATATGGACTTCGAATATTTGGAATACATTTATTGATGTTTTATAGTAAAGTCCCAGAATTATATTTCTTACCATTGCATGGAAGATTATAATGAGAAATGCAGCTTATCTTTTCCTAGATTCTGATAAAATCAGATTATAGATGTACTACATATTTTACACTTCTACAGTTTTAAATTGTTATGCGTATTTACCTTAGATTCTTTTTATTTCAGAAGCAAACAAGCGTGGTGCTTAAGACGGGACCCAAGCATTATATAATTATAAGTCATACTTTAATAAGACGCTTATATTTTTATAACTCATTAATAATAGAATGCTGGACGTCTGTAAGTAGTACTTTACGATTTTGAGCGCCTGTTAAATTTATTTGAGCAACGCTCAAACTGTGTTGGTGTTATTCAAAGCTGTTAGGCGCTATTCCATGAATCACTAAAAATATTAGCCGAATGAGGCTATTCGGTTGTTATAAGAAACACTTTGACTGAGAGAATCTATCTAAATAAACTCTTATAAAAATTGATAATTTGACTTTGATTTGATTTGATTGGAACAAAACTGGCAAGAAAAACGTGGAGCTGGTGATATACAGAGTGGACTTTTGAGAAGGAGCAGTAAGGGTAGATACTTTAACCGTTGTAGCTACAGGACTTTTAAATATGTCCCTAAATTTATAAAATTTGGATCTGCTTTCGAAAAATGTAAAGTCAGCAAGAAAATAGCCAATTTACCTATGCAAATACTATTTTGATGCCAATAAATCCTGCGGGGCAATAATTGTGTGAACACACTACGCGTATCAGTAGCAATGGCGTTCAATTGGACAGTTCAACCACATTAATTTCGTTATTTACGTTTTTGAGCAGACAAATTTTTCGAACATTAATTATATATCCTTCAAAATTATTCAGATTGAGATTTATAGTGTGTTACGCATTAGGGTGCTGTTTTTTATAAAGATCAAAAAACCCTATGGGATTCACTGAGGTTTGAGTACTAAGAAAAGTCAGAAATTGCAAAAAACTTTTCCCATACATTTCGTAGGGAAATAGGATTGAAATTATAATAAATTATAATAATATTATATTTAAATTACTACTACTCCAACTTACTTTTTTTGATGGATAGACGCCAGTGAAGACTGGCCGAAAATTAACAAAAATATTCATCCTGTTTCAGATCAAAAAACTCAAAAAGAAAAAGAATTACGAAACTGAGGAAATTAGAAGTTCTACACATAAATAAACCGAAACAATTATAAAGCCATTGTGTCTCGCGTGAATCCACGTTCCACGCATACGAGGGGTTAAACGATTCGTCGGAACATGCTACCAATAAATTCGCTGTAATTTCTCCCATCGTTTGCTCAGCTTAGGTACCTACAAGTAAAAGGTTATCTTTAAATTAATACATAATTTATTAACCGCGCACTAGAGTCTAAACTATTATTTAACTCGATAAATAGCCGTGCGTTTATCGATTTTCGCATTAAAAGCACCGGTCACTCTCTGTGTACATTTTCACCGCTCTTCACCATTAATTGAGATGAGATCACATAATCTAAGTAAAGATAACACGGGCACACATTAAGTACACTTTCTCCAAGAATGCCTTTTTGTTTGATAGATTAATAGATAACTTTGTTATGCTCTCAATCGAGATTATTTTATGATTCGTTATTTATTAGTGACTTGGTTAGTAACCCTAACCACCCACCTTAGTAATTGTTTTGATCACTAACCATCTGAGTATATCCAAACCACTATCGCTTTGTATCAAAACACCGATTGCCTGCCAGTATGTTGTATTTATTTGACTAGCTAGACCCTTGTCTCCAACCACTTCTTTGAATAAAGTTTATTGCTAACTACGTGTTTTGTAGGAAACTACTTAAAATACGGTTGGAAAAATCAAAGTCAAATCATATAATACAATAAAACCAATAACAGGCACTTTCGAATTGTCAAGGAGTCGGTCAGTCAGAAAGAAGTAGTTAGTTGCCTAAGTTGCCCATTCAAAAGTATAGTAGGTAGGTACCTATTACAATTACGAGAAGGAGAGAGAGAGATAGGAAGAGAGGGAGATAGGTATGGAGAATAATGGGCACGAAAATCCATTGACACTCTTTTAAATTATATTGTTACAAAATATTTAGTCACATCATTAATGTTGAATTTATAATTATATGTAACGATCTAAAGGAAAATATATACGGGGGTGAGGAAATTGCATATGTCCAAGACTATAAATATCTATCTGGGCCAAATAGTCTCCTTCCAGGCGCGACTAGACAAAGAAGTTACTCGACGCACCGCGAGCGCCTGGAGGAGCTATTGGTCAATGAAAGATCTTCTAATAGGAAATCTAGCACTATGTCTTAAACGAACACATATGGTGCTCAAGCTTGGTCTTTCACACTTCAGTAGAGGTCCAAGCTCGAAGTTTTCCAGCGAGCCATGGAGCGCAGTATCGTGGGGGTTCGAATTTCTGACCATATAAGGAACACAATACTGCGCGCCAAAACCAAGATATCAGAAAATCTCAGAAAGCCGCTAAACTTAGGGTGCGTTTCCACAGAAGCGGAGCTGGGCCAAGCGGAGCAGAGACGTGCAGGAATCGACTAATCACAATGGTTGAAATCCTTATCGCGTCACTTGTCTCGTCTGTGATTGGACGATTCCTACACGTCTCCGCTCCGCTCCACCCAGCTCCGCTTCTGTGGAAACGCACCCTTAAGGGCGACTGGCCAGACATGTCCACCCCATGTCAAACGACAATTGGGCTATTGGAAAAGGGAGAAGAAGGCCTACATACAGGCTAGTTAGTTAGTTGGTAAGAACGATGTAAAAAAAACGTACACGTTAAGAGCGAGAGAAAAAAGAAACGATTAAAAAATAAAATAACTAATTAAAATAAGCCGTGGCACATAAGAGATGACTAGTCCCGATAGATAGCGCCCGTACACAAACATGACGCATGGATTAGGACCATTCGGCTCAACCGTTTTGAAGGGAGGTAGATGATCCAACAAACACGCGACCACTGCACTGTAGTCTTCCCTATTTAAAAACAATAGACAATCAATAGAATTCAAAGCTTCGATTACGTAGTGAGAGATTTGTAGAAATCTTTAGCTTACGCAGAATAACAAGTTATAATACTGACATACAGACAAGTTATATGTTACTTTCCTTATTTGCATGATTCTCTCTCACTTGGCTCCCACAATACATGAATAATGCGTATTTGCATATACGGCTTTGACCAATTTTCATCGGCAATTTCGACATACTGCCAAGGAAACCCGGGAACCAACCAGTCCTGTACCCGTGGCAGGCTACGGCCAACTACCTCTTGCAAAGTGTGAATTTTATAAAATTCCCAGCAGTGGGAAATTGGCGTGTCCGAGATATTTTTCGTGACTAGACCGTTTGACTGTATCTCCGTTGATCGTAAGAAGTTAGAACTTCGGCAATGGCTTATTTCTCGCGGCTTGAATTATGTATATCCGGTAAGTTACATAAAATTAAAGCAACAAGTTAACCTAGTGCAGCATGCTATGAACTTATTTTTTATCTAAACGCGACCAGTGCAGTGCAATGTTGCCATTGCGCAGTGCTAGAGTTCTCACGCACGCCCCAAAACTAGAGCGGGTTAGGGTTGCCAAAGTTAATTAGTTTAGAACTAAGAATAATTTATTCGTTATATCATACATAGCTGACCTAAGCAAAGTTCTAAGCTACGAGATAAGTAAACACCGTAGGCAAAAATAAATAAAACCTAATGAGAGCGAAAGTGTGACACCGTAGGCAAAATACGAGTTATTTCGCAGTTTTCATTAAATTAAAAAATAAATGCACGGTTCAGTGGAATAATTTGTAGTTATTTCTTTAGTTGATTGAATTCTTTTTTTAAGTAATTGACAATAGCGCATTTCGGCAACAAAAGTTCAAAACAGCGACGTGTTTGATGTTAGTTGAATCGAATGATCACCAAATTAAGAGTTATTTTGTAGTTTTCATTGAATTAATAAATAAATGCACGCTTCAGTGAAATAATTTGTAGTTATTTCTTTAGTTGATTGAATTTGAATTGAAATATGAGACGAAAAATATTTTTTTGAGCTCTGTTTTACGATTGTTTTATTATGATAATAATTATGTTATTTTTTAACCGACTTCAAAAAGGAGGAGGTTCATCAATTCTGATGTTTATATTTTTTTTTTATGAAATGTTTTAGAATAAGTCTGGTTTTTGAACAATTGACAATTCAATTTTTTTTCTGGCTTGTAATATGTACCAATACGCCTGTGTGATAAAAAACTGAGCATTTTACGGTGTCTACCTTTGGGCAGCACCTTAAACTTAAACACTAAGCTAAAAGATTGTTATTTTCAACGAATAACACTTAATTTCTTCATTTACAGTATGCTTAACGCATAACAGTAGTCTTTCTTTTATGTGATGCATAGTTAACGCTAGACCATTATCCGCTAACATGACGATGATACCACTTAGCAGACGAACAGGTGATCATAAAATTATGATATAAAACCCAGAGAAAGTAGCTATAATATCATAAACCTAGCATATCAAACAAGTCCAAACCAAGACGGGAGAAGACGCTAATAATATGTCAAATAAAAATCGTACTACGTCAACTTTTAAATAATTTAAAGATCACACAGAACACATCCATACAGGGTGTTTTTGAATTGGAACGACAACGCGAAATCCGAACTATCACAAAATTGTAAGAAGGCGAGCCAATACAAAATCGAGCGTATGGCTGCATGAGCTCGATTTTGGAGAAAAAAAAACTTAAATAGCAATTTAAAATTTTAGAAAAAGCTATTCTTTGTTTAGTCAAGATTTGAAAATGATCTTTTACAAAAAAAATAGCTTGAATTTTGCACTGAAAGAAAGTGTTTATATAATACTCATAATAACTCTTTATAAAATAAATAAAAACAAAGTGTAAGTAATTAACACAGTTTAGTTTTTTAGATTCCTTTGAAATCGAGCTCATATTTTATTACTCCATCCATTCTTATTACCCGACTGCGTGACAGCAAAACGTTAAGTTTTTTCTTATTTTGATTATTATTTATTTCGTTTATTTATTGAATTATCTTATTTGATTACATTTTTAAATATTTCTTAGAATTTAAAAAATAAGTATAAAAAACATTTAAAAATATAAAAAAATAGTGATCCGCCGGTGTCGGGAGCAGGGTCTAAGCTACCGATTGTTAGGGCTCCAGAGACAGGAACTTCCTCACAATGCGTGCCGTATCGAGAAGTACTGCCTTCTGAATCAGGCCCTTGATCCAACCGCCTAACGAAAGCTTTTTGCCATTAGGCCATTGGCCGATACGACAATCGGCACAATGATAGTCGAGATCACATTGCACATGTCCACAACCTCGTGCGCTAAGTCAAGATATTTGATTTTTTTCTTTATCAGCTTTCACGATGTTCCCGTCATGTGGAATGGTAACATCGACAATCGTTGCGCGGCGCGCTAATCGATCTATCACATTATTTATTTTTTACATCATCTATTTATTTGATTATTATTTATTGTGTTTTCAATAAAAAAGTGTCTTGTACTAAATTAACTAACAAACTATTAAAACTTAACTAAAGCTACACACTAAGACATTTTGTTTTTCAACTTTTTTTCACTATTCATAATTTTCACCCTGAAGCTGGTCAAAACGTCACCCTGTATAAAACATGCAAGCATATAAAATGACGGCTTACGTTCAAAACAATAGCGGCACTTGACCTGAATAAGGCGGTAGCTTCTCTTTTTACTCGCCTCAATAAAATTACTTTAATATGAGAGTCATTTACAAGACTTTGCACTTTCTCCTGAATATTATACGGATGTGAGATGCTCGCATTTTCGTTGTTATTGTGACTAGCTTATACCCCTGGCTTTCTTTACAAAGATGTTTTATTTTGAATCTTCACATATCTGTACTCATATTTCCCATATTATTGTTCAAAATCCTGTAAAATTATTTGAGTTTATCACACTAATGGTACGGCCACATTGTCGCGATAAGAGGAACTACACTACGCGCGCTCTCTCTCGCACACCGCTCGACGCCGACGTCTCGATGAGAAACAGAGTGTTCGTTCTATCGCGACAATGTGACTTTAGACGTCATGAGAGCAACAACTTTTGTTTCTGCTTTAGGTTATTTTGCAAACCCCAACCGCAAACTGCCGAACCCACAAAGATGACAAAGACAGGCTTGGTACCTGAACGGATACTCTTTATAACATCTTAAGATTAGAATTTGACAGTTAGCACAACTGCAAGAACGTTTCATTTACCTAATGGTTTGCGTATCAAATGATCTGCAACCTAATTGTGTAACACACTATCAATCTCGATCTCATCATTTAGAAGGATATTGCTATCCATTGCTTCATATTTTTTAATCATTTGTCTACTCAAAAACGTAAATAACGCAATGAACTTTGTTGAACTGTCAAAATGAAAGCGATTCCTACCGTTCGTGTGGTCTGGTCTTTAAAAATACAAAACAAACAACCCTGTTAAAAATTCCTATTACTGACATGTTTTCAATTTTATTACAACTGTCGATGAATACAAATTCAGGGCACGTCCGTCTGTACACACCGATCTCGAAAACGCAATATTAGTATTCTTAGTATACACGAAACTGAAAGTTACACTTTTGAGCGAAAGTAAGAGAGCTCGAGTGAAACTGTACGTCGATTTTAAGTTACATTTTATTGTCGATAAAACGTGTTAGCTCGATTACTGCACGACTTGGTGGCTGTCTTGCGTAATCGATCGATTCATTAAAGCTTCTGCCGTTTGAAGATAAATAAATAACTTCGGAAATAATGAGGTCGGCGCAAGATTATTCTTCAATTTGACTTTGGAAAAGTTCCTGCCGAACTAAAACGGAGAACGGAAACATCGTGAGGAAATCGACATGTTCTATCACTAAAAATTCGAAAACATGTGACATCTACCAACCCGCACTGGGCCCGCGTGGTGGATTATGACCTACTCGAACAGAACAGTCTGTACCTAAGCATTGGGATCGTTATAGGCGGATGATATTTTACTGTGAATCACTTAGATTAAGCCATTTTTTGTTATTTTTATTTTTAGTATTTACATGGTTTAAAAAGCATGAGGGGCTTGTGGCTAAGTAATAACAGCCGCACAGGTCGATCGATCAGGTTAAGCTACGCTTGCCGCGGTTGGTCCGTGGACGGGTGACCATCTTTACATACCAAGACCCCTCCGTGCCTCGGAAAGCACGTTAAGCCGTTGGTCCCGGCTGTCATTCGTCGATCTTTGACAGTCGTTACGGGTCGTCAGTAGCCCGAAAGTCTGACAACCAGTCTTACCAAGGGGTATTGTATTACCCAGGAACTGGGTTGTGGAGGTCAGATAGGCAGTCGCTCCACGTAAAATACTGGTATTTAGCTGCATCCGGTTAGATTGGAAGCCGACCCCAACATAGTTGGGAAAAGGCTAGGCAGATGATGACATGGTTTAAAAAGCTAACAGTCTTAAATTAATAATAATAATATGTATAAGTATATAAAAAGGAGGGCAAAATAATCAAAGGGCATCAAAAAATTCGTCCGTATCGCTGTCAAAAGGAAACGTGCCCAAAAGGCTGGCAGCATTACCACGTTGTATGGCAATGCTGATTCTTTGGCCAAAAAATAGGCCAGCTCTCTGGTCACGTGAAGAGTCGACCATCCGCTTGGCGATGTCTCGAAAGGTGGGCACTCGGACCCCATGGCCCTAGTGCTTGTTTTTTTTTTTTTTTGTTTCTTTTTCAATGTAATGTTCGTGCATTTTAGGGAGTAATAAAGATTTATTATTATTTTATTTATTATGCTAAATTATTTCAGGGTCCTGAGTAGGTAAGTAGCTATTACAATGAAATAAATTTATTCTCGACCGATTAATCACTTAACAAGTAAGAAAATAAACGAACGCGGTCTCATTAGCACACCTCAAAAAACAACGATATTACTTTACATTTTTTTGGCACTGTGATTTCTATTCGCTAAAAGCAGTGTCATTACTTGTAAAACCACAAAGCGATATGGCATTATACACACAAAAAGTAAAATCAGACCTACTTGATTATCGGCACACTCCACGTTCATTCATCTGATAGACAGAAAGTAACTCTGTCTATCTGTCTGTTACCGGGTTAAGACAAATCCATGGGAACGGGTTAAAAAGTATCCTGTTACTTTCTATCCCGTTCCCATGGAATGTTTTTGACCTTCACGCAAGCGAACCCAGGGGGAAAAGCTAGGAAACAATAATTATTATATCAAAGTCAAAAGGTATCATTGAACTCTCACAGATGAGATAATGATCCTAATGACGCGACGGCCACTCACTATAAAGGCTTTCCCCCACAGGCGCGTTATTATCGGTCGATAATATCTTTTATTTTATTTTATTTGTTAGGGACAAAAAACAGTTTTTACGTGCCAAGCTTGACTAGGGATTCTTAAATTAGCACAATAATTAGAAATGCATTTATATATAATATATTCCATATTTATGTTACTACACATGTAACCCTCGAAATTGTCCAGGAATTCTCAAAAAAAAAAAAGTTAAAAGAAAACAGACAAACAGTGTGCATCGTGAAAGACTAGTAAGAAGAAGAAAGAAAAAATAATATATATCGGAAGCTTTATTGCTGAATTTTAATTGTGTGTTTTTATCTGTGTCTGTAACCTACTAACACTAGAAGTTATTTATTTGTTTACGCAAATATTACCTACCTCTACAGATCTGTGATCCAATGCGATAGAGTGGACTTACATGATAAATCCTTAATCTACATCCTATAAAATTACATAAGTACTATATCCTAAAGCTTAACCTACATCTAAATAATATATTATACAGCGTGTAACGGAAGGGGGGTATCAACCCTGAAGGAGGTGAATGTGCTCATGAAACTCAACAACTTTCCCCAAAGAACATAGGTCGAAATATGAAAAAAAAATTTGGCCCTGCCATAGTAAATCAATCAGCTGGTAGTCAGTTTTGTAAGGGAGGGCCAAATTTTTTTTTCATATTTCGACCTATGTTCTTTGGGGAAAGTTGTTGAGTTTCATGAGCACATTCACCTCCTTCAGGGTTGATACCCCCTTTCCGTTACACGCTGTATATAATACAACTTTTGCGAATTTTAAGAAACTAGCCCTATGGACTCCGGTCTGAATTAAAACTTTTCTATTCTATTCTTTTCTATTGCGATAATGCGTCCCGATTCCTTGCCCCACAGCTGCGTTTTATAGTCCGATATTTCTAACGTGTGCGTCTAACCTACACTACAGGCCCGCACTACACGTTACTATGTTATTAACGCGGGTGTGTGTTAGATCATATGCATTGTTATACGAAATATCCTAAGAACTCATATCGGAATATCGCAGGACGGAGGAATGCAAGCGTCGTACTTCTATTGCGTCGTTATTATCGCAGCAATGTGTAACTTCGTGGCCGTCTTAATACAAAATGTACCTACTGAAAACCGAGAGGCAATTCTCGTAATTTTAAGAACGTTCACAGTCCGATCTCAGTCGCAATCTGTCAAAGATACCTCTAATTCCCCCACATTTCTGACAGGTTTTTGACATTTATTGTCGCTGAGATGAGATCGCAACTAGATTTTGAACGTTTTTAGTTGCGGGAATTGGCCTTCAGATATTGCAATAACGCATCCGATATTATCGACCGATAATAACGCGCCTGTGGGGGAGAGCTTTTAATGTATGGCGGATGATTCATACTATTATTTATGCAAAACATGTTTAGAGAATATGCTGTCAACATTACTTAATGGTGATTACCGTTGAGGATGAAAGTAGTCGCAATGAGCTAAGTTGATGCAGATATAAGCACAGATTATAATATATCAACGGCGAAGTGCCAATACCTCCTAACTGACATTTTTTTTGAGAAATTAACTTTTTTTCCGTTTTGAATTTAAAGGCGTTATTCGCATGTTTTAGTGAAATCGCCTAAGTTTATTTTTAGTTGCAACCGCATTAAATTAAAATGTGTAAATATGTACCTCCCAACTAAACAAACGAGTATATTTTGAACGTTTTGTTTCAGTTTGTGTAAATTTTTGACTTTGTCAGTTAGGAGGTATTGGCACTTCGCCGTCGATATTATTTCTATCACTCGTAATATCCAAAAAGTCTCTATTGATATAATTCTTCATCTCTCTGTCTCATTTTTAGGGTTCCGTACCCAAAGGGTACTCCCCCCCCCCCCTATTACTCCCGCTCCGCTGTCCGTCTGTCCGTCCGTCTGTCACCAGGCTGTATTTCATGAACCGTGATAGTGGAACAGTTGAAATTTTCACAGATGATGTATTTCTGTTGCCGCTATAACAACAAATATTAAAAAACAGAATAAAATAAATATTTAAGGGGGCTCCCATACAACAGACATGATTTTTTTTGCCGTTTTTATAGATAATGGTTCGGAACTCTTCGTGCGCGAATCCGACTCGCGCTTGCCCGGTTTTATTATGTGTTTATTGTGTCTAGCTGTTGCAATCCAGGATGAAAAGTAGCCTATGTCCTTACTCTGGTTACGGTCTGTCTGTGTGAAAAATTTCATCCAAATCCATTCAAATCCATTCAGCCGTTTTAGCGTGAATCATAACAAACAAACAAACTGACTTTCCCGTTTATTATATTTCTATCCACCTGTTTTTGGGTCCAATTTATTTATATTTTATTTTTTAAACACCTTATATGGAACTTCATTTCAGAAAATATAGTCTTAAAATAATACCTACACTGACTCTGGCAAACTTTATTGTAAAGATTATATCCTCTCTGTATACTTAAATACTTTATTTTCACGACGTCCAAGAGCAAAGAAAGAGTTTTTAGATGACGTCCTGACCAGTTTCATTCTTTTTCTACAATATTTTATTTTTCACAACAACTAAGACCAAAGAAAGAGTCTTATCCGATGACCTACTGACTATAAACTAAATGATCAATGGAAAAACAAATTACCCTAAACTCGCCCTAAAAAACGAATCACACTAAATATTATCCAACACCTTTTGTTTCCACTGCTCCACTGACATACAGACTGACAGAACAGTTATTTTTACTCATTAATTCATTAACATGTGCCTTTGAGTGGGATGGCCAGAGACAAAGGACCAACGGTAGGTGGACACGCTTCGGTGGTGACTTGATACAGTCTTCGTAATATTTTAGAAAGGAGAAGGAAAAGTCTTTAGACAACAAAAACAAAAATATTTTTAGGGTTTCGTACCCAGGGGTCTCTCTTCTTTTCGTGTCGATGGTAAATACTCTTCCTCGTTGTTTTTTCTTTTTTTTAATATATATTTTGAGTCCTGTAGGTACCCATATTGATTGCAACATCAGCGGCATTCTTTAAGCCATCCGAGGTGCAGGTAATCGGGGCCTTAGGACACTCCAGCAAGGGGAGAATGATCTAATCAGAAGCACCGCACTCGGACCGGGTGTTGCATGGGTAGTAATACCCCACTTCGACAAATTGTGTTTGCAGCGGCCTACCTGGGTACGCAATCGGTTGAGAGGTTTCCATTTAGGCCAATGCAGATCACGCTCGAAAGGCAAACGTTCCTGGGGTTCAACAAAGTCGGATTGGACGCTTCTCTTCCAAGGGGTTAAAACGGGACTTTTATTTAACCCTACGCCGTCTCTCTGTCTGTCACAAGATTCTGTCTGTGATGTCTCAGTTGAAATTATCATGTTATACCTAGAAAGAAACGAAGTAAAATAAAAAAAAAATGGGGAGTTAGAATTTTGAGGGGCTTGTGGCTAAGTAATAACAGCCGCACGGGTCGATCGATCAGGTTAAGCTACGCTTACCGCGGTTGGTACGTTAATGGGTGACCATATTCACAAACCAAGACCTCTCCGTGCCTCGGAAAGCACGTTAAGCCTTTGGTCCCGGCTGTCATTCGTGCATCTTTGACAGTCGTTACGGATCGTTAGTAGCCCGAAAGTCTGACAACCAGTCTTACCAAGAGGTATCATATTACCCAGTAACTGGGTTGTGGTGGTCAGATAAGGCAGACGCTCCATGTAAACTACTGGTATTCAGCTGCATCCGGTTAGACTGGAAGCCCACCCCAACATAGTTGGGAAAAGGCTAGGAAGATGATGGGGAGTTTGAATTTGCGCCTGGTTAATGGCTATTAGGGTCACCCCCTACTACATGCTACTTAACAATAAATGGCGAGTGAGTGTACTCACTACTCACTAGCAGTACACCACTGACTCCAAACCCTCCAAGTAAATGCAGGCGTGAAGTTATGTTACAGAATTTCAATACTCCACGCCATTTCTGCAATCATCATAATCAGCCTATAATTTTCCCACTGCTGGGACATAGGTCTCTTCTTTCTGTGAGGGGGAGGGAGTCATAATCCACCACCCGGGCCCAGAGCGAGTTGATGGATGTCACACGTTTTCGAATTTTCACTTCTAGGGCATGCCGGTTTCCTCACGATGTTTTCCTTCACCGTTTCGAGAGCAGTGGTGAAGAAATAATTCACACAAAGTAAAGTATCTGCTTGGCTTTGAGCCCACCTCAATTGAGCAATACAAGCAATATATCCAAGCAATTTCCCAACCGAATCCCGTCTAAACCTTCCGAGGGCAGCAGAGCAATAAACCAACCCTTTCTCTTTTAGTTTCCGCGGTACACAATGGTGTTGCAGACGTGTGGCTGTGCGGAGAAAGCACGCAACAATAGCGTGTGAGGTGACATATCGAAACCAATCTGTAACATGGGTTGGGAGGTGGGGTGGAGCCGGTGTTTGAATTTAAATATTTGAATAGAAATAGGACATCGTTAGGGCCTGTGCCTAGAATTGGAAATGAGTTAAGATCAGAAAGTAGTATGAAATTCTCTTGTAACTGCGACCCCATTTCCCCAAACGAAGGATACTATCCTTCAATTACCTTCTATATAAACAGTTTCATTATCTAATGGAAGAAATGCAATCTCTTCACCACCCTTGGTTGACTGGTAGAGAATGCCTAAGGCATTAAGTCCGCCTTTGTACCTTTTGTGCGAAAAGTTTAAATAAATAAATAAATGCATAGTCATATTCCTGCATCTCACCTACAAGCGCAAGTCAGATTGTAAAAGGTTAATCAGTTGTTAATATTGGATGATGGGAAAAACTAGCTAATGAACTTGTGCTACGTATTATGCGTTCTGTGGTACTGATAAGGTGGGGCTTAGAATATCCATTTATTTACACCTCAATTACGTGTCAAACATTCAAAGCAGTAAATCGAATCAATGACCTAGTTGTCATCATTATCTCTAATATAATAATTATTAAAAACAAACAAAAAAAAAACTAATTTGAATAGCGTAGAAACTCCATGCCACTAGTGTCCATCTGTTCCGATCTACACAGAGCGGCGCGAACCGAAGCGGAACTGTTGCCTCATAGCGACCATTTTCACTATTTCGCTATTCCTATTATTTATTATAATAAATCAGTATCCTGTATTATTTATATTCTATTATTATCTCGTAGCTTTTTTAAACATATTCCTCTTTCCCAGACTCAGCGGGCGCATGTTTCCTTTTCGAACTGGCATTTTCATTCAATGGGAAAAAGAATAAAGTACAAATAAAAATCAACATTAAGGTACAGGTATGAGTACATACATATTTGTTACTTATTAAAGTTAAACTGTGCAAACATGCGACCAGCTTTTAGGATGGATGACCGATCGATGTACAGACGCCAGCACATCAATCTGACAGTTTTGGATGAAACTGTCAGATTTTCCCAATCAACTTTGAACCTTATGCTTTAGCGCTAAAGTTGAATATCTATTAAAGAAATCTGACAGATTGTAGTAGCTTGATGTGCTGGCGTCTGTACGTAGAAAACACTGTTTATCGTGGAGCATAAACATTTCGGACAGTTAGACTTCTGTTTCCACTACGCTCAAATCACTGGGGACTACTCCCCAGCGATTTTGGAACAAACAGACGGTAGAAATAATCGTCAGTCTGCCAACTAGTCTTGCCAAAGGGGTATCATGTCACCCAGTAACTGGTTTGTGCAACTTGTGGAAGACAGATAGGCAGCTTGTCGCTCCATTTAAAAAACATCCAGTTAGTCTAGAAGCCGACCCTAACATAGATGGGTAAAGCTGGCAGATGATGACGGAATGCTCCACGTAATTGTGAATGTTATTACCGCCTTAAGACATGTGCGAAAATACCAGGGGCATAGTAAGTGCGTGCCTTTAGTTCTTCATAAAATCTAAACTCAGCATGAACAGGATAAATCCAAATTGTTTCGATTATTGGATTGGATCATTAAATAAACCAGTTTTTGACCTGATACCTAAATTTTTAGAGACATTCCAGATTTAAATAAAAAACTTGTTCAAAAAATTCCAATTGGTCGTCTAGCCTATTATAGGCTTCAATATAGGCCTTCTGTGACACCTACGCTGATGACCGCATTTAAAAATAATTCGGTAAGAGATGAGCCTACCCATTTATAGTAATTCTAAAATTACTGTGGTTCTGGATACTTTTCACCTTATTTGGACCAGCAACTTCCTAGACAAACTGTCCTTGAAACGAAGCAAATACGTGAAGAAAGAAATAAATGAGAAGTTAAAGTTATACAGGATTAAATTCGTGATGGGTATCGATATCAAGACATATGACGATAAAATAAAAATGAAAAAGATTTGTTGTTTTTTTTTTTGGGATAATGTCCACTGATAGTGTTATTATTAAAGTATGAATTGAGAAAATCTGTTTTCTTTTATTTTCTTGTTTAAACTTCACAGAATTGATTGGTATTGATATCTAAATATCAATACCAATCAATTCTGTGAAGTTTACATACAAAAAACTCATTTTTTTAAACTGATATTTCAAGTGACTACACTACACGAGCTGCGGTCGATGACCCCACAAAAAAATCATCAAATTATTTTATTTTTTGTTTTATAATGTTTGGACATCGACACCCAACACCTTTGCGGAGTTTTGCTAGCAAATTTAATTTGACCCTGTATAATTATTTAACACAGTACTGGCGAAATGTTGGTAACGGTTAGGCAGAGGTGCCACCTAACCCTTAAAAGGGATTACAGGCTCGATGATACTCGTAAGAGCATAAAACATAACATAACATCACGCCTAAAGTATGTTTTTTAACCCCCGCAAAGTATCATAGTCATCCTCTAGAAACAAAATAAAATACCCAGGAAATACAAGGACGAAACTCTCACTCCAAACCATAGACACAACAAAACTGTTACAATTGCATCAGGCAGACTACAAATAGTTACACTAAAAACAGCATCGCAGGATACATGTGCCCGATCCCACGACACCAAACAACGCGAGTACATATAGACAGTTTTTATTTAGTGTAACATTATCATTTTAATTGAAATGAAAGTAAAATCCGCGGCTAAAACAAACAGCTGACACAGTTTGGGAAAATAGTTTTTACAATTCCAAATTGCAATAGGCTAGTGAGGATGAGTTGTCGATAGAATGTTTTGTTTGTATGCTGAAATAATACAAGTAACGATTTTTTTATAGTGGTTTTTCTTCAAAATTCATTTACTCAGTTTTTTTTTAATTATTAGTATTAATTAGACAACAAAAATATTTATCTCATAAATAATTAAATAATAATGAATGATTGTTTTCAAAGTGTTAAATATAACTGCTAAGTAGATACACAATATTTAAAAAAGATAATATGAATTGTTCACTCCAAATACTATCCTATATACTGTCCTATAGAAATAATGATAAAAGCCATCGTACATCGTGAGTATATGAAACTCTGTAGTACAATTTTACTACCTTAAAAAAAACGGTAAAACTAAGCATGTTGACTCCATTTAAGTCACCGTAAATTAATTAGAATGTTAAAAAAATAAACAGCTATATCGATAGAATCCCAACACTATCTAACACTTTGTTCTGTATCTGTTGCACTAATCCGCGCAGTCGCATGCCGCGAAACCACGCGAACTGCCGCTCGCAACCACGCGGTAACCACCGTAAATAAATACGATACAACTTTTATCATTCAAATAAAACCTCCACAGCAAACAGGCCGCAAGTATGTAATTTCTTTTCCCTAAAAATCCTAATTTATGGTAGCTGTCTTTGAGACGCGGGAATAAAAAAAAATGGCCGGCTTTTTGAAAACATTTTTACTGTTTGTATTTTAAAGTTTTATAAAATGTGAAGTTATTTTAAGTTGGTAGTTAGTGCATTTATGTAAATATGGTGATGTACTGGAGGAAAGTGATACTGGCTGCTGCCTTGTCTTCTGTTTTGGATGTCAGCAGCGAACAATTTGGGAGTGATGTAAGTTTTTTTTTTTTTAATTTTATTTTTCCAAAAAATGCCTAATGAATTTTTAGTTGGGTTAACAATTTTTTTTTTTTGGCATAAACAGCTGCTGAGCTAATTATTTAGAGGTTATAAGTAATGGTGATTTTTTATTAATTAATTTTTGATAAAAATAAACAAACAACTCGTTACAATTTGTAACATAAAAACATTGACGTAAACACTATTCCACTATTTGCATTATTGACTTGATTTTCTTTTTACCTAACAATTCGTTTGTTTACTTTTTGCAATAACCTGTTTGAATGCGTAGCACATTATCATATTATGCTATGAGAGGCTATAATAATATTTAAAATAGGTAATTATAATATCCCCCTTTCAAGCATCTTCACATATATAATGGTAACAAGTATTGATCACTACGAAATCGCCAAAAAAGCGGTTAGGTACCAAAACGGACCAAAAATTAACCGACACCCAGTACAAATGCGGTGCTCCTGACCAAACATGTCCCATATGTTGGAGTGTACAAAATTTCCTTACACCTGCATTTCTGAGGAGCTAAATGGAGCTAAGAGCCACTGATGCCGCTGGGGACTGTCTTTTGTAATTTTGACGTTAGAAAAGTGCTGATTCTCGGCCTAGTTTGAATAAATGACTATTATTGATTTTGATTTCATTGAATAAAATCAAACTTTCCCACAATGTGTTTTCAACCGTAGGCCAATATTGTCTTACATAAAATTAGAATAAGCATCACCACCCTCCTGTCCTTACGCCGATTTATTTTACACTGGTTCAAGTATTTTTTTTTTCTTATATTGTCAACCCTGCTCGCAATGTTCCTTTTTGTCATCTCATCATTTGCAGCCATTAATTTTGTATCTGCCGTACGATTCTGTAACCATCTCACCGTGAAAGCTTGGGTGAAGTAAGCGTAGAGTGAGCTGTGAATCGCTAGGGATTAACACTATTAAGTACTCACTTCTCTTATGATTTCACGGTGAGATTTTTAGAGAATCGACCGGCTGGCCTGCATTTTTCTTATAGTCATTTACATTCGTAAATGAATACCTCATTTTTGTCAAAACGACGACGATTATACAATTTGGTCTATTAACTTAAAAACTTTTGCGGTACATAAAAGGAACAACTGTATAGCATATTATGGCATTAAGCGTAATTCCAGCTACCGGAATAGCCCATAAACCCGCATAATTACAATTTGGTTTTATCTTATGTAATCCAGTTTTTGTATACAAGAAGTTGTTTTTCGTGTCTGTTTATCAGTCTGTTTTCTTGCCATTATATTGGTTTTGAAATATGAAAACTTTAGCTAGTTACATTTCAGTCTATATTTTTCGAATTTTTAATCGTCCATTTTCCAGTAATATTAAAGTCTTTTCGGACTTTGTTTCTATTAAACTAACTCGTTAACATGAAAATCTTCCGTAGAAAAATTTGTGAAATTCGAATACAGTAATCGGTACAAAGGAAGCGTAGCCAAATTTTTCGCAATACACTACTTAAATATTCAGTTAGCACCGCGAAAAACACAGAAGAAATCCTGTTTTATAAGACCAAATACCTAACTTCATAGCTTCAAAATTAGTATTCTATTACCATCTCCGAGTGCAATCGTAAAATGTATCAGATAAAGTTCACAGTACATTTAAATTCAGCAATCGTAAATCGCGGTTGTAAAATTGTAGAAAATTTTATTACAAATCTACAAACATCCGTGCGAAAGCTGCTAAAAGAAAACTTTAGGTAACTAATATGTTATCGTCAAGCCTGTTATTATCACCGTTTTTTATTTCTTATATTCAACCGGGTTGCCTGATACAAGACATAAGCGTTTAAACCTTCTAAGATTCCTTTTCTAAAATAGATTCTATAGAATACACAATTACACATTGATAAAGATCAAGAACGGTTACGGAAAA
Source organism: Eremobia ochroleuca (assembly GCA_949629135.1). Lineage (NCBI taxonomy): Eukaryota > Metazoa > Arthropoda > Insecta > Lepidoptera > Noctuidae > Eremobia > Eremobia ochroleuca. The sequence continues at coordinate 17,306,123 of OX451401.1, read as the reverse complement.
AGACTGCTTAAGACTGAACTAATAAAGAGTTTTGTAGGTAATTTGATTTTAAAAAATATTATTATGCCTTTATCTGCCTCATTACCTGACAAATGCCATTATTAACATAACATAACGTCACGCTTATAATCCCCAAAAGGTTAGGCAGAGATACACTACTACCACATTTCACCAACTATATTTAAGTCCCATATAACAGGAGTTGAGCCTATTGGCACAAACCGGGCACAAATTCAGACTGCTACTGAGAAATCCCAGATGGAAAAACTCAATAACACTTTACCCGACACGGCAATCGTACCCAAGACCTCACGCTCAGCAGTAGCGATTGCGACTACTAGGCCAGTGAGACAAATCATCATCTGCCTCGGCTTTTCCCAACTATGGTGGGGTTGGCTTCCAGTCTAACCGGATGCAGCTGAATACCAGTATTTTACATGGAGCAACTGCGTATCTGACCTCCACAACCCAGTTACTGGGTAATACGATACCCCTTGGTAAGACTGGTTGTCAGACTCGGTCTCCTGACTACCCGTAACGACTGTCAAAGATCCACGAATGATAGCCGGGATCAACGGCTTAACGTGCTTTCCGCGGGACGGAGGAGTCCTGGTATGTGAAGATGGTCACCGATCCACAGACCAACCACGGCAAGCGTAGCTTAACCTGATCGATCGACCTGTGCGGCTGTTATTATTTAGCCACGGGCCCTTCAGTGAGTTAAATGTAATGTAGAAAACAAACGATCATTGGAGGTCAATGATCTTTTGTTCTTTTAAGCGTATACATGTTGGGAATTTCCAGAAACCCCGAGTTTTCTTCTTAAATCAGATGCAAAAGTGGATACTAAGCACGTTAACTTTACATGTTACGTTTATAACACGCAACCAGTTATTAAAAAAAGTCTGGTTCACTAAGCATAAGTCGACATGACATGACAGCACCTACAAACAAAGAATCAATATAGTTTTTTGAGTTGTAGTAACTTATGTGTGAACATTGTTGTTATTCCTAAGCACGTCTTAACTTAATCCGTGGAGGCATGCACGTTGTCAGAAAAACATTAACCAATCCCGGACTTTCTCGCAATATGGCAGACTTTCATTATTAGGCCCAGTCACGTCTCATGAGAATGACATAATATCGTTTGTAGAGGTTCCTTTACCTTAACTACAGTAAGTATTTCGTAATAGAGCTTTATTGGAAAAATTGTAACTACATTAAAGCAGTTTTATTGAAAGTGGAGAACGTTGTTGGAACTATTTAAAAAAAAAAAAAACTAAATACTTACCTAACACCAGTTCTGAAATCTTCGGCTGGAGTGTGGACCACGACGAAATCACCAACCGCATAGAATTCTTAACATTTTCCGTCAAATACGGTGGTTGTTTCATCAGTAAATGTAAGATTATCAAAAGTTATTTAAGCAATCAAATTAAGCTGAGAATCACCACTTCTCGAACGCCAAAATTAAACAAAACAGTCCCCCAAAATGCCGCCCCTTCACCACTTCCAAGTGCTTTATTTGCGAAAAAGTGGCGCATCATACTCACCAGCAGCACAGCTGTCTGTTTAATTAGAAAGCTTTATGATTATGATGAATTGCCTAAAATAATACATAAGATTGATTTCACAAACAGGAACATTACAGATCACCAAAACAAGAAATTCGCGTGTATTTCAATTTCCATCGAGGTATAGCACTGGCGACATAACTCACAGGGCTGCCACAAGCAAAAAGTTCCCAAATTACCTTAGCAACAAATCAAGTCAATTTACCAACCTCGTTCATGTCATAAACCTCATGTGGGCAGCTCATAGATACTCGTAACCCATCTTTACGTAATTTTATTATGAGGCCAATCATACAGGATTATCTTTAATAGCACGTAGGCAGGAATTAAGGCTGAAATCACGACCGGTAGCTGTAAACTAGCCTTTTCGCTAAACTAGCCCAATCCGGGGTCACGGTCACTGATACAATGGCAGGAATTCGTTGAGAATTTTGACGGTGGCAACCTTGACATGAGTTCACTGAGTGACATTCTGGTACGCAGTCTAAATATATGTCGAGTTTTTGTACTGGTTAGCTTTACTTGGTCAAATGATGAGCTGTTAAAGGCTGGTTTGACTTATTGGGATGGAGTGAGTTTTCTCTATGGTACTATTTTGCAAGTGTTTTTCTTTTTGACTATCGTCTCGCGGTCTCTGATATTTATATAAAGCCTGTAAAGTAGACCTTCCTAGGGAAAAACCAAGCCAAATCTGGGACAGCATTTTTTACATCATTGATCGAATCAATCAGTTCCAGATGGCTTTTACCATGAGAAGCAAGTCTTCCGTATATAAATGTCAAAGCATTACTTATTTTTGCAAGCTCAATTACCAATTCCATTGGTTTGTCAACAATATTTTGGACTCCGTCTTGACGTTGATCAAAAGGTTGCACGTTCAATCAAAAGTCTTGGGAGCCAAAAACACTTCATTATTTGGTTAAATTACGTAATTTAGGTTTAAATGTTAGGACAGCTAATCCGTTGGTTGTATTGAGATTGAGCCAAAGCGTCTTGATTTTCGTCATACAAATTAAATTTCACTTCTGCTTCTGCTTTCCATACGTTGACCACGTAGACGTAGCGTTTCTGTAATACCTATATATGTAAGTTGTTTATTTTCCATTTTCCCTGGTCAGCCGACATCATTGTAATTCATCTTCTTACTTATCTCTCCAATGATAAGCCAATTCAAATAGTAATCAGTCTTTTACTATAGTAGATTACTGTTATTATGTTCCAGTAATTTTTCACAAGCGATTGCATATATGTGAATCTATTCGTTCATTATGTTAAGCTTTTTCTAGGCTAAATGATTATCTACGTAAAAATCTGTACGGTGCCATAAAATGATTTTAAGTTGAATTAAGTTGCGATTCAGACACTTGTGTTTCTTGTCTTTGTCTAGATTACAGAATGGTTTCTTATATTACATCTTCTCTTGTTCATTCTACTCGATCGAAGTCGTAAGCACCGTTCACCTTTCGCAAAATCAAAGAAAAAAAATGGTCGAACTATAGTAAGCTATACTCGTAAAAGTTAGAATCAGATAAAGTACAATAGCTTGTGACTTACATATAATAATTATTTTATAGAAATATAACTATTTTTATATAAAGGGATCCACACAGAAAACTACAAAACAGGTGAATCCATTCTCTTCTTCAAAGTCCAAAGTGGAATACTGTCTATAACAAAATACTACATTCGTAATGGATATCAAACTAATGCGTATAACCCCATAGGCTATCTTGTAAATCTTCATAATAAGTTATGTCATTTTATAATGATAGTCCACATCTGATCCATAGGTGAGTATTTGACGATATTATTTAATATTAAATTCTTTCATTTAAAGTCTTTAAAACCGGAATGAAAAGCATCTTCAGGCACTTACAAGTGCCATACTACATATCTACCTCTTTATTATACCTATAGTCAGGCTGTCGAGAGAATGCATTCTTGACACCCGTCAATTTCATAAAAACGAATACATGTTTTGCGAATTTGATCTTAATTAGTTACTAGAATTGTCCCACTGACAGGTGTCAGGAACGCATTCCATTGACGATTGGGTTGTAGGTAGGTAAAGTGCCACAGGGATCTTTTGGAGTCTCAATTATTGTTGGTGAACATTTGTGAAATTGTCACAGAACTTGTATTGAAAAAACTAGATGGCGACGTTACTTGTTTTAGCCCCGCGACGAAGGATACTTGTGGCACTTATACAGCAAGCAAGCAACCATCCATAACCATCCTTTAATGTTCCTACTGCTGGGACACAAAGGAGGCCTCCTCTTTCGGTGAGAAAGTGGGCCGTAATCCACCACGCGGGCCCAGTGCGAGCTGGTAGACCGTCACGTTTTCGAATTGTTGGTGATGATGTATATACAGACGCCAGCACATCAAGCTACTACCTACAATCTGTCTAATTTCTTTAAAAGCTAAAGCATAAGGTTCAAAGTTGATTGGGAAAATTTGACAGTTTCGGGTAGCTTGATGTGCTGGCGTCTGTACAACTCTAATTAAAATTCCTTCCAAACATTGTCTATTCTCGTTAAAAAACAAGTGTCAAAGGTATTTCCTTAAATCAAATAGGTGTTACCTATTACAAACAAAACAAATACCAATAAACTGCCTACTCTAAATACTTTAATTTAACGGTAATGGTAACTGCTTGGAGTGTTATAGCAAAGTTGAAGGTCGCATGCTCTTAGACCGCTTACAATTTACAAATTACTATGCACTGTGTCCATTTCTAGGGTCGATATCTATATGGTAGGTACTAGAAGGACTTTTTGTGTGTCTGCCTCAATATACAGGGTGACTGAGTCACTGACGCGCGACCTGTTGCCATGGATTCAGTTCAGCTATTCCATACATTTTGACCACGTAGCTATTGCACTTTTCTATTGAACAGCTGATTTTGACATTTCTACGCTAGGTAGTCAGGGCCGTCCAAAAGCGCGCTGGGTCGACGATACCATCAAAGTAGCCGGAAACATTTTGATGAGAGACTCACAGAACCGGGAAGTATGGCAGAAGAAAGGGGAGGCCTGTACCCAGCAATGGGTGATTCCGGGCTGAAATGATAGAGTGAGAGAGAGTCTAGAAGCATGTGCTGAATTTATGGTCACAGTTTGCTCGTCGATATTCCGACCACCCTGTATTTTTAGCCTCAGTATTAATAGAGGAATTAATCCACAAGCCTCTTACCAAAGATTATTTATTATTATTATTTATTTCAGGCAACTAGGGCCAATAGAAAAAACAATACATATTAATACAAACATAAGAATACTTATAAACTAATACATAAAACACTATCACAAATACAATACTATAATATAACCGACATTAATGACGATAATGTCATTCTATCAAAGTCACATTTTGAGAATTACATTTTGAGAATTAGACACTTGGAAAGCGGCAGTGTCACCAGATTTCTTTTGTCCATCAGCCAAGTATGATTATTAAGCAATTTTCTCTCCCTAGTTGTTTCAGTAAACTACTAACAATAAGTAGAAAATTGTCTCAATCATATCAGCCGGTAAATAAAAATCATTTATTTCAAATAGGCACACAGAAGGCACTTGAACTAATTAGACAAGATCAAGACAAAAAAAAAAACAATATTTCATATTCAAATACATGCAGTAGAAATACATAATGTATAAGAATCTAAGCATGCAGACGATGTCGCGAGTAAAAGTTAGTGGCCAGTGCAAACTACTTTAGATCAGACGGTGGTTACTGTGAACGTGCGAAGCGTTCACGGTCTCCACTCAGCAGCTTTATGGCTATTTTATGCCAATTATTTTAGTAAAGTCACGTCTATATTGTTTTAATAAACTTTTATAGATGCATAAAATAGTAGAAGCCTTTGGATCTTAGGATCAGTTGCTATTTCAATTCAAGAAGGAAATATTTAGCTTCTGGCTCTACGTCTTTAAGTATTTCTTCTTATCCTCGAAGTTCAATCGGTGATACTATGGTTGTGGCAAGGGAAACGTCTTTTAAACAGTTTACATAATAAGTAAATTAGAAACCTCTGCTAATTGCAAAATCGTGTTTTTTTTTCTGGAAAATGGGCGATTAAATTGCAAGGTTCTTCTTACCTGTACTACATTATTATCCTTTCAATGACCCGAGATACGAGAAAAGATGGCCCTTAAAAACATAAAGTATGCTTCTTGAATATATACCTAATGTCAATGTACACCCATCATTACAAACCATTTAATATTATGTAAACAGGCCTTAGCAATTCGCGTTTATTTACGAAACTTACGTTTTAGAAAAAGCTATTAGGGCAATGACAACCAAATAAATGTGGCGTCAAATGCTTTAAATTAGTTTTAATGCTAATTTGGTTGTAGTTGAAGCATAATTTAGCGCTTCTTAGCAACATAGCAACGCTGTTCTCCTTTGTAATTAGAAAGAGCCATATATCAGTCACGGTTTCAAACCCTTACGAAATTTAAATGTTCGGGAAATGGAAATAAACTTTACCTACAAATAGGCAATTTATTTTGTGCAGACAATTGCTGCAAACCTCGCTTATGTTTAGGCCTATATTTAAGATTATTTAACTTTTAATATCCAGTGCTTCATATTTAAGTTTCAATATGTTGTATTACTCATATTATTATGTTCCTCTCAAACAGATCACCCGCCATGTTATCTCTTCACCACCCTTACTTGACTGGTAGAGAATGCCTAAGGCAATTAGGTCCGCCTTTGTACCTTATTTGTGTGCGAGAAATTTAGATAAATTAATATTTGACAACCCTATCTAATTTTCGTTAACTCAAAAACAGCACTGTAACGCAACAAAAATTTCACAAAACGTTTCAAATTCGTGTCGTTGCACTCCAAAATCGTAGCTGAGGCTCAAATGAATTACCATGTTCATCGTTCTGTCACGAGAATGTCAACAAAATGCCTTGAAATGGCTCAAAATTGCGAAGTTATCACGACATGCCCTAGAGGATCACGATTATCATTCTTTGTCAAATTATGAATGAATAAGTGTTTAGGTAGACGAGTTGCTTCGGAAGCAGAGCGCAGCATGATGACAATTTAAGGTGTATAGAGGGCTCACTGGCCTTGAGCATGTGGGCGGAGCTAAACGCCCTACTCCCGAATACGTAAAACGCGTGCGGTGGCGCCCTACACTAAAACGACGATCAAAGAATATGCAGAGGCGTAGACATGCTGCACGTCGGTCGCCATTTTTGCCTACGTTTCCAGAAGGGAATGGGGGATGCGCGGCAGATATATTTTGTATAGATAGATGTTACGTATATTTTTTTACTGGACAATTTTTTTGCATTTATTTGGAAGAAAATATATTTATTTGCTCAATCATGTGTACACAAACCATAGTAAATTTTTCGTCACGGGTGTTTTTTTTCATAGTTTTCGATTGCGTTAAACCTGATGGTGAAGTCAAAATGAAAATCCAAGATGGTGGCTGTGGAAATATTGGAATTTTTCGTCATGGGTGTCGTTTTCATAGTTTTCGATGGTGCTAAGCCCGATGGGCCACTGTTACATAAGAGATTTTGTCCCTCTAGTGTGGAAGGATCAAAAGCCCAAATGTAAGGTGGGTTGGTGTTGAAAATAAAATAAACAACAAACGGTCAACAAATATTTATTTGAAGTTGGTTTTACAAAACCTTAATTAGTTTATTGCCAGCCAAATTAGTTTTTTACCTCAGCGGTATTACTAACGCTCGTGGGGGGTTGGAGATACACCGGTACTGTTCCTTATACAATATGGAATTTAAAAGTTGTGTATAATATCATAATAATAGGTGATAATATCAAGGCAAAACTTAACATGGGTGTCGTTTTCATAGTTTTCGATGGTGCTAAGCCCGATGGTGAAGTCAAAATAAAAATTCAAGATGGCGACTGCGGAAATATTCGAATTTTTCGTCATGGGTGTCGTTTTCATAGTTTTCGATGGTGCTAAGCCCGATGGTGAAGTCAAAATAAAAATTTAAGATGGCGGCTGCGAAAATATTCGAATTTTTCGTCATGGGTGTCCATTTCATAGTTTTCGATGGTGCTAAGCCCGATGGTGAAGTCAAAATAAAAATTTAAGATGGCGGCTGCGAAAATATTCGAATTTTTCGTCATGGGTGTCCATTTCATAGTCTTCGATGGTGCTAAGCCCGATGGTGAAGTCAAAATAAAAATTCAAGATGGCGGTTGCGAAAATATTCGAATTTTTCGTCATGGGTGTCGTTTTCATAGTTTTTGATGGTGCTAAGTCCGATCGTGAAGTCAAAATAAAAATTCAAGATAACGGCTGCGAAAATATTCGAATTTTTCGTCATAGGTGTCGTTTTCATAGTTTTCGATGGTGCTAAGCCCGATGGTGAAGTCAAAATAAAAATTCAAGATGGCGGTTGCGAAAATATTCGAATTTTTCGTCATGGGTGTCGTTTTCATAGTTTTCGGTGGTGCTAAGCCCGATGGTGAAGTCAAAATAAAAATTCAAGATGGCGGCTGCGGAAATATTCGAATTTTTCGCATTGGTGTCGTTTTCATAGTTTTCGATGGTGCTAAGTCCGATGGTGAAGTCAAAATAAAAATTCAAGATGGCGGCTGCGAAAATATTCGAATTTTTCGTCATGGGTGTCGTTTTCATAGTTTTCGATGGTGCTAAGCCCGATGGTGAAGTCAAAATAAAAATTCAAGATGGCGGCTGCGAAAATATTCGAATTTTTCGTCATGGGTATCGTTTTCATAGTTTTCGAGGGTGCTAAAGTCGATAGTGAGGTCAAAATGTAAATCCAAGTTAGCTGCTGCGGAAATTTTGTTTTAGTTTAAAACATAAGTGAGTGAGTGTGTGAACAAACTTAGTTGGAACTAAGTTTAAAAATGATTTCGAGTATTTTCGTAAGAATAGAATAAAATTTCATTTGCGTAGACTGTAGGTAGGGAGAATTACATAAAAATGAGATCTTATAAAAAAAATGTTTCACCAATTTTTATTATAAATCAGTAATAAACCTACCTAACTAGCACTGTACAGACGCCAGCACATCAAGGTACCCGAAACTGTCAGGTTTTCCCAATCAACTTTGAACCTTATGCTTTAGCACTAAAGTTTAAAATCTATTAAAGAAATCCGACAGATTGTAGTAGCTTGATGTGCTGGCGTCTGTACCTAAATAGCAATTTTAGGGTTCCGTAGCCAATTGGATGATATTGTAATAACTTCCCGTCAGGGAAGTTATATATAAATTATTTACACAGTAGGTAGTGGTATTCTAATTTGTATGGGGTAGCCGCCACAACTAAAAAGTGAAAAATAAAATACAAAAAAAACAAGAACCGACTTCCGTAAAAAAACACTGCAAAGTGAAAAATAACTTTATTTCGAAGTCGGTGCAAAAAACGAAAATTCAAATCCAAAGACACCGACTTCCGAATTAAAGTTATTTTTCACTTTCTAGTGTTTTTTTTTTGAAGCCGGTTTTTTTTTGTAAAAAAAAATTATTACTATTAATCGTACGTAAAAGTAACACCGAAACGACGCGCTTCGAAATCTTATTGTATTATTATTCGAAACGCGTCGTTTCGGCCATTTTCTATGAAGACAATACTGCTGGTCGATTCTGTAATCTGACCCACTTGCCGTTCTCCAACAATATCAACGGATTCTAATCCACAGTCTATAACTCCGTGCTTGGCGATTTTCTTGTTCTGACTAAAAGTAAGCAATATTAATTATACGTCGCCCTTCGATGAAACAGCTTGGGACTTGTTGAGATTCAGGCGATGTTTTGACCTAGAAAAGATATTACATAAATTTAAATTAACCCTAACAACATTGTTGAAGATTTTTGTCAAGGAATCAATAGGCGGGCTAGAGAGTTGGATAAACCAGAAGGCCAATGCCCGTGTGTAAAGCGCCATCTTGCCATCTTGGATTTTCATTTTGACTTCACTATCGGCTTGAGCAACCTCGAAAACTATGAAAACGACACCCATGACGAAAATTTTGAAAATTTTCGCAGCCGCCATCTTGGATTTTCATTTTGACTTCACTATCGGCTTAAGCAACCTCGAAAGCTATGAAAACGACACCCATGACGAAAATTTTGAAACTTTTCGCAGCCGCCATCTTGGATTTTCATTTTGACTTCACTATCGGCTTGAGCAACCTCGAAAACTATGAAAACGACACCCATGACGAAAATTTTGAAAATTTTCGCAGCCGCCATCTTGGATTTTCATTTTGACTTCACTATCGGCTTAAGCAACCTCGAAAACTATGAAAACGACACCCATGACGAAAATTTTGAAAATTTTCGCAGCCGCCATCTTGGATTTTCAGTTTGACCAAATTCACTCTCTCTCTCTCTTTCTCTCGCTCTCTCTCTTTGACGTCTGACATTAGCATATCTATCAAAATTGAAAACTAAAACTAATTCAATCGTCAATCGTTAGTTAAACTATTTTTTTTTTCCTTTTATAGTATTAGTTTAGTTATGCCTACTACTAGTGTTACTATTATTTACCTGAATAGAGTCTTCTATATTATCAGCAGATGTACTCGGATTATTCGATTCTGATGATTTCTTTCTAGATTTCCTGGAACAATATTCGTAATTATTTAACTTCAATTATGAAAAAATGAATAAACAATCGCTCACCAGATGATTACAAAAACTAATATTAAGCATAAAGTTAAATACAGTAATATATAGGTAGGTAGGTACTTACGTCATCAGATGCATTTTCATAGCCTTTTGAACTCTTTTTTTCTTGACTTGCTTTGCCTTGGCATTTTTATTTATTTACAAATTATCTTATATTTACACAATATAAACAAAAACAATATTTAGAAATAGCACCAATAATAAAGCGTCCACGCGCACAATAGAAATGGGCCCTTTGCAGCGAGCTTAGTCTATAAACGCACAACGACACAATTCGTTTGTAAATATTTGCACTAACACAATCAAACGCGCGTAGTCGGTCGATAGCCGGAGCGGAGCAGCGAGCGACACAGCCCTCCCGTCCCAGTGCTACCGCACGACTGCCGCCCGCGCCCGCGCAGAGCACCTCTGAACCTCTATATGAAAGTGGGGATATTTTCTATATAAATGTTGATTGATTTAAAAAAGCTGTTTCAAATCTGTAGTACCTTTAACCAGCTATTTTTCAGTGTAAAAATATTTCCAAAAATCAAAGCCGTTTGGAAGTAGTAGGGAATATTAGCCAAAAATAGCGTATTGGTAAATATTTTTTTCTGGCAAAAGTATTAGCCTTAGAAAAAAATCCTGCTTCAAAAATGTTGTTCATGAATCTATGGCAAACATATATTTTTTTCAGATCTTCTAACCAAGCCGTTAATGAGGAGTAGGCTTCATAAAGTGACCGTGTTACGGTACGAGAGTAAGGCCCTTAAGTAATACAATTTGTAAACCTCTTCGTCTGTAGGTTTATAAATCAAAGCATTTTCTTCAAACTTGCAACGTTGTGTATAATTAGCGGTTATAAAGATTATAGACAAAATCGTGAGCACAACACTACCACATTAATCATAATCATATTTACTTGTTCAAACGTAGGATTACATCAACATAGTAAGTATGTAATTGGTTTCTACGCATCACGATTAAATTGATAATAATTAATTCAAATAAAGCGCTACTTAAATTCATATTTTGCTATTGCATCGGATAATTAATTTCAAGGTATAGAATCTAAGTATACTGTGTAATTGTACTACCGCATTAACTTAAAGAATACGACAAAATGTGGCTTTAATTATGTTGGTAGTTTATCGAATTAACCGGACATAATTAGTTAGATAATCTGAGGAAAAAATACGAATAAGATACTTATCGTCACGCGAGGCATGAAGGGTCATACAAAAATAAAAACACAATAAACAAAAAATCAACACTGAATTGAAATAATTTACCGTTGTAAGGAATTGAGGATATAAGGAATTAGTCTTTTCGTATTTGACAGCTGAATAAGGCCTCCTATAAACTAGACTACTTCTATCTATCAACAAGTCCCAACACAGGCAAGCTTCACACTAATGACAACAATGAAGCTCGCGTGTACCTCAACACTAGCACCTCACACTTAAGGTAGCTTGAACCTTAGAGAGAAACCCACATGACAACCGGAGCATTGAGTTCGTGAAATTATCACGCAAACAATGGTAGTCGACTGATATTTGCCATGGGTGCTAAACGAGAGCTCTGGTTAAAATGTGGAGCGTTTCGTCACGGATTGATAGGTTTAATAGCCGGTCGATTCTGTAAAAATCTCAACGTGAAATCATAAGTGAAGAGTGAGCACTTAATAGTGTTAATACCTAGCGAATGACAGCTCACTTCACTCTCACTTCACCCAAGCTTTCACGGTGAGATGGTTACAGAATCGCACGGCAGATGTGTCTTTTTAATGTAATAATTTTGGAAAATCGGGAGTATATTGTCGTTTTTCTTGACATTTGTGATCGATTAGTTTAAGTTAGTTTTGTCACGTTCGGCCCGTGAATGGATGACTATATTTCCCGAGTTCCCTCCGCGACGTTAAGCCATTGGTGCCGGTTGTCATTCAATCGCGGATCTTTGACAGTCGTTACGGGTCAGTAGAAGCCCGAGAGTTTGACAAACAGTCTTAGCAAGGGGTATCGTATTATACAGTAACTGGGTTGTGTTAGTCAGAGAGACAGTCATGTAAAATACTGGTATCGAGCTGCATCCGTTTAAACTGGAAGCCGAACCCAACATGTTTGGGTAAAGACTTAGTAGATGGTGTTATAGATGGTGGTGTTGGTAGCTTGTTAGGTTGGTCTTCATAATGTGGAAAACGCTCAATATGGTTAGAATGATGTGCTTGTAAACACTGGAGTGCAAAGGTTGTTGGTCAATTATGTAAACTGCATTATTGTGTCTGTTTAAAAAATCTTTTCATAGACATTACCTATGCTCACTATTACATTTTCAAAATAAAGCAATGATTATGGAATCACTTCTTATGATAAAAAAAGGCTTTACTCAAAACCAGCACATAAACCTGTACATTTAAAGGCATCCTGTTTAAATATATAATAGATATACTTTCGCAGTTTTCCCTTATGATAAAACTTCTCTTGTTGGACAAAGTGTTGTTGGTCTTTTCTATCTGGAATATCTCAGTAGAAGCCCGGGGTTAGAGTTATGCCCGATTGATATCTATAGGCTCGCCCTCTATTACATAGGCATAACAAACATAAATGGCGAAAGTAGCAAAATATGGCTGTACTATAGATACACCTCAGCCCAACTCTTTGGGAAAACAAGGTGTGATATTATGTTATATGTTCTTTATAACAATACCTGAGGACCAGATTGCGATCTCAATGACTGCACTTTCGAACTTTGACCATGACTTTGGAACTCGAAGTCACGAACTCATGGCCGTGGATCGAGAGTTAGAGAGTTTAGATACCTAATTACCTAAACTAGCGAGAGCACTAGGAAGTGGTAAACGGCGGGCGTTTTGGGAAACTGTCTTTTGTAATTTTGACTTTCGAAAAGTGCTGATTCTCAGCCTAGTTTGAATAAATGACTTGTGATTTTGATTTTGATATTAACGAAAAATATTTGAAGCATATAAGTATAGCATAATCAGGCTATAATGTTCTCACAGATGGGACACAGGCCTCCTCTCGGTGAGAGGGAGTGGGCCGTAATTCACCACGCGGGCCCAGTACAGGTTGGTAGATGTCACATGTCTTCGAATTTTTGTTTCTAGGACATGTCGGTTTCCTCATGAGGTTTTCCTTCACCATTTTGAGAGCAGCGGTGATGAAATAATTTACTCAACGTAAAGCGCCTTATCTCATTTCAAACAAATTGTCAAACTACTCATTGATTGCTAAAACATTGAGTAAGCTTAGCCTTACTTAAATTGGTAACCATGATTACAATCTAGATCATTTGGTGTATTGCTTATATAAAACTATTGCGTACTTAGGTATAAGTGTCACGAATCTTCCAATTTGGTTTTAAGCAACTAAAGTTCTTCGTGCAATGTCTATTCGTAATAGTTGGATGCTAGTTCATTTCAGAGATGACAAAATGCTGTTATAAAAGGCAAGTAATTGTCTGGTGCTGTAAGAATAAATTGTTGAGTTAACTTCGCTATTCTATGAGCTAAGCAAACCATTTCCAGCGTAGAACTTGGGCTTTTCCTAAGTTGTACCACAAGTCACAAAACCCGGATTTTACTTATCCCAGCCCCTGCTTGCTAACTGCTCGCTAACTATTATTTTAGTTTTCACCGCTCATGGAAGAATTTAAAAAAGATAGGAATACCTACATATTTTGTTAAATTAATTCTTTTCATTGCAATTCTTAAAACGTATCAACACCATATCAGAAAGCCAATTCCCGTAATTGAAAACGTTCAAAATCTAGTCGCAATTTCATAAATCAATGTCAAAAACTTGTCAAAAATGTAGGGAAATTAGAGGTATTTTTGACAGATTAAGTCTAAGATCAGACTGTGGACGTTCTTAAAATTACGAGAGTTGTCTCTCTGGTCACCACCTAGATACCTATTAAACAGCGTGTAACGGAAGGGGGGTATCAACCCTGAAGGAGGTGAATGTGCTCATGAAACTCAACAACTTTCCCCAAAGAGGTCGAAATATGATAAAAAAATTTGGCCCTCCCATAGTAAATCAATCAGCTGGTAGTCGGTTTTGTAAGGGAGGGCCAAATTTTTTTTTCATATTTCGACCTATGTTCTTTGGGGAAAGTTGTTGAGTTTCATGAGCACATTCACCTCCTTCAGGGTTGATACCCCCTTCCGTTACACGCTGTATACAACGTGTAACGTTAAATGCGCAAAACCTGAAAATAGTTTGATCAGAATAACGAACAGAATTAACTGAACCACTTTTTAATATTGGTCATATTTTTCAAAAAATCTTCATTAAAAACGTTGCCGTGTCTATTTATTAATAGGTCAAGCAACCCAATTCAGCGCGAGTCAGCGCGGCGCAGCGGCCCGGTGACGACTCCTCCCTCGCTAAAGCGTCGTCGCAGACGCAAGAAACGATCGGAATGGCCAGTAAAACTAAAACAGCACATAAAACCTTTACATTTTTTTTTATGACTTATTTTCTCTCTGAAATAGCTCAATTGAATTAAAAATCAGTTGGGGTGTCTGAGGTTTTGCGCATTTAACATTACACGTTCTATAAGCATCTCTTATGTGGAATTGTGAAACTCGATGATTTCTTTCATTTGCCCAATGAAAGGTGTTAAACATTCCTAAGTGGCAATTTATATTTTTGGACATAAAATATTGCGACCCACCTGGCCATCATAAGGTCATCTTTAGCTACTATAATGTCAGGGTGACACTTTTGTTATCCAGCTTTCTATAGCCAAGATACCTTTATTGATCTGTTATCAAAAGGAAGGTGCAATAACTACCTACTCTAAAGCTTTTAATTACAATAAATCTTAAGAAGAAGAATCATATCACCTTGTAATGACCTTGTTTGTGACATGTCGAATAGAAAAGGCGTATTCGAATTTTAATATATTTTCGTCATAGACGTGATTTAGGGAAGGCCGTCTAATAAATAGGGGTTAAAAAAAGAAGAGCTTAATTGAATTTAGTTTTAATGTTTTTTGTATGTTTACACGTTATGTTTACATGATGTTCTTCAGAAAGGTCATGTGCGCAGTACTCGCAACCGGCGTGCGTGTATGACCGGCAAGCTAATTGCGTAATACACTATCAGTAGCAATGCATTTCATTTTGACAGTTCAACAACATTCATTGCGTTATTTACGTTGTTGAGCGACACATTTTTCGAACATATGGAGCAATGGATTAGCAATATGCTTCAAAATGATTCAAATTGAGAGTAATAGTGTGTTACGCAAATAGAGTGCAGATGTATCAACGTAAACGAAGCAAAAGATGTATATTGTAAGGATCGTAGCAGGTGGCGTTCTGAAGTTTATATCGTCCTCTATAGAAAAAAGGCGTGAGATATTTGATACCAAAAACCGAATAATATTTGTCGTAGTAAGTAAAAAATACTCATAAGCATTTATGTACAACCAAGTTGCATTTAACAGGTACGTTAGGTACCCAGTTTTTTTCCCTACCAACCAACAGTGAAGGAAATAGTAACAAGGAAGTCCATATACCATTCCATTCTATAACCCGTTCAACGTAAATTGTGACTGACAGGTTTCTATGTGGAAATAACATGTATTTGACAACTTAGGTACTTGGTAACTTAGGTTACTTTGTAGGTAAGTAGCCGAGACGTAGGTGAGTAGTTTAAGTAGCCGAGTACCTTCCAAGGTACTTACCTTGGAAGGTACTCGGCTACTTAAACTTTCGTAATATGGTAAGTCCGGCAGCAACTATCTTGGACGAAGACCGAAGTTCTGTGGAAAATGGATTACCAAGAGATTCAAGTGCACAGAGCATGTATGATACGCTCTATTATCGTGTGCCGTTAGAAGGACACATTGTTTTTTCTTTAGTGGCCAACCTACAATTGTTTACACTGTTACAGTTTTAAAATATTATTTTTCTAAGGTTCTTGTAACAATTTCTTATAGGTAAGCACCGTATGTCCCATAAACTTAATAAGTATACCAGAATAACTATACTGTGTATAAAATTAATAACTAAGTAGAAAAAACAAGAGAAACAAGTTTAAAGTAACGTGTATAAGAGTTTAAAAATCCAATCAAGTGAGGGTTAAACAATTGAGAACTTATTAAAATGGCAAAATATTAGATGTCACCCCAATCGCAACACACAAATCCGCCCGTGACAAAGACAGCGGGGGGGCTTTAAAGAGCAATGAAATTATTTCATGCAAGTGCGGAGATTTCAGGAGATAGTTAGCTCTGATTCAAGCTTAACGTAGAGTCTTGTGCAAGTTCACTTCTCTGAACATTGGTCTTCAAACAAAGTCTTATACAAGTCACACGAGTTGACATGAGATTCTTACGCTCAAACCAAAACGTGTCGCTCCAGATGGCACCAGCGCTAATTGTGCACGCTATGCGCTCAATGTCAACGCACGCCTGCAAACCTGTGACTAATTGTCAAACGGCGTGGGCGCATGGACCGGCGCGGGCGATGATTGTGGCTCAAAACGGTTATAGTGTACTGGAAAATTGTGAAGCTAAGTTAATATGCAAGCATAGTGTTAAACCAACCATTCCAGTTGGTGGTGCTGAATTAAACGAAAAATAATATATACTTAGTGGCAATAGGGAGCCATGATGATGACACACTATACTTTTGTCGTTCGCAAACAGAAATCCGAAAGTCAGGTAATCAGTTTCACCTATTTTTTTCCCAGTGAAATGGGTATTTCATTTACTACATAAACACAATGAACTTATACTATAGACTAACAACGAGAAAACGAACTATATCCTTCATTCGATACAACCAAATTTATTTTACCCAACAACCCCACAAAGCAACGTATTTTTGTATACACAATTATGTATTGTACTAACTTTTGTGTGGTGGAGAAAATAAACGTCTTTATTATTTATTTTATTTATTTAATGTACAGACGCCAGCACATCAAGCTACCCGACACTGTCAGATTTTCCCAATAAACTTTGAACCTTATGCTTTAGCGATAAAGTTGAAAATCTATTAAAGAAATCTGACAGATTGTAGTAGCTTGATGTGGTGGTGTCTGTACATTCGATTATCTACAGATTGTCACACTGACGCAGTAATAAAACGTCAAGTTTATCGCCCACGATAGCCTTTTCTTCTATACAACAAGCAACCAACTTTATGGTGAAAGCGTCAGGGTAACCTGTAAAATAAAAAATAAAAATAATAATAAAAAATAAAAAAATGCAGCTCAGTACTAGGTTGTACGAGTATGTTGGTCTAAATATGATTCGCGGCCGTACTAACAAATATTTATTTATAGAATTATAATCATAAAAATCATCAACGGGCCCGTGGCTAAATAATAACAGCCGCACGGGTCGATCGATCAGGTTGAGCTACTCTTGCCGCGGTTGGTCTGTGGATGGGTGATCTTTACATACCGAGACCACTCGGTGCCTCGGAAAGCACGTTAAGCCGTTGGTCCCGGCTGTCGTTTGTGCATCTTTGACAGTCGTTAATGGTAGTCAGAAGCCCGAAAGTCTGACAACCAGTCTTACCGAGGGGTATCGTATTACCCAGTAACTGGGTTGTGGAGGTAAGATAGGCAGTCGCTCCAAGTAAAATACTGGTATTCAGCTGCATCCGGTTAGACTGGAAGCCGACCCCAATATAGTTGGGAAAAGGCTAGGCAGATGATGAATCATAAAAATCATCAATTTGTCACTCTAAGTTCGTATTTCCCTATTGAATGACTATTTCATGAAATCATGATATTTGAGGCCAATTTATTCTAACTTGAAAGAGTTTCCTAAGAAGAGAGTAAGAGATTCCTGATTCTGATGATAATAATTCATCATCATCATCATTTCAGCCGAAAGACGTCCACTGTTGGACATAGGCCACCCCCAATAAACATACACAAATAAAGCACACAGCACAAGTACAGAAAAAAAAAAGACCGGTTGCACTCCGGGAGTGCCGGCAGAAGTGAAAACTTGAATATTAACGTTGTGCATTTTTGATATTTTGGAATGGTTAGGGAATCATTTTGCACGAATTGCTTTAATTATCAGTATAAAAGTACTATCATTTATGTGGTAGAATACAATATTTATTTATAGCGCTATCGTACACAAACATGACAACCGCGACGTAGAAAGAGAGGGGGATACTTCCTCTCCTACGCCGCGCCGCCGGCTGTCTACTCTCCATCCGTCTTACGAATTTTCGATCAGGTCACGTGTCCTGACGCGAGTTTAACATGTTTTACCCATTACAAAAAAGTGTACAACGCCGCTAAAGAAGTTTTCACTTCAAAAGTCCACTGCTCGAGATGGGCCTCCCCAAGCACCTCCACTTCGATCGGTTCTGTTCTTCTCGCAATCAACAAAAATAATTCTGTAAAGACATGTTTCTTTTACGGTGGCGAATCATATTTTAATCAACATGGAATTAAAACAAAGAACAAATATAACACAAAACAATAACAAAGAACGATATGCAAAGAATAATATTTGGTCCGTGCGGGAATCGAACCCGCGACACGCTGCGCAGCAGTCAATCGCTTAACCACTGCGCCAACCGTGCCGTCAAATGAAACCGCGATGCTCATAAACGATAGCAATCCATAGATTACACATCAACATTCCTTATCGATGAGCATGATACTTACATTCTACCAGACCTCTATAACTTGAAGGGAAAGTAATTATCGACAATTTCACGCCCTCAGTTTCGCTCACGTTGATAGTGTTCTTAACCCTACAGAGCATAGTGTCCCACATATGGAACATACCGAAAAATGTCTTACATTTCAAAAATCGATTTAAGTAGCGTAATCTAGTGTTGACATGATTAACTATTATGTATTTCAGTTTCGAATTTAGTACCACATTTTTGGATAAATCTGAATAAACATTTAACTATTTATGTTTTCTTCAAATCGGTAGGTATGCACTTTGAATACGATTAACGAGCGGCGTATTTATAGCAAAAAAAAATTATAAAATTGAATCGTTTCAGTGTGGAAATAATTAGTAGTAGTAAGTTCATGTTCATATTTGTCATTTTACGTGTAATCTTGTGATTTCATTGATACTACGTAACATAAATTCACATTATAATGCGTGATGTGCCATATATTGGTCATACACAAAAACATACGTTTCTATCGCGTTATGATTCTTGTAAATATATTTACGAGAAATTAAAACTATGTTATTTTTCGAGATAAAAATAATGTAACCTATTATATTGTTCTTTGGAGCATACTTACTACACGTGGAAACTTGTAACTGGCCTTATTTTTGTATAATTTTATTACTTTCTGTATCTGTTTAGCTGTAGGTTTTCCTAAAAAATAAATAAATATTTAGCTGTGCCAAGCTGAAATCTCTTCATTAATGGAAGCAATCAATAACAAACAAAGAAATACACTTTCGTTTTTATAAGGAGTGTAAGGACAGACAGATGCCCACAATATCTAATAAAACAGAAATAGCAAGATGAGAAAATGCACTTACGCCACTTTCGTCGATACGCAGCGCTTGGTAACACTGATGAGATGCGGCGATAATGTTCTTTTACTTCCCTCTGCATGTCATGCGTTGAGTGTAGAAAGTTGGTACACACTCATCTAATAGTGATATCACTTCATTTGCAGCCGATGTTATCGTTATTTATGGGTTAATTTATATGGTAATTAGGTATTGTTAAGTTTATGTAAGTGACGTAGGTATCTGCCATGGTATGCGTCCTACTCTTTACAAAGTCTTTCCAGTTAGTTAGTTATCTGTCTTCGGAAGAGGTGTGTGTTTCACAGCGCTTGGATAGCAATAGCCTTTATCGAACTTCTTAGGTACCTTTTTCGTCTTATCAATCATCATCATCTGCCTAGCCTGTTCCCAACTATGTTGGGTTCAGCTTCCAGTCTAACCCGATGCAGATGAATCCCAGTATTTAACATGGAGCAGTCGCTCCATGGTAAATACTGATAGGCAGTCGCCTATCTGACCTCCACAACCCAGTTACTGGGTAATACGATACCTCTTGGTAAGACTGGTTGTCAGACTTTCGGGCTACTGACGACCCGTAACGACTGTCAATGATGCACGAATGACTGCCGGGACCAACGGCTTAACGTGCTTTCCGAGGCATGGAGGGATTTTGATATGTGAAGATGGTCACCCATCCACGGACCAACCGCGGCAAGCGTAGCTTAACCTGATCGATCGACCCGTGCGGCTGTTATTACTTAGCCACAAGCCCCTCAATTCGTCTTTTTAATCATTAACCAAAAAATTATAGGAACTTCCTACACCTTCGAAATTTTATTGAAATCAAGAATGTCATAGGGTGGGTACCTATTTTCCATTCAAGTAAATACGTATAAGTAGTCCCCAGCACTCCTGTTCAAAACAGGAGCAAACCCTTTTAGGACATCGTTAAAATAGATCCTATGGAAATGGCAAGTACCTCAAGCATCATTAGTTTATTACCTTCACCTTATGTAACTGTCACAACCAAAAACAGATATTATTATGATTCCGTATGGGCAAATGATCTGCAATTATTTGCCTACACAAAATAGTCGTCATTAAACTGATTTTGGACAGGTTTGACCGGAACGAATCGACTCGGCGTTGGAAATGGATAGAGGCGGCCTTTTAATTTCCTTTCATGTATTTTGTATGTGGGAGGCCTTCGTTCAATGATGGGTGTATTCATTTAAGTATTTCAATGACATCACGTCAACGCCGGCAGTCACTGAAAACCAGCGCTGTGGCTCTGTCTCGCATGGGGTCTTAGCATTATGTTGAGCGATGGCCGTTTTGTGTGGATGTGGCGCATATCTTCCCCGACTTGTTATTTTTTCTATCTGTGCTCTTTGTCTGCCTCAAGTTTACCGCAAATAAACGTATTTTATCTCTTTCTTTTCTTTTATATAGACACGAGAAAATAGGTTACATTATAAGCATTGATAAACGCCAAGTTTTATTGACATTAGCCGTGCGATTCTGTAACCATCCCACCGTGAAAGCTTGGGTGAAGTGAGCGTGGAGTGAGCAATCATTCGATAGGGATTAACACTATTAACTGCTCACTTCACTTATGATTTTACGGTGAGATTTTTACAGAATCGACCGGCAGTAATTGCTAAATCATCGTAACGGAAATCTAAATGCTACAAAGCCAGATTTCTGCTCATCTTCACAACAATCTCGCATTGCTAAAGAAAACTAAACCATGGAATTTGACACCAACACTACTTAACCCTAAAAAAAACCGTGAAGTAACCAACGATTATATAAAAACGACGCGTGTTTGCAATAAACATCTGATTCTATTTAAGAGAAATTTCTTTTTTTTTCGCGAAACGAATGCGGTTGACCGGCTCGGAAGCTATTATCAAGTTTTTATGATAGAGTTACTGAACCAGTAAGTAACTGTTGCACAACACTATTTGCTGTGTTTATTGCTTATCACTACTAGTTACTGTTAAGTAGTGCCTTGTTTTCGTGGCTCGCAGTTTTCTGGAACCCACTTTTGAGCACCAAGTTGTGGGTCCAAGCTTGCAGAGGAAAAACGGCATTTTGTGATTTGGGGTAGGTTTACACTACGATATTGATGACGATCTGATTGCTTATATAATACTTGTACCGAACTGTCCAGTTGGCAATAAGATTTTCCAATGTCAAAATTTAATTGACTTCTATTAACTATGTAAGTGATATAATTACTTGTAGGAGCAATTTAATTTTCTAAATGCACCTATCCCGGTCCCAAGTACCCTGCAATAAGAATCATTATTGTTTACTCCAGGCCCTATTGCGAATGTCCACAAATTATTTGTAGACATAACCATTCATCAAAGATTGTGTTTATAACAGCTCAATCAAAAAAAAAAAAGAATAATCATTAATTATATTATTTATTGAGGTCAAAGAATTCTGAAATAAACTGCGCGATAATATATGTTTTTGCTTTTGGTCCATTCTATGATGAATTACTTTTCCATCGTAATAAATAAATCAACCTTTCATCAATCCATCCCTTTCTCCACGACACCGAAGTATAAAACATTGATTTGCATAACAACTTACATAAAGGGCGAGCAAGTTCTCAGCTGCCGGACACCAGATATCGACTTAGGTTCAATGTCCTGATGCACTGCCACCGATGCAGTGCCATTGCCTTTATTATAATGGAAACATGTTCCTTCTTGAATGTAAATGCAGTTTGGAGGAGTCTATAAGGATATTTTGATAGAAGTGTGGGCGTGAAGAGAGTTTTGTTGATGCATAATTTTTATTTTACTACGACAAAGTAAAAGCGTGTTATGAAATTCAATGGATACGAGTATATTATGTTGTATGACAGGTTGGTGCCTCATTCAGGTATATCTTGATTAATTGCACTGCTATTGATTTTGGCTGATTCTGAATCCAGACCCATCATAATGAAGATAAACGTCGCAAAAAAACAAATTAAAAAAACACGTTGTGTGTGTTTTTCAATTTGTTGTTTTTTCATAGCCTCTTTGAGTTTATTATCTCTTGCATTTATAACTTTTGCGCGAAATAATGGTCTACTTGCAAAAGTTAGTTCGACCGACACTTATTTTCTTTGCACCCCAAGTTACAACGCGAAATTAGTGCCCTGAAACTATGTCGTTACTGGTTGGTACTGCGAGCCATTCAAAATGTAGATAAGCAAATACAATACTGACCCAAAACTGGATCATGCTAGGTCAAGTTCACCCATTACTTGTCAAGCTATTGTTTCACGACACTAAAGTTTCGCAATCTTATTTAAAGCCGGGTCAGTAGATTCTCTGCATAGAACAGTGTGTGTGGCAAGACATAGAGATTGTTTAAGGGCAAAATAGTATAGTGTACCTACAGGCTTTTATGGTGAAGAATTCAATAATTGTATGATGCAAATGTGAGATACACAACAGCCAGAAACATTACCTATTTTGCTATCATAAACCGTCGAACCGTTATACTAATCTACAAAAGTTTTCTCATTATAATATCCATGAGATTACAATACCTATGTTTATTGATCAAGAGGAAGCCCACTCGAATTCCAATCAATGGGTTGATAACACGATTTCATACGGCTTCATTTTCTAAACCATATGACCTATGGTAATTTTCACCGTTCCCCACTAGTTCTTATAAATACTCACCTAGGTCAATAAAAGCTACCATAACCCCCTGTGCATAACTGATAGTTCAGTGTCCGTGCTCAGCAGAGCATTGTCTGCATAACAGCGGAATGTTGAGCGTCGCGTTTTCTTGCTCCTTCTTTCCAGATTACCTCACCTTTGAAAGACTTCCTTAATGGAAACTTTCTCCTATGGTTCCTGGAAAGATTCACCCAGGTCAATGAAAGCCACCATCAACCCTTGTGCATATCTCACAGTTCAGCGTCCGTGCTCAGCAGAGCATTGTCTGCATCACAGCGGAATGCTGAGCGTCGCGTTTTCTTGCTCATCCTCGCAGATTGCCGACACGCGCCGCGGAACAACGGAATACTTGCAACTACAAGCGCTCACGCAACACTGCCATAGAGCAAACAAATGCAGAATGTAAACTTATCTCAATGCTGTAAAAAGCAGTTGCTATAGTAGCAATGCAGTGGTGGCCCAGTTGTAACGACCGCAACTTACGAGTTGTAGGTCGTGGGTTCGAACCTAGGCTGGCACATTACTTTGTGCGAATTATTTCATCAACACTGCTCTCAAAACAGTGAAGGAAAAGATCGTAAGGAAACAGGCTTGAACCAAAAATTTCAAAGATTTATGTGACATCCGACAACCCGCTTTGGGCCCGCGTGGTGACACTCTCACAAAGAGGAGGCCGTTTTCCCAGCAGAGCGAACACTATAGACTGATTATAATAGTAGCAATGCTAAAACCTGCCATAGTACACCCAATGTAAACTCAATACTCAATACTCAATATTTCTGCATTTATGTGAATATACATAATAAAGAGCATTATATTCTATTCCTGAGGTTGAAAAGAGGAAAGTACTTGTTTTAGAAAATGGAATCATGGACTTGTTTGTTGAAATGAATCTTACCAATATTTATTTCGGGGTTACCAAGACAAGTTGTCCGGAATTATTCAAATTGCAATCTTGCCGCGTGATTTTATTTTAATAACGGATTATTCGAGTTCGATACTAGTCCAGTAATTTCAAAAAACCCCATTGACTACAACGAAAGAATTGTGTCACAAAAGATTTATTTATTAATACATCTTATTTTTCTTTTGTTAGCCTACTGTACGTATTATTCTGTGATGGCTGTGACATTTTATTGTGGAAATGGATTTGTAGTGGTTAATTATAGGGATAAATTACGATATTTTTCCGGTAAACAAGAAAGTGCGAAAGTGGTTAAGAATCGGTGGAGTATAAATAGAATTGAATAGCAAAATGTTTGGATTTAAGACAAGAAAGGAGATAAAATTATTAGGTGGATTGTTTAAAGTGATAATTGAGTCAGTTTACTAAATATAAGAAGGTTAGTATCTCAATTCTATCATATCGCTCATCCAATAGAACAACGACGTAATTACGAAAATAATAGTAATAATAATTTATTTATTAATTTGACAACACTGGTCCAATGGTTAGTACAGCAATAACTTATCAACTAAGGGTTAGTAATTAAATTAAATTTAAAATCAAATCAAAATAAAAAAATAATGAAATTAGTAAAAATAATCAAAATAAAATAATCAAAAATAAAAACAGTTTCTATTCACCCTGCCGCACGAGCAACCGGACAGCGTGTCTAAATATTGGTGCATCGTGTTTTTCAGCTAGAAAATGTTTTCTTGAGTTTTCTCGAGTTTTGTCATGAAATAATTACAAATTATTATTGATATTAATTTAGCTATTTTAGCATAATCATTGGAAATATATCGTATTTTCAATTTCAAACTTTTAAAACGTTCTCCTGAAAAATAGTTAACACGTAATTACGTCATTGTTCTATTGGATGTACAAAAGTAACCCTTGTCCACCCCTTTCTGGGACTGAAGTCGTGAGTTCGTGACCGATGAAGTAAGATTTCTTTTTTTGGGATGCATGATGAAGCCTCCTCGTGTAACGCAGTTTGTTCCACCAGGTACTCAACTGAACCGAGCGCTCGGCGTATCCTGGACAGTCACTCGCAACACCTTATTTGACTGGCCAATTCTTCCCTTGCGATGGTAGGGCTAACGCCCGCCTGGTTTGCGACCACCCTCCCACCGGCAGCTTGCTGTGTTTCGTCGATGCTTGAGAGTTCCAATGCTTTAGGCATCTTCTGGGCACGCTCGTTTCATTATAGACCTCATCCATCGCTTTCCATCAGGCGTGATCGAGGTCAAAAGCGAGGATAGTGAATTTTAATATCAAAACGAGGCGCTTAGTTCCGATCTCTATTAAAAGCTCAAGGGTTTAAGCCTGCCTACTGGGCATCAATTTGCCTTCATTTTCACGTCTTTAAGGCTGTTACGCGAAGGATGACATCTTGGAACCTATAATTAATGACCAAACACAGCTTTTTATAATCGACGTCGTCTCTACCAGGAAACCTGACCGACGCCGGTTGCAAACTGTTGCAGCATTTTATTGATTTGGTGAAGAGAGAAAATGCTACCAAGTGAGCATCTTCCCGCAGGGTCTAACCTTACGTGGTTCACTTGGAAGTCTATGAATCGTCTCTGAAGTCTACAACCTCGTAAAGTGGGGTTACCTAGATGGAACGACAGCAGGCTGTGGTTGTGGAGCTGTCGCAAGCCATGCTCCATCTTCTATCTTGCCCTTTATTCCCCCAAAAAATGCAGCCAAAGGGACCTCTGCGCTGCCACCGTCGACACAGTAGAACTGACGAATTTTGGGCCAACAACAATTAATATCAAAAGGCAGTTGTGATCAAGTCTACTTCCTCATCATCTGCCTAGCCTTTTCCCAACTATGTTGGGGTCTGCTTCCGGTCTAACCGGATGCAGCTGAATATACTGGTATTCAGCTGCATTCGGTTAGACTGGAAGCCAACCCTAGTACTTTACATGGAGCGACTGCATTTCTGACCTCCGCAACTCAGTTACTGGGTAATACGATACTCTGGTAAGACCGGTGCGGTGATCAGACTTTTGGGCTACCTACTGACAACCCATAACGACTGTCGAAGATACACGAAAGACAGCCCGGACCAACGGCTTAACGTGCTTTCCGAGGTACGGAGGAGTCTTGGTACCATGTGAAGGTCGCCCATCCACGGACCAACCGCGGCAAGCGTAGCTTAACCTGATCGATCGACCTGTGCGGCTGTTATTACTTAGCCACAACCCCCTCCCAGTCCCACCCTCAAGTTTACTTCCTCATTGAGGAGAATTATTCTTTGTTCTGCATTCTCAGACTAATATTTTTATTATAATTATTCATTAATTATCAGTAAGTAATTGACAACGATACTGCTCTATTACCATACCAGTCTAAAATCAAATTAGGCTTCTTTTCAGACCACACATTACAATACAATTAGACAGTTTGAACTTTTCAAATCAAATTCAAAATGGCGGCGACCTACAGAATTGAGACACACAGACACACCTATTATGCATAACAATGAAAATTATTAATAGTTCAATAATACTGGTACAAAAATATTGGTGTCGTAATTCAGATCAAGTCGTGACTGGTTCATATGTATATTATTGTTTCGGTATGTGATCTAGGATCTATGAAGGTTAGTGGTACTAGTGTCTTCTTTGTGCTGTATCCTAGAAAGCCAAAAAACAGACCCCCAAAGAGTATGAACCTCTTCGGGTGCTCGCATAAAGAAGCAGAGGGTAGGTCGTTACCGATCGTTGCGGATAAAATAGTCCCGTGTTAACTTATGCGCTAACACATAAAGAAACAGCTAAAGCACGTACCTAACCGTTCCCGTACAACAATCTGCTTGAATCTGAGGGTCTACTCCCTAAGCACGAAATCCGTACTTTCCAAAGTTACGGGCGTTGTATGCATTTAGATTTTGTATGTCATACAAAATCTAAATGCAGTCATGCTCGCTATTAGCTCGTAATATTTTAATGAAGTCTTTAGCTGTTCTCATATATACTTACATAGCTCGTTTCAAAAACAGAAGAAGCAAACTCTTTGTGCACGTGATTTTATGTAGATCTATTTTATTTTTCTTATTAATTTACCTTTTTGTATGCACGTGTACTCGTGACAAATAAACCTATTTCTCTTTCTTTCGTGTAAAGAATAGCCTACGATGCGTATCTAATGTTCTAACACCTACCAACTTTAACGTCTAGGTTCTATAGTCCATTATTCGCCTTCGTATTCACGCTGCAGCGAAAGATGATAAGGAAATATGGCCACGCTTGCCAAACTCAGTGTATTGTTTATACATTTTATTACCTTTTTACATAACCGCAAAGGAAGGAACACAATCGATTTATAATTTATCTTCATACACCGTTATTTCACAAACGTCAGTTTACAATCAAAATTGCTTTCATTCAGCAATCGTGCTTGAAATAATTATATATTATGTATATGCAATTTATTTGCACGAAACTGAAGTGCAGAACAGTATTCAAGTTAATCGAAGTTAATAAAACATTAACGGAGTAGATAGGTTTAAATTTCGTGGCTAATTAGGGATGTCGCGAATCTAAATTTGCTAGAATACCTATAATATTAATGCTCTTGTACCTAGAATAGGTAAAACCTATTAAAACGGATTTTGCTGTAAACTTATGTTATTGGCTGTTGCATATCCGTAGGAAAATGAGAACAATATCTCTCTCTCTCTCTCTTCTCTAATCTCTCTCTTCTCTAATCTCTCTCTTCTCTAATCTCTCTCTTCTCTAATCTCTTTCTTCTCTAATCTCTCTCTTCTCTAATCTCTCTCTTCTCTAATCTCTCTCTTCTCTAATCTCTCTCTTCTCTAATCTCTCTCTTGAACTCTCTTGATTGGCTTTTTAGAAACCAGGGCAGGCTGTACTTGCGGTTGTGGTTTTCTCATTGGGAACACTCCGTGGGACACGTAGGGTTCTAAGAGTCAGGACAGTATTTTAACAAGTTAGCCAGAAAATAAATTTATTCCGCCCGTTTTCACGTTTAAAAATTATTGCACGTTGGATTTTCAAATCTCGGCGCCGAGCCAACCGTTGAAAATGAAACGGTGCGCTTTTGTTTAGGTGATGCCCAGTTTTAGTCAAAGTGGGCATTAGTCTAAGGTTAGGCTATGTGTAAGTTAATGACTTAGTGTAACTTACGGAACAGTTGCTACCTACCTACGTATTCAGATAGACGCTTGGCAGACAGCGTTTAGTGAAGTTTTTTATTCAACGTGCCTTTACATAAAAACTTCAAGTAAAAACGTACGGCAACCTTTTGTTTAATAGAGCTTATCAGTGGATAAGTAACCGTTAATTTTGTGGTCCTAATTTCACACTCAATTAATCATTAATTACGTAGTGATTCAGGGTTGGCTACCCGACATTTCCCTTTTATTTCAGGAATTTTAAAATGCTGTAAGAAAGAAAGTTGCAATATGGAGTTGAGTGCATACAAAATAGTATTACTACATTTACAAATAAATATGGTTTCAAAAGATATAAAATCTGTATTTGCATTTTTGTATAAAAAGCATTCTGCCCTTGAAAGAATGCTTTTTATACAAAAAGTTTATCATGCTGGTTCTGGACGATTTATGAAGTAAACTACGAAATGTAGACAATCCAGTATTATTTAAGCGACAGTCTTAACACACGTTTGCAACATTTGTTTGAATACGCCTAAGTAAATATAAAAAGCAATTATTAAGTATGTACTGGGCTATTTTAAGTTATTTTATTTGCAACATTAGCATCGGCAATTAAAGTTGAATGGAAATCATGTCTGTAGTATGTGTTGTAAGACTTGTAACTTGTCAGTATTGTAACTGAGGTTTCTACATACGGCGAAGTAAGACCAAGGAGTGAAATAGATAGTTCAAGCTTCGCTTAGCTTCATTTCCAATTAAGAGCCATTTCCCCCGTCCGTGATAGGTACCAATTTCTGTTGAATTTTAATATATACGTTACCAACGTATATAGATACGTGTAGTTCCGACGTCCGCAAACAATCCGAACTTATTGGGATTTTAAAACACTTTCTTGCATTGAAAATTAAAAATGAAAATAGAAAAATTAATTAACTAAAAATTATTCATCGCACTCCAAAGAGGACTTCACGAATGCGATATCACCGGAACTCAACCTATTTGGCCACGACAACGATCATACATTTACGTACGATAAAAATTCGCGTCCAAAGTGCGCGCGGCCTAACAAGTTTAGGCGAGGCCCTAGGAGCTTCGCAAATGGAATTAAAAGAAAAAAATGGTTTCGAAGTCTTTAAAAAACTGAGAATTAAATTTATTGGTTAGAAAATCAATGCTGGAACCTTGTTATGATCTAAGGCTGATGCCAAGCATGTTTTTATGCCAGTCAGCAAGGCTGACTGCCCAAGGTTCATTATCGCTACCCAAGAAGTTTATTTTCATACACCACTCAAAGAGTATCTATAGGATATCATTACAAAAGAGTTGCAGCTACTCCAAAACTAAATTTTTACGTAATAGAGAGTAATGTAAGGCGTCGTTAACACAAACAATGGTTTGAAATTCGCAATAAACAGATTATTTGATTATTTAACAAAGAAAGAAGGGATCTGTATTGTCTGTTGAGGTAATTTTCTACTCATCGTTAACGCTTGCTTAACATTCTTGGTTTATTAGTGAACGCATTCAATAATGAACCAGTATTTAAAAATTATTTTACGTAAACAAGGTATCCCATTGATCCAATCTTGATCTTTGTCTTGCAATCCGTAAGTTTTACTTATTGATATATGGGCAAATCACACTATCACACTTAATATATTAAAGGCGAAAGTTTGTATGTTTGTTACTTCTTGACGTACAAAACGGCTGGACCAATTTAGATGAAATTAGACACACAGATAGTTTATAACCAGGATTAACACATGGGATATTTTTTATCTCGATGTTCCCACGCGATCGACACGTATGCGGTTAAAACCACGGGGCACTGCTAATCGTTCTACAACTTTAGCATAACATCATGCCTGCAATCCCAGAGGGGTTGGGTAGAGGTATACCTAAGTAGCTTCACACCCACATTTTGCCAGCTATGTTTGAGTCCCATGTAATAATAATAATAATAATAATATTCCACAACTTTCACACAACGCCATCTAGTCCCAAACTAAGCAGAGCTTGTGCTATGAGTACTAGACGACTGATAAACATACATATATATTTCTAAATACATACATATTATAGATAAATTACACTATTATTTAATTATTTATAATAGGGAGCGAGCCTATTGCCATGAACCGGGCACACATCCAGGCTCCGGGCTGCAACTTAGAAATTCTTGATGAAAAACCCAATAAAATATTGCCCGACCCGGGAATCGAACCCAGGACCTCACGCTCAGCAGTAGCGCTTGCGACCACTAGATCGACGAGGCAGTCTATAACTTTATATGCTGTAAATCTCATTTTTGGTTTTATGATTGTTCGATATTATAAATTTATTTTCAGCTAACACACGTAATTTTCGAATTTCCTAGTGTGCGAGGGTGGTTACAAAAATACACTACTGCTACTTGTGTTCACATCTCTACTTCTTCTTCTTCTTCTTTTTACTTCTTATTATTATTCTTCTTCAATAACTTTTATTTTTAGACCACTTTTACAATTGCATAATATTTTGCGAGTCTATTTTATTATTTTCACTTTCAATCTCCGCTCCTCTAGCAGTACAGCCCCGTCTCAACGTGGTATCACGTTTTTAATTATCATGTAGTTAATTACACATTACAATTGATATGTTCAAAATGCGGCTAATAAGACCTCGGCTTCAAGGTCAAAGGTACTAAGAATATGGTCGTTATGTTACACATTATTGTTATGATGCGTTCGTTCGTTGTATATTCTGAATGATATTCTAGTGAGACAAAGGGGAAGGTCGTGAAATAGTTCTTTGTTGGCGAATTAAATATCAGTTTTGGACTTTAGACATTTCGAAACTGTTTTTGACTAATCAATTCTAAAACATGATTCTTTTTTCCGTCTTAATTTTTGTAGAATTTTTCAATTAGATTTGTTTAAAATTGCATACCCGGATATACAATATTGAACAAATTTTTAAATTGTATAGTAAAATGCGTAACACAGAAATCACAAATATGTATGAGTTACAATATTGCAGAGTTGTCACTACAATTTACACATTTAAGTATAAAGCTTTTCCTTTATAATTGTGTAATTAGAGTTTTGTTTTAGACGCACTTACATAAGATTTACAAATTTGTAAGCTGTAACTAGTAAATTGTGATTGAAAGTCAAGTGGTATAAAGCCTACTCAAACCAATTCAAAATTTCTCGTTTTTATGACCTCTACTTTTTGAGAGGGCTAGCCGTCCGCCATACTATTTCTAATTTACTTTCTTTTCTTCCAGAAGAAAAATACAACCGTTCCCGCTTTCCCTTCTTATAAGGAATGAGATAGAAAAGAGGTAGAGGAGAGGGAGGGGAGGGGGGGGGTCTGTGAAAGGGTTGTGACTCCAAAAATCTGCTCGAAATCTGCTCGTGTTCTACTGAAAAACCCATTTATGGAGTCTTGACATGTAACTCTAACTAATATACTTGTACCATTTAAAAGGTAACTCACATATTATTCTGCTCGACAGTAGCATTTTATATAAATATGTAACATCAATCATTACAATTACAACTATATGCGGCCTTCAACCGGTCACGGTTAATTTTAGCTAGCCGGACAACTAAATTATGGTAGATACGAGTATGCTGTGTTTCCGCCATCCGTGTGTGAATATAGGGATATATCATAAGTTTACTTATAGTATGTATGTATAATGAAGCTGAACAGTTTGTTTCTTTAACGCGCTTATCTCTGGAACTACCCGTCGGTTTTGAAAAATTATTTTAGCATTTTATAGCCCAATTCTTGCGGAAGCTTATAGGCTATTTCACATCTCACTAGGATCCTCAGAAGCCGAGCAAAAATATAAAAAAAGTTAAAGTCAAAGTCAAAGTCAAAGTATTTATTCGTGTGCTTTTTGGTAATATAGCAGGTCTTACAGTTAATTTATGGAAACTCAAAAAGCTACCCATTGGGCATACACTATTTAACAATATAAGAATTTAAAATTTATAGGGTATACAAAACAAAAATGTCAAAATTTAGATTACAATATTACAAAGTAAGTTAGAAAGAACGCTAAGCCTAAAAGGAATTCTATGTCGAATGCGCTGTGAAGAGGTGGGTCATAGGAATAAGTATTTTGGGGGTTCAAGAATGATTTTAATTTGGTAGCTCATAGCATTTCCACAATCCACAGAGAGGGAGGCATTTGCACTGCAGTGGAACAATACTGCCTAGAAAGACAGACATGGAAAGACGAAAGCTTATCTCGATTCGTCGTTACGTGATGTTTGGTAACCCTAAATACTGCTCCAGCGCACTAAAGACAATGACTTATAACTGTCCTCTAAAATTACCAAAATATCTACGCTTTAAGCGTAACAAACTACTGTCATGTCTTGATTGTTATCTTAGCATTTTTTTGAAAGTTTACAATGAACAAGTAACTTTTTCTGCATATTTACTTTGTTTATATCTAAAAATGACTAAAAGAGTAGCATAATAATCAGCATAGAAGGTTCCCACTGCTGGGACACAGACCTTCTCTCTGTAGGAGGGCATGGGCCGAAATCCACCTCGGGGGCCAAGTGCGGATTGGTGGATGTCACATGTCTTCGACTTTTTGGTTCTAGGACATGCCGGTTTCCTCACGATGTTTTCATTCAAAAAATTCAAAGACATGTGAGTCTTCGAATTTTTAGTCTTTGTTCACCGTTTCTGAGAACAAATATGACAAAATGAATTACACAAAAGAAAGCGCCGGCCAGGGAAAGAAATGGGACTGAATGATAGCGTGACTGTTGACCGGGAGGAAGGAAGATGACAACGTGTTGCGCCGACCCCAAGTAACATGTGACAAGGGCAGGAAGACGATGACTTTGATTTTATCTACTTGCTTGTGATTTCCTTTTATTTGTTACTTTTATCACCTAAGTACTTACCTATAGGTACCGTCAGCCATATTGGTTTGGTATCGTGTTACTCAGTAAGTGAGCTGTGGAGGTCAGATAGGCAGTCGCTCCATGTAAAGTACTAGTATTCAGCTGCATCCGGCTATAGTAGAAGCCAACTCCAACATTTTTGGGAAAAGGCTAGGCAGATGATCACCTCATTACTCCCATTTTGGAAGAAAACCGAACATTCTATTGTAGGTTTAATTTCATTACACCAACAAAACACAATCACCCAATTCACCCACCATGAGCGTGGTGGAAAGTGTGGCAACATTGCGGAACATTGTTAATATTCATGATGTTGCTAATGTAAGCCCAGTGTTGCCAGTGTTACGTTTTGTGCGGCTAAATGTTAGATGGGAAGAGATTAGCCGATACATAGCACGGTCTAGACTGTGAATAGCAGAGTAATTTTGTAAATGAAGAGATACCGCAAATAACACGTATGCTTTGACCGTTTTATTATTGCAAAGTTTTATGGGATCACTCAAAATGCACACTGTGGTCTTTATTGAAGCTTAAAATATGCTTTCAACATCTAGAATCGTTTTCTAACTTTCTCTTCAGAACCTTTTCAAAGGATCCATTAATTTGCCTAGCCTTTTGTCAACTATATTGTGGTCGGCTTCCAGCCTAATTGGATGCAGCTGAATATGAGTGTAGAACACTGAACAATGGAGCGACTGCCTATCTGACCAAAGGATCACTCAGGTTTTAATGAACTCAAGCTATCGTAGTCCAATGCTGGACTCTCTCTTCTCTCAAGTTGCTCTACAGAATCAGGTTCTCCACCTTCTGCACCTATCATACCCTCGCCGCCATTTTTATCTTCAGTTCGGCAGAAAACAAATGATTGACCACGTTATACTGTGTTATTTAAATGCAATTCCTTGCTAATGACTCAGTAGACAAATTGTTTACCAAATTGAAATCGAATGATTGATTTAAAAACCAATACAAGCTACAATTTAAATTGAAAACTCATTGTCATAACACTACGCAAGTATGACCGACATTTTTAATTGGCTGTGCAATGCATAGGAAGGCTAATTGAAGAAAGCATTGCGTTGTATAGCATTCGACCAATTACATGTGGTTATCAAACCATAGCGGTGTGCAATTGCTAATAGTCATCGCAACCTGGCAAGCATGGTTAATTTTGGTTACGGAACTTTTGAGGTTTCATAGGGTTTTTAACAAAAGGGTCAGAGAGATTAATGATGTAACTAATAAAACTGAAGTTTCTTTGTTTGTTTTAGCGTGCTAATCTCTGAACCTACCGGTCGATTTTGATAATTTTTTTTTTTTATTCAACAGCCCAATTGTTGAGGAAAGTCGTAGGCTATTTAACATCACGCTTATGTCGTTTATGAGCCGAGCAAAAAGAAAAAAAAATCAGAAATATCGCTAAGTGAAAACGAACTGTCCGCTGTCCGCTGAACGACGTATCGCATCACCGGTCGGGAGAAAAATAAATTCACGTTGGCATCGGCATCGGCAGGTCGGGAGAAAAATAAATTCACGTTGACGAAATCGCGGGCAGAAGCTATAATAGTATTTTTATAAAAATTTAAACTAGTGTCCATGGAGTTTCTTGCCCATTCTTCTCCATAGAAACCTACTACACTTTGAAATGGGCAACTAGCTTCATCTCTCTGAATGACCGACTCCTTCGACCATTCAAAAGTGCCTGTAAATAGTATAATTAAAATAAATGCTGTAGGTAAGTTTGATTTGAGAGATGTGGAGGGTTGGGTTCTGCTGCATTTTGTAAAAGTTAAGTGGATGCATTGTGAAGAGACAGATCGCTAATGGATGATTTCCTATTGGTGACCGGTGATTCTCTTTTCTTAGAAGAAAGAATAATTACTTGTACCTAGACCGACGCCGGAATGCGTTGAGCCCTCTGTTACCTTCATCCTTTCAGCGGCTATAAAAGACAACGTTTTAACCCTTAGCCAGGCAGTGGTCACATAGCGACCACATGGATTTTTATTTTTTTGTGACGAGCCGATTTCTGAGATTCATTACAGTGAGTAGTCTAACCCATAAAAGCTGCGTAGATAACATGTAGGACAGTGGCCACATACAGACCACATGTCTGCATGGGTAGCAGGTCATATAGACATCACAGGCATTTTTTTTTTTCAAAAACAGAAAAAACAAAAACAAGAAATTATATTTGTTATAACCCTGTAATCTACCAATATCATTTTTCAAAAGAAAAAAAATGGCTAGGCCTGGTTAAGGGTTAAAATCATAATAGCTGTATGAAGAAACGAATCAAGAAATTATAGGGACAGAGTACCATGCGCGTATACCCAATACAATCCCATTACAATAGCAACGTTGTCTACTAAATAATCAATAATTCTCAGCTAGCCCGAAGCTCAATGTGGAAGCAATTCCCTTTCAATAATTTATAGCAAACAGTCGGTAGGTGTGGTCCTCCGCCAAACGTTTTATTAAGGCTGTTTCAGATTGATCGCGCAATCGTTATTGCTGCGGGCTAAAGGTACAAGTGGCTAGCTGGTATAACAGATGTCAACAGGTACAAGTTCGGCATATAATTTTTAGGCACGTACTCATCAAGGGTTTGGTTGGGTTTCCGGATACCGCAGTCTTAGGAAACTCTAGCTTTAGAGTAATGCTTTACTTTAAAAAAATACAGGAACTTCACTTAAAAAGATTATTGAATGAATGAAGATTATTGAAGGGAGAGCCAAGTCAAAAAGGATCCCACACAGTTGGTCTAAACTTTGAATGTCGCGATTATATTGTGCAGAATTCAGTTCACATAGTTAAGATATCAACATCTTAAGGCAAGATCATCATCAACACGTAAGTTTTGTTTTAGTTTTGGTTTATTTTTTTTTGTATGTATTGTTTTTTCTATGGGCTAAGTTGCATGAAATAAAAAAATAAATTTACTTGGACTATTTAAACACTACACTAAGAACTCTCTCAGTTTTCAACTTGCGCCTTAATAGATAGCCTCAATATATAATTATTTGCGGTATTAATGTATGTATTTGTAATAATATAGAAACTTTCATTTCTAACTGGTTTGTTCTCGCTACAGAAATTATAACTAAAGATATTTTCTAACTTTTCACTTTGAGTACCTAACTACTAATGAAATAAATAGCACTTAATTTATTTACATATAAGTGAGCAACATTATACATGATTAAGTTACAACGGTATTAAATGAATGAAAAGATCAAACAAGGTTGGCCCAAGAATGCTACCTTGTGGCACGCCGTAAAGAATGGTAAAACGTCATGAATTTGCTCTTCTATTTGGCTTGTTGTGGTCAGTTAATGTTGAAGTAGAACCTTTTTACGAGTTTCGATAAACGGGTCGGGATGGATTAGGTATACAATAATGAGAGTGAGAGCAATTGGATCGTAATCCACCTCGCAGGCCCAGTGCGGGTTGGTAGATGTCACATATCTTCGAAGTTTTGGTTCTACATGCTGGTTTCCTCACGATGTTTTTCTTCACCGATTTGAGAGCAGTGGCGATGAAATAATTTACACAAAGCGCCTGTATGGGTTTGAACCTACGACCTACTACTGGTAAATTGCGGCAGTTACCACAGGGCTACCACTGCTCCTATAAGATCACTAGCACCTACTATCCACCAAACACCACCAATCATCAGTCTGCCTGCTAAACCTGGTGATCAAGAACTCTTTTTGGTAAATTTAAGACCATGTTCAGCTGTGGGCATTAGTGATAATTATCTTTGTTGGTACTCATTAACAATATTATAGTAATATCTCTGACATGTCATAAGACCAGTAATTACAAACGCATACCTCTACATAACTATGTCGTTGAACAATACGTGATATAATGGCGTTTCTTGTCCTATATGTTTAATTGAGCTTTACAACCCCTAATTAGAAGGGTAATCTTGCAGATCGTATCAGTTTTAGTGGAATAGAATAATAGATTTAATTGCAAGTTTGCAAGAGCCTTCAAGAGTGACGACAGGTAGGTAGGTACTCAGCTTCACTATCAGCCTTAAGAGATTCCAAGAGGAGAGAAGAAACTTCAAAAGTCTTCTGGGGCACAGACGTTTCCAGACACTAGGTCTTTCAAAAAAAAAAAAAAAAGTGCCTCGATACACTAACCGGAAAACGTCAAATGCGTAAAGAGAGTCCTAAGCCCTGCTATACTTACCTATAACTCTGTTGGCCAACTCTATTGTATTAGTTGTGACCGGGTATTTAAAAATTCGATCCGGCGAGTCATATTACACACGCTAGGAAACAATAATTTCAAAGGGTCGTTATCGAAACTGATATGGAGGACTATAATGCTACAGAAATCATGACAATTAAAGAACTTGATTGATATTATAATGACAGGCTAGTCTTGTGTTGAAACAAAGAAAACATTATGTTCTTCTGTATCTTTTAAAAATAGATATTAGGTATTCAAAATGCAAAAGAAGAAAGCGTTTATAATACTTTCTTTGTAAAAGTGACTACTTTTCAGACCATTTCTCGAAAGCCTGACAAGAGTGCATTGTTTTGTTAATTAACTGTTTTGTTAAGATTTAATCCTAAGATAACTCGCTATCTTCTGATCGCTAGACTGTCTTAAGATGGATGATGACAGTTATGCAAAATAACGAATGATCTGACAAATTGTATTTTAGAAATTATTCTGTTTTAACAGCTCATTAAAATCTTGATTATGTCGGTAGTTAAATGGTTATGTAATGCCCGGTTACTAATTACCGATTGATATTAATCAAAACTCTGACATTCATAAATCATTGCCAGTATTAACACGATATTTTTCTTACGAGTAATTCCGTGCCAAATACTTAAATGTTTTCTATTTCAATAATTTAGGATCTACAACAAAAAAAATATTATTCAGAAAAGTCATAGCCTAAGAGAGTCTCACATTTTACTAGAATATAAAAATGGCATCTAATTATTAGTTTTAAAGGCAAATATCTTATTACTAGTAAACGTTAGTAGATACTTTTTAAACTATATAATCCGTCGATGGCTAGCTGGCTCTTGAGCTCTGACCCAAAAGATTGAAACATAATCGTGATTCCATTTATTAACCTAACCGCTAACACTTATTACATACATTTAAATACAAAATATTCAACGCGCGGGACCAATTAAATTAATTTATTGTCACGCTACCGTTAAATATGAAACACACGCACATACTCTTAATATTTGTACCTAAATCGAGGTTAAACTAAAACAACTTGTTTAATTCAAGTACTGCGTATCCAGTTTCTTATAATGTGTAACAAGTGGTTTGGGAGAGGTGGAGCGAATTTAGAGCTTTGGGGCACAAAACAGGCAGACGCACAGAAGGTCCGTTTTTTGCTTTTAGGCAATGAATATACCTACCGAATCTATTCGCACTACACACACACACACACACACACACACACACAACACACACAACACACACACACACACACACACAACACACACACTACCCTTAACACTTTCCTTAATTATGGAATTGATAACAATAAGCAGTGAAATCGTCCTGGTTGCCAATAACTATGAACGAGTAAACGAGTAATACGAGTAACGGGTGTTACGAGTTAATTGTCCACCATTGTGGTGCCGTTTGTGGTGTTTTTGTCCCATATTATATGGGAGACTAATCGTAAGCGTTAGTTTTACAAACTGATAAAAAATCAGACATAGACTATTGGGAGATCGAGGTAGATCTGTTATGCAAACAGAAATCTTCAAATGATACGACAAAGCTTTGTCTGCAGAGCTTAGCATGAGACACATTAACCCAAAAGAAA
Organism: Eremobia ochroleuca; assembly: GCA_949629135.1. Lineage (NCBI taxonomy): Eukaryota > Metazoa > Arthropoda > Insecta > Lepidoptera > Noctuidae > Eremobia > Eremobia ochroleuca. The sequence goes on along the minus strand of OX451401.1, from coordinate 17,266,878 downwards.
TTCGTGTAAAGGTGCAATAATTTCCGACAGTGTTTCTCAAAGGACCAGTTAAATTAACAACAGCAAATGCAACATTTTCGGGAACCGGAGGTAATAAAACGTTCGACTTTCAACTATTAGCCCAAACGTTGTCCGGACTAGGATTTCTGTACAATTTAAGTAACTGTCCCATTTAGCTTTACACAAGCAAAGGTTACGCAAGCCGAATTCTTGAAGTAAGCTAGTCGCGCTACGTGTTTGAGGTAGGTAGGTACCTGCGTTTATTGTCAAAACCTAACCTACATTCTACAAATAATTATATCGTTAGTGCGAGTTATGGTTATAACTTTACTGTAGAAAATATTTTAGGAGATTTGGAGCTTAGGATTTGAATATTCTGACTAAGATAACGGAAGTTAGTTCTAAGATAGTTTGGCAATATTGAGTAATTCAAACATTCTGTTTCTCAGATTAAATCAACGAACTGTAGGTGGTTGGTAGTGTTCAAAGAGTGCACAGATATTATGGATAAATTCTGCTAAAACATTAAGAAAATAAAGATAGTCTAAGCGCCAGTACCAATAAGATACGGAGGTATCTATACAGTTATTTATCCATTGGTAACTCCGAACATGGGGCGTGTGGCTAAGTAATAACAGCCGCACAGGTCGATCGATCAGGTTGAGCTGCGCTTGCCGCGGTTGGTCCGTGGATGGGTGACCATCTTCACATACCAAGACCCCTCCGTGCCTCGGAAAGCACGTTAAGCCGTTGGTCCCCGCTGTCATTCGTGCATCTTTGACAGTCGTTACGGGTCATTAGTAGCCCGAAAGGCTGACATCCAGTCTTACCAAGGGGTATCGTATTACCCAGTTATCGAGTTGTGGAGGTCAGATAGGCAGTCGCTGCATGTAAAATACTGGTATTCAGCTGTACTGTAGACTGGAAGCCGACCCCAACATAGTTGGGAATAGGCTAGGCTGATGATGATGCTAAGTCCGAACATGACTGTAATAATGATCATAGTTGACAGTCAGATTGGTGATTGATAAAATCAAAATCTAAAATCATTGATTCAGCACTTTTTAAACGTCAAAAGTAGATAAGACAGTCCCACAAAACGGCCGCCCTTCACCACTTCCTTGTCTCTTAGCTGAGAAAAAGTAGTTCCCGGACCGACACAGTTGGTCTTTCATAAATGATGCTACTCTGCTTCTCTTAAACAATTATCTTTAGTAGCAGCTAAACCAATGGAAAGGACTGAGCATAACTGAATATGTACTTACCTACCACAAGTTCTGGTCTTACCACCAAATTTTTTGCCGGACCTACCACACCATACAATAAGCACTGATTTCAATCACCACCTCAAACATATTCATACTCCGCTAAGTAGAAATTCATGTTTTCCTAAACAATTGGCCTTATCAAACCTCCGTGTGGAACTGTATTTATATCTATTAATCTAAGAAAAACCTAAGGTTACGTGCAATTTAACAAATCTTATGTCATTACGACAGTTACGTAATCACTGTAATTCATGTAATTGCGCGTCGCATCATGAAAACCGTTCGTTTTGACGTCGCACGCGCATCTGTCAGCGGTTGCGCTGAAGAATGATGACAGTTTAATTGGAAGCTTTGAAAATGATAATTTCACCCCAATTACTAACGGCCTAATAGTGAGAATTAGGCCGTTAGTAATTGGGGTGAATTAAAAGTATGTAGATACCTATGTAGTCTCTGGAGGAGGCTTCCAGAGACTAATTAGGTATCTACATCGCTTGCGGACTGCTTGGTTCAATCCCGCTACCAATCTTAACGTCTGCCCAATATTTTTGTATACATATTTTTTAAATAATTGCATGTATTTAGTCGAACTTCGAATAATTTCCATTTTGCTTTGCTAAACTTATTATTAGACAACACAATCTGCCTATAATGTTCCCACTGCTGGGGTACAGGCCTCTTCTCGGTGAGAGGGAGTGATATGATTTTGATCCAATCACAATTAGTGTGAATTCGGCCAGAAGGTGCTTAAGCCTCAAATTTTTCAAGTAGCGGTAGGTTATGTTATTTGTTTTTGTTATATTATTTTTTTATCTATTATTTTAATCAAAATATAATTGCAAACTAAGTAAGTATTTATATTGCTCCTTAGATTAATTTAGGCGATGTGTGTTTTTTGTTTTTGTGCTCACACCATAAATTATTATTATAAATCTATACGTGAGGATTTGTAATTGGCTTTTCGGTGACTATGGTTTCCTTTTGTGTTTGTTTTTATTAGCTGTAAGTCCTACATGTACTAAAATAAATAAATAAAAAGCCAGAAAGTTAAAAACAGGCTCATTTATTTTAAAAGTGTCTATCAGTAGAAGCCAATGTGTTTTATTAGAGAATCAGTTAAGTATTTTCCTTTCGGAACTTCATACGGAGAAGGACGGGGAGGGTTTAAGTAGTTAACAATCTGCATGGCGACTGCTAAGACGCGACACCCCCACACACATCCACAGTCTATGCGGATACTTCAGCTTATTTTCAAATTAGCATACACAGTACGTAATAACTAATTCCGAATCAAAACGCCACAATAAAGACTTCCATTTAGATTAGGAAGCATCAAAATACCTTGATGAGCAGCTTCCTACAAATTACTCTGTAACAATCAGCATTCAACCTCTATGCAGAGGTCGTCAACATACACAATGATAATATTAAAGTGTTATAAAAAATAGCCAGCACTTATGTGCAGCAGTGCATTGAAGTTTTAGCTATAAGTAGTTTTAAAACAATTGTTTGGGATGACTTTTATCGTGCTGCTTATAATATTGTTATGATTGGATTTTCTTTTTTGGTCAATCTTGATTAAACACAAAAAAATGTTTATTGTAAAATTAACTGTGACTCTAATAAAGATTTTATTAATTGATGCTAAGAAATAAAGGCCAGATTTTTCAATAGTCAGATAAAAAAAATATTGCGGTTTGACAGCTTTTGTATAGGAATTAGGGATGTCATATTTATTCTTCAGAAGTCATCTGACTATTGGAAAATCAACCCTTAGTTCCATTATTGTATTAGACAACTTTGAGTCAAAATTATGTTATTAACTATTGCTAGACCATTCGAAGATCCGAAAAGGTTAGGTTGGGCAAACCAACTTATCAAAAATTTCATGTCACAAATGATTGCATTTTTTTTTTTTGGTCTTCTATTCGCCTGAATAGTAGTGGCCCAGTAGTAACGGCCGGGACTAACAGGTTTTGGGTCGTAGGTTCGAACCCAGACAGGCGCTTTACTTTGTGTTAATTATTCCATCACCACTGCTGTCAAAACGGTAAAGGAAAATATCGTGAGGAAACCGCCATCTCCTAGAACCAAGACATGTGACATCTACCATCCCACACTGGGCCCGCGTGGTGTATTACAGTCCATTCCCTCTCATAGAAAGGAGGCCTGTGTCCCAGCAGTGGGATATTATAGGCTGGTTATGCCATTCGCCAGGTTTGGCCTAATCATATTCTTCTTAAACCACCTTCAATTATCTTCTAAAACAATATCCTGTAGTTTTTCATAACGTATGTACAGACGCCAGCACATCAAGCTACCCGAAACTGTCCGATTTTCCCAATCAACTTTGAACCTTATGTTTTAGAGATAAAGTTGAAAATCTATTAAAGAAATTTGACAGATTGTAGTAGCTTGATGTGCTGGCGTCTGTACATCTACCTACAAACACGCAACCAGGTAATGTTTTCATTATAATATATTCAGCCTTGCAATTGTATTACTTCCCCTTAATTTGAAAAAGATTTTCCTACATAGATTAGGACGGTCAACGGTTTTCAAAAGAGGTAAATTAACAAACAAAAATGTATTTATTCTTATTAACCGACTTCAAAAAAAAAAGGAGGAGGTTATCAATTCGGTTTATTTTTTTATGTTTGTTACCTCAGAACTCCGTTATTTATAAGCCGATATTTTTTATTTGAAAGGATATACTTTCACATTGATCCCATAGAATTTTCATCAAAATCGGTCTAGTAGTTTGATTTTGAAACCAAAATTACTAGTAAAAGTAAACTTAAAGTAAAGTAAGTAAACGAAATTATTTTCGTGGGTACGAGTATGTTACGTGATATCTCCGGCAATTGTAAATCGATTTCAAAAAAAAAAATTTAATGGATAGAGTTATCCCTCAGGGGTCGTGCCATATATTTTTTTTTTTTTAACTTTGCTCGGGTAGTTTTGAGTTAGCTTCAGTAATAAGTATTTTTGCCACTTGAATTCATATTGATGATGTTATAATAACTTCCTGTCACTGATATTTACATAGCAGTAGAGTTACACGAATTTGTACAGCTTAAAAGTGAAAAATAAAAAGTTTATTTTGATAAAAAATAGATTATAATGCCAAAAGGGCCTCAGCTCAGCTCAACAGATGACAGCACAAGGTGTAGCAAAAAAATAAAACAACCGACTTCCAAAAAGACACTGCAAAGTGAAAAATAACTTTAATTTCGGAAATCGGTGGCAAACAATGAAAATGCGAACCCAACGAAACCGACTTCCGAAATTAAAGTTATTTTTCACTTGGCAGTGTCTTTTTGGAAGTCGGTTGTTTATTTATTTATTTATTTATTTTTGCTACACCTTCTGTTGTCATCTGCTGAGCTGAGCTGAGGCCCTTTTGGCATTATAATCTATTTTTTACAGAATGCCAATATACGCATGTCTCTTTCTTTCTTCTTTCAAATTTGATAGTAGCACTACAGTCTACACTACTACAGCAATGGGAAGAAAATGGCGGTATAGTTCTAGTGTTGTAAATCTAAAGTTATTGTCTATTTACAAGGTGTAACATAAATAACGCACAACCTCTTAAGGGGTCATTGTACTCATCATTATGAACAACTTTTACTATGGGACCAAACCTGAAATCGCGAAAAAAAAATCAGCTGTTCCCTACATTTATGTTCGCATAACTCGTCAAAATGTAGGGAACAGCTGATTTTTTTTTCGCGATTTCAGGTTTGGTCTCATAGTAAAAGTTGTTCATAATGATGAGTACAATGACCCCTTAAGGGGTTGTGCGTTATTTATGTTACACCTTGTATATGCCTAGATGGCGGGAAACGATATGGTGTATTACTAAGATAACGAATTTACTATAGGAGTTAACATACAAAATAACTCATGATTTTTTTTAAATCAAATCCTAAGAGCTCCGCTGACATTTTGCCGCTAAATACATTACGCTAATACTTGTACGTTCGGAATACTAGTAAATAATCCCCGTACTAATATCCATTCTAAAATTTATAACTCAAAAACTCATTGGACTAAATAAAAACCCAAAAGTGCCAATAAAATGGAAAAGGGAAAATAGTTCCCTATTATCTGACGCTTTTAGTACAATCGTAGTAATTGCAAAGTTCGCAAAGAATCGCAAGGCTGTTAGAGATATTATCCGGCTAATATCACCGACAAATTGCTACAGTCGCAGGCGCAAGTGATAATGTATTTTTATTACGCTGTATGAGCGTGCGTTTTCCTTCGCCGCCCGTCCGATGTCCACCGCGCACAGGATGAAAGGAAAGCAGAACATGAAGTAATTTTTTTCTCTGCTGGTGTAATTGCTGTATGGCGTGATGAATAATAATTTCCATAATTAAATATGAGGAATAGAAAGAAAATTCAATTATTGTCACAAAAAAAGTACACATAAATAAGATAAATTAGGTACCTAATTCGAATACCTAAGGCTCTAGACAGACGGACCGCATTTCAACTGCAATCCAACCGCAAATTGCAGTTCGGATGCAGTTTGAATGCTGTTGACACTGCAAACCAAACGTGCAGTCCGATTGCAGTTCAATTGCAGTCGGCGTGCAATCGTGTGAACTGCACACCGACTGCAATCAAACTGCACGGGGTGCGGAGCGTTAAAGTAGTGCGGGCGGGTGGGTATGGTGCAGTTCTGATGCAGTTTGAATGCAGTTGACACGACTGCAATAGAACTGCAAACCAACCGTGCAGTTCATCACGTTTGGTTTGCACTTCTATTACAGTCGTGTCAACTGCATTCAAACTGCGCTTGAACTGCAATTTGCGGTTGGATTGCAGTTGAAATGCGGTCCGTCTGTCTAGAGCCTTACTAAAACAATAACAACAAAACAACAACTTTCAGCAATAACTTGTTTAAACGCAGTACCTACTGAGGGGCGGTGAGTTTGAACTTTACCCGTTGTACTTGTTCTGCGTTCGTTAACACGTCTAAGCAGAAATATTCATTTTGGGTCATAAATTGTCCGAAAACATCTGGACGAAGGACGTACGGAACCGTGAAGTCAGGTGGTAAGGAACGGAGGGCTATACCCAGACGTGGGTAGTTCCGGGTGGAAAATGATGATAATGGTAGGGTTGACAGAAGAGTACATAAAGCCCGAATTGCTTCCACCAAATGCTAATACGTTATTTCGAACTCGGAATTAAAAAAAATCCGGATTGAGCTTTTCAAGCATCGCTCCATCGTGGGCATAAAGAAACGGTCTTACGCTATCTTTATTATCATCTCAACACCACAGATCAATGATATATTTTTCCTCAAAACTACCACATTACCATAAAAACCCGGAACTCCACTAACAGTTATCTGTCCGTCTGTACCTACGTCTTTGTTCCAAACATTATTGTGTGCGAAACGTTAACGTCTGCGAATTTTTCGTTTCGCTTCGTCTCTTCGCCTTTTAATTGCAGCTTTTGGCTAACAAAGGTAATGTGTGGGGGCATTTGCGTGTTTTCTTGGTAGATTTCCTTTTGGGTGGAGACGTTTTAACGTCACTCAAATTCATCATAATCATCTCATCCACAGTCCAATTGTATCTAATGTTAGGCATAAAGCATCTTTGCTTTTGAATCTAAATTTTGTCTTCAGCACCCACTGACCGATATTTGGTCTTAACCAAAACTGCATCAGAAATGTAATCTCAGATAACATACGGTCCCTGGTAAAAAATACGGGCCGAAAATACGCCGACACACCGAAAACAGGCCAAAACACGCCGACACATTCCAAAAACACGCCGAAATGAGGCCGAAATCACACCGAAAATAATTTTTACACGGGGTATTTTTAAGCAGCTTGGGCAAATGGCAGGAAACGACCGCGCGGCTGGCCCAGAATGCGATGGCGGGATGAGCTGGACTCCTTCTTAAAGGATTGGCCCATTATCGCAGTAGACCGGGAAAAATGGAAAGAGGGAAGGTAGGCCATTGCTGGGAAGTGTGAGACAAACCAGCACGCTAAAATGTATGTGCTGTAACACCAGAACAATCTCTGTTGGTACCTAAGCAAAAATGCAGTTAGAACGGCGTTTTTCTAAGGACTTTTTACATATCTGACCATGATATTTGGTACCATCAAAAGATGTCGTGACCTGAAACATTCAAAAGGTCAAAAGGTCCTTGACTTTAAAAAGTGTTTTAGATAATCTAATGCAGGTGTAACTTTAAATAGTAAGCGACAGTGGTTGACAATAGTTTGCGTTAGTTAAACTTCTGTTACGAGTATCATTGGTCTAACATCATAAGTTCTGCTTCACGCCCTCTGTAACACACGCTTTTCTTGCCGTGAAAAACTACGGTTTGTATAGTGATCCATACAACACTGACGGACCATGCCTATACATGTCGTTGAAACCGCTCTGTAAAAAAAACGTGCCCGTCAGCAAGTTTCCATAGTGATCAGTGTTCCATAGTCATCAGTATTGTATGGACGGTGAATAAACGTCCGTAGTTTTTCACGGCAAGAATCACAACCAAATTCATTTCGTTTTGAGAGTGGCAATCTACCTAAGTCCATAACAGTAATCTGCATTCGCGATTTATTTGCCAAAAATGTAAACAAATATGAGTTTATGGAAAAATTACTTTAATTTCAACAAAATAAAGTTCAGTTTACCCTACAACTTCAAACATTTTGTAACTTTTCAATAGTGCTAGTCACTCTGAAATCAACTTAATGATCATTAAAATAAAGTTCATATTTGTTTAACTTGAAATAACACCCATTTGAAACGTAAATTTGAATGGACTGTATTATAGTATAATAGGTGATTACCAAAATAGATATACAAAACCACAAAAAAAAAATCCCAACATACTCACGACACGACACAATCGTGCTAAATATCGCAACTACACAATCCTTGTCTATCTCATGCCTGTCGTGCCGAACAAAAGTCACCAACTATCACGGTAAGGCGTGACGGAATCGTGAATGGACGTCATGCCTGTATCCTTGGCAGTCTGTCAAGGCGGTTATACTAGGATCATGACTATATTAGCTTTTACTTGCACCTTTAAAGGGGTCTCGAATATCCGTAATCTGTGAGAGATTTCTTTTCCAGATAGTCTAAAAAAGGTTCATCTTATAAGAAAAAGGTTCAATGTGGCATTTAGGACATCGATGCAGTCATTAGCAATCATCATCTTTATAAACTAACGCACTACATCACAGAAGTATGATAGACTAAAGCCCCATTTTACACGATGCAAGTTTTTTACTTGTGGCATACAATAAAATTTAAGTAACAAATGACTTGCATCGTCTAGAAATACTGTTTAGACTGTGAACCTTAGATACACCATCAAAGAACTACACCTAACAGAAGAAGTCTCCACTCTTTGAAGTAACAAACTCACAACACAAATCTTACAATCATAAACAAATCAAATTATTTTGCCGACTTACAGTCATCACTTCAACCCAAAAACAACACTACTTATACAACTTCTCAGACAAAATTTTAACCATCAACTTAGTTATTACGTAAAAAGAAGAAACGCTTCAACCAGACTAAGACACCATGTCTAATACTTTCATTGTACTGTCACCCGCACATCAGTTGTCAGCATTTGAACTCCGAAGATCGCCCTTACTACTACGAAATAAAGGCAACAAAACTGACGCATAAAAACTAATTACACACTTTCGCGCTCAGAATTAACGAAACGGAAATTAGTTGAAAAATTTGTTAATTACCAAGGAAAGTGAAGAAAATTGTTTTAGATTGTGCTCGTAAAAGCAGAACGGTGCGAGCCCTCCTTAAATATGTTAATCTGTTGCAGGAGATAAGTGAAATTTCAATAATAGTAGGTATTTCGGAATCAAATTGGTTTTAAATAGCCTGTATGACGCACGATTTAGGTACGTGTTTATAAGTTGCAAATTGGGAAAGTTTATATCAAAAGCAAGGCAAGGTCTTCTCAAGTCTCGAGTGAAAAGGATTCATATAGGCAAGCGTGCGCTATCGTCGCCCACATCAATGGTTAACATCAGAAGAGATGGAGTTCAATCCCGAACCTATCGATAGGACTAAAGTAGCGCAGGTATTCCAACACTTCCACCCTGAACATTAAATCATAACCAGATGATAATGAGCAAAAAGGTAATCCCTTTTAGCCTACTTTTAGCTCATTATCGTCTGCCTAGCCCTTTGCCAACTTTGTAGTCGAAAGATTGGGTGTACAAATCGCATGTTGAGGCTCTTATAATGCATCAGATAGCAGGTGCACTATAAGATCCACCAAGTTCTAAAGCTACTGTATTTGATGTAATAAAATAGGTATAGATAGATAGATAGAATATTCTTTATTATGTACACCATAAATATTACAGATATACAACATTACTTTTAGTATACTGCAAACCTGAATATAGTTTGTTCAGAATAAGTAACTGAATCAATTCCAATAGTTTTTACACAATGTTATATTTTGTCCCAAAAGTATTTTAAAATGGCAAAAAGTTGGACACCGAGCGACACTAAGTACATATTATCCGCAATCATATGCCCACAACGCAGGTCACAGCCGGTCGGCCGGTGGCGCGTGTTAAGTGGTAACCAACTTTTTGTACGGACAATCAGGTAACATAACAAGCTTATAACTTCGTGATTTTTCATGATAGAGTTTTGAAATTTTGTACATAGATTCTTTACGTAAATACTAGAGACGTGTTTCGGTTTTGCCATATACTAAAAATAATGATGTATATGTAGACATTTGGGTTTTCATTGATAAAGTAACACAATTCGTTGCCCGATTCAAAAGAATCTAAGGTGAGGACGATGAACGTCCCATAAAAGTCAAGAACATCATACACAACAATCACATTTTTAATAAAAACATTACAACACACAATAATTATGCTAATGAAGTAGTAAAAAAGACATCTACCGGAGTGGCTGACCCATCGAAAGAAACAGTATCTAATCGCATAATAAACAATACTATTCAACGTTTGCTCCAAGTCACAAGCAGTAGCGATTGGAAAATATGTTTTCATCTTTCACTCTTACTTTTAATGTGGATAAATGAGCCACAATGCCCATTTTTAGAACATTAAATGAGTTGAAATAGAAGGAAAAGATTGAATTTGAATTGATTCATCGATTAATAGATTGATGTCGTTTCTTTGTTTCTATTGATAAATAATTACTGTTGGTCTGACTGTGGAACAGAAAGCTAATGAATCATAATGATTGAACACATTCACCATTATCTGATTCTAGAGTCAAATCATAATAATATGATTTCATTATATTTCATGTCGCAGAAATTGTGTCAATGGGGAAGATTACCAGAAACGTATCCGCTAGATGGCAGTGGGTGTTTGTCACATCATATTTATAATGGCGGATATCGGGATATTTTTTAAAATTGATTATCCACGTTTTTTACCTGTTTTTTGTACCTTTATAATGTATTCTACCTGGAATGTTGCTCAATTGAAAACGGAGCTGAAGAAAAGAGCGGCTTCAGTGTGCGGAAAAAAAGCTGATCTAATAGAGAGGTATATGTAATTCTGGATATTTTAATATCTCTTGACGATATTTAATCCAGTTTTTGGATTCAAAATATTGTGATACAATTTTAATAATAAAATATATATCATATAATATTTAATTTTTAATAAATAATGGCCTAAGAGACCTATGACTTTAAAAATACATTATAATGAAAATTTAATCCTTTTTTCAGATTAGAGGCATATGACAGATAATTTTAATTTTGGAAATGTCTGTTTGGATAATCCATTCGAACCTTCAATGCAATTGCCAGAGAACAATATGTTTAGAAATGTTAATAGTAACACTTGCACAAACTCTAACTTTTATAGTAATTATTTCAAAGAAGCATTATGTAAAACGAACTTTCTCTGAAGTGGGAACCCTGTCAAGATAGATTTATAACAATAATGCAAATATTAACATAAAGATAATCTCTTAAAAACTAGTGCAACTTTAACATACCAGCACCCTAATTGCGTAACACACTATTACTCTCAATTTGAATAATTTTGAAGCATATTGCTAATCCATTGCTCCATATGTTCGAAAAACGTGTCTGCTCAGCAACGTAAATAACGCAATGAATGTTGTTGAACTGACAAAATGAAACCCATTGCTACTAATAGTGTGTTACGCAATTAGCCTGCTGTTTCCTTTGAAGTAGTTTGGAAATCATTATTTTTGAAATGTTTACCTAGAATGATCAGTCGCTTTAAACTTTACCATTCTAATTTTCATCGCTTTTTCCCATTTTTTTCTTATCACAGGGTTCTTAGGGAATTTATATACTTCCATTTCTTAGCAGTGAAAATAAGCAAAACGACCCATTTTTTTATAAAAATTAAAAAATAATTATTTTTCCCATATAAGCTAATGCCTTCCTTGGTGACAAACACTCAGCGCCATCTAGTTTCAGTTTGGAACCCCATTTCAAGGGATAACTTTAAAATTAGTTCTAGGGTGGAAAGTCTGTTACTATCTACCGATATTGTTTGTTACAATTCAAGTTTTGTAGATACTTGGGATATAAAACACAGAAGGTGGATTTTCCTTCATGCCTATCATCAAACCATGTATTACAGCTTAATAAGTTTATGCCCTTTATTTTCCCACATTAAACTCACAGCTTTATTCATCGCTAATGTGATTTTAACGCATCGCCACCGCCCTGGCCTTTCACTTAAACAGCAATTAGGTCCCGTTTAATCGCAAAACTTCGTGCGAAAAGCATCTATTGTCAAAAATAACGTGTCGAGGCTGCGTATAACCATTGGCGGAGAGACAATAGCTTTAGCTAATAATATTTATAATGCAAGGCTGTGCGGGAGTCGCGTGGAGAATTCACACTTCCTACCACTTGTTTGTTTGTATTTTAAGTTGGTGTTTTCTCCTGCTTGTTGCTTTTGGCTAAGTAATACAAGCCGCACGGGTAGATCGATCAGGTTAAGCTACGCCTGCCGCGGTTGGTCCGTGGATGGGTGACCATCTTTACATATCAAGACCCCTCCCTGCCTCGGAAGGCACGTTAAGCCGTTGTTCATGGCTGTCATTCGGATCTTTGACTGTCGTTACGGGTCGTCAGAAGCCCGAAAGTCTGACAACCAGTCTTACCAAGTGGTATCGTATTACCCAGTAACTGGGTTGTGGAGGTCAGAGAGGTAGTCGATTCATGTAAAATACTGGTATTCAGCTACATCTGGTTAGACTAGAAGCCAACCCTATCATAGTTGTGAAAAGGCTAGGCAGATGATGTTTTCTCCTGTTTGGTGTGTGTTTATTGTTTTAGTGCGAGTAGCACATATCTAAACAAGTTTAATTTAGCTAGTTTGCCCTTTGACTTTACATTATTGAACAAACCAATAGGATTAACAAGACGTCGACCATTTGATGGCTTCTGTATAAACAAGTCTATTTATTTTATTTGTAACTTAACTATTAGTCTACCCAACCCCCCAGTCTGGCTAACCACGTGTAGAGTTAGCTTAGCCGCATAAAGGTAGCAGGGGCATCAACGCGCAGCCTGTTACCATGAATTTAGCACATGATTCCAGAACCCAGTGTACAAATTTTTCGTAAATTATAAAAAAATTAAAATTATCTGCTGTTTCATACAAAAGTGCAATACCAACGTAGTCCAAATGAATGGAACAGCATTTTTGTTTTTTTTTTAATTACGAAACACTTCAACGCAGGGGATTCCAGAATCCTGTACTGAATTTGTGGCAACAGGTTGTGCCACGCTGTATAATAGTAGAAGAGTGAAGACTATTCAGTCTGCATTGACCATTTACAATACGGGTAGTTTGATATACTCCTAGCTTTTCTTTTTGATGGGGAAATCCTCATGGATACCCTCCGTCTGGGGAGAACGAAGGGTCAAGTCGGACTCCTACCGTCTAAAACCCCACTGTTCCTTCTAAGTCCCCGGGAGATACATTACATTCGCCGGCGCCGCACCAAGTGCTTCTTCGCTAGATGAAAAAAAAAAAAAAAACCGTCCAAGTGCGAGTCGGATTCGCGCACAAAGGGCTCCGTATCATTATCTATAAAAACGGCAAAAAAATGAAGTCTGTTGTATGGAAGCCCCCTTAAATATTTTTTTTCTGTGTTTTAGTATTTTTTGTTACAGCGGCAACAGAAATACATCATCTGTGAAAATTTCAACTGTCTAATTATCACGGTTCATGAGATACAGCCTGGTGACAGACGGACGGACGGACAGCGGAGTCTTAGTAATAGGGTCCCGTTTTACCCTTTGGGTACGGAACGCTAAAAATAGCTCTAAACGTATATTTTCTTTTGTTTCAGGATCACTCAAAGCAGCTATTGGAACACTTAACAGAGTCTGAAAAAATATTCCTATTCGGTGCCAACCCTAACGGTACGTACGAGCTGTCTTAGTTAAATCTCACACAATTAGACTTCATTAATTTTAATGAATCTGGAGACTATTACAGATAATAATCGAGTCAATATTCTTATCTATTTAGTGCTTGTTGCAACATTGTTTTCAAGATCATGTATTTTTTGTTGAACTTGTATCATTTGTATATAATTAATTTGTTATATCATTGAGATAGTATGTAATACGAAACAGACAAATAAATGTTATGTCGTGATCACCATTTCTAAGGAAATGTTTACATGACATAACATAATCAGCTTATAACAATCCCACTGCTGGGACACAGGCCTCCTCTCCGAGAGTAGGCCGTAATCCACCACGCGGCCCAGTGCGGATTGGTGAATGGCACATGTCTTCGAATTTTTGGTCCTAGGACATGCCCGTTTCCTCACGATGTTTTCCTTCACCGTTTTGAGAGTGGTGAAATAATTTACACAAAGTAAATCGTCTCTGTCTAGGTTAGAACCCACGACCTAGACTCGCAAGTCGGGACTGGGGCACCAGCGCACTTGTATGGCGTTATTTTATAAAAAAAAAAATTTGCCATTATCATCCCACTGCATTACAAAGGACTCTCTTCCATCTTTCTTCTCATATTATACATACCTATGTTGATAATTCTGTTGCCTTAAATAACAAAAGTTACTCATCATCTGCCTAGCCTTTTCCCAACTATGTTGGGGTCGGCTTCCAGTCTAACCGGATGCAGCTGAATACCAGTGTTTTACATGGAGCGACTGCCTATCTGACCTCCACAACCCAGTTACTGGGTAATACGATACCCCTAGGTAAGACTGGTTGTCAGACTATCTGGCTTCTGACTACCCGTAACGACTGTCAAAGATCTACGAATGACAGCCGGAACCAACGGATTAACGTGCTTTCCGAGGCACGGAGGGGTCTCGGTATGTAAAGATGGTCACCCATCCACAGAACAACCGCGGCAAGCGTAGCTTAACCTGATCGATCGACCTGTACGGCTGTTATAATTTAGCCACGGGCCCCTCTAAATAACAAAAGTTACTGCAGTCTTATAATTTATTCAACTCATTATAAACTTCATAAAGTTTACTATAAACTTATCTAAGCCACACCATATATAAACCCACTGTTTCTTCTCTAGTTTGCCCAGATATCAAACCACAATTACGAAAGAAAGTAATTACTTACGCGTATGTCTAGAACACTAATGATCAAAGAAAAACAGAAAGTATGTTGCTTATTATACCGCGAAAGCTGTCGAGCTCAAATAAGGTGAATTAAAGGTGTCGGCAGGCCATGGTAAAAACCGCTTTTTGATACACATGCCGTATTTGTCAGTCAAGACTTTAAGGTTTACCATGTCAGTTTCGACTGGTAAAGGAGAAACTGTAGGCCTACCAACCATTGATGCCCGGTTTCTGAGGTTCTCAGATCCACTCTCAAAGGCACTGATTCGACAAACTTATCTATTATATTTCAATGAAGTTCTTCCCAGGGGAGGCCTTTGCAGTGGGATAACACAGGCTGATTTATTTCCCAAACTAAGTGTTCAGAAACATTTAGACGGTTTGTTGATCGCAATTTCTTGTAAGGTTTTTCCCATAGATAATACATATATAAACTGGAAAAATTGAATTAAATTAACTTTCCTTAAAAAATCTGACATCTGTCAAGCAGGACGAAACATCAAAATTTTCCGTTTTTACAATTTATTTTAGTGCATTTATTTTGAAAAATTAATTGTGTCTCAAAAAATCGCAAAGAATGTGCGCAATTTGGATGGAGTAATGGCACTATGGAGCTGACGCTGTGTGAGCGTGCGTGCTCCATCGCCGCCCGTTCGATGTCCACCGCGCACAGGATGGATGGGAAGCAGCACATGAACTAATTGTTTGCTCCGTTGGTGTAATTGCTGTATGGCGTTCCAGTAGGAGGATAAATATTTTTTTTTTCCTGCTAAAATGCAAATAGCCATACCTTTGACCATTCCATTCGAAGGTCACCTAAACGCACACAAGGTTGATAACAAACTGTTCAACAAATGTGCTCCCTTTTCAATTTCAGAAGCACAATTCGAAGTAGCACATCTCAAGCAGCCAAAACGTCGTAAACGCTCACTGCTGTACGACGATCAAGACCTAGTCGGGCTGAAAAAGCATCTAGACATAAAGCTGAGCCCCAGAAACAGTTTCCTAGACCCTCAGTTCCTGCTGATGAGAAGGTGGTCCAACAATACGGAGGCAGTACTGGACCATACTGATGAGGAGGTGGATCTATGTTATTATAGGAGTGATAATGCAGCCCTCTATGTTTGTGATGATGTGGTAAGTCTAAATCTGTTAAAAACAAAATACCATAGGCTACATAAGAATTTCACTATCAGATTATTTTTAGGGTTCCGGATCAAAATGGTAAAAAGTCACCATAAGGGTTCTTATGGTGCGACTCTGTCTGTCTGTCCGTCTGTTACAGCTAGATATCTCAAGAATTATTTAGGTACCTATAAGAAAGAAGCTAATAGGCTCCTGGTTACTAAATTAATAAATATAATATAAAAATAATATAATAAATAAATATGGTACTGCAGAATACGGTAGAATGCGTTCAGCTGCTTTTGAAGGACTGTAAGTAAAGTAACAAATCCAAAATATTTTTGTTTGATGGTACGGACCCCTCGGTGCGCGAGCCCGACTCGCACTTAACCAGTTTTTTTTAATACGAAACCAATTGGTACTGGTAGTATCTTTTAAGATTTTAATAAAGTAAACGTAATAAACTCCGCACACAATAAGCGGTAAAAGCGGTTATTACATACATCCGTTGTTTAACGCATAGGTAGTCATAATTAGTGTCCAAGATTCTAGGCCAGAGAAATTTTAATACCCAACAATTAATTCTAGACACAATCATGAGAAATTTTAAGTGCACTTTCATTTCATATCTTCTTTTACAGAGAGGCTTTGTCAGATCTAATGACACTTACTACTTTATACATCCACTGCCAGAAAGATTTCATAATGACCATGTGAAAGCACATGTCATAGTCAAAAAACAAATAGATGAAGTCAACGATGAAGATGACGTATGTATAGAAAGAGAAAATATAATTCCTAATGAACCACTACCAGCTAAAACATGGTCAAAACACAGAAGAAAACGAGAAGCACCAGTCAATGATGTAAATAATAATTTAGAAGGATTCAAAATTAATTTAGCACATAGAAATAAGACTTTAACAGACTTTATACAGAAACTATCGAATGGAGTGAACAGGCAACGAAGAGCAATATTACCAGCAGTGTTTGTGGAAACTGCAGTATTTGTAGATAGAGACTTATATAAACATATGACAGTAAATTTTCCTAAGGATACGGAGAGAGAATTAGTGAGATTCGTACTGGCAATGATCAATGCAGTACAGTTGATATACCACGATCCTTCGTTAGGAAGACCTGTGAACTTTATACTGAAAAGACTGGAGATTTTGCACGAAGACCCGTCTAACCTTAAGAGGCCACATGACATAGATAGGTTTCTGAGTAACTTTTGTACATGGCAAAGACTGGAGAATCCTCCGGGTGACAATGATCCGTTGCACTGGGATCATGCACTGATATTGACTGGATTGGATCTGTATGTCGTCAACAAGAATGGCAAAGTTAGCAGTCAAGTTGTGGGTAAGTCATACTTCAATACTATTTATCTATGATCCAAAACGCCCCACCATCAGTTCTTTGGGAGTTTTTGGAACTCATAAACATACTATACCGCACAAGTTAGGGAATCGGTGTCATATTTATTATCATATTTACTGAAAATGAACCTTATGAGATCCTAAACTTTGACAGATGAGTATATAAAAAAATAAAAAAATCTAAATTAAGAAGATTCATTCATCAGCGAAAATAAAACGTCTGGAAAAGCAGTCGTTTGTGGCGTGGCTAGTGGTGAAAACCGTATGAATATGAAGATAGCGGCTACTAGACACTTTCGTTCAAACATTTTCTTAGTTAAGTAAAAGCTTTATACTCGTATTACAAAAAGCAAAACCATGAGATAACGCCACTCATTATTGCAACGATAATATAAATTTAAGTAGTTTATAACGACTCAATATTACGCCTATAACTTTTTGTTATTACGATTCGTGACGCTTTCATTTGCAGTAATACTCTATATCCAATTGATGTGGCAATGATGTATTATATCATATTAGTATTTTTTGGAGCAACATTTTCTGTTCAAGGAAACCACATGAATACAAAAGTTGCCATAACCATTCCAAAACGTATAATAAAAGAAAAAGTCACCAATGTCACCGTAAAGTTTTTTTTTTGCTTTTTTTTAAAAGAACCTAAAGACCAGGCCTGCAGCTTGCCCGACGATTTCAATGCAGGGGTAAAAAACTTGATTTTTTGTTTTCAAAGTAAGCAATAAAACATTTTATGCCCACAGGATTGGCGCCAGTTGCTGGAATGTGTACCGTCACCAGTAGCTGTACAGTCAACGAAGGAAGACACTTCGAGAGCGTCTACGTAGTGGCCCACGAAATAGGACACAAGTTAGTTCTTTCAATCAACAGTTTCTCCTTCACCTTTCCTATCATCCTTGAACAAAAATTGAAAGTGAAGAAAACATCATGAGGAAATCGGCATGTCCTAGAACCAAAAATTCGAAGACATGTGACATCCACCAACCCGCACTGCGCTCGCTTGGTGGATTAAGGCCCACCCCCTCCCACTGAGAGGAGGCTTCTGTCCCAGCAGTGGGAATAACAGAGGCTGATTATATTAACACATTCGTGGTACATACAAGCGGACCTTATAAAGCTTTATTTTCATACCATTTATGAGTCAACATTATTTAAAATATCACTTGTGTATCTTTTTATTCCATCATGCATGCTTCTCTAAACTGCATTTGCAGATGTTAAACATATCAGTTCAGTCATCATGATTTAGTTTACAGACGGAACTGTTAAAACTATAAACTGTTTTTATACTTAGCTACGTAAGTTACTAAATTCAATCTCATTTCAGCAATCATTGTGGTTTCCAATAGATTGGTTTGCAATTGCTTAATTTTATTTTTTGGCGTACAAATAGAAATTGAAATGATTATTTCTAATTATTTCAAAGCCGAAAAACATGCCAAATCAGGCATGAATGGTAAAAATTGAAGTAGCCAAGTAATTGTGAAGAGTGACTTAACGATTAAGCACATCTGGGCTGATCTTTGACCTTGTTTAGCAGCGTGAAGTTTAGATAACCCAATTACGAGTATCAGAAGCGATCGCGAAGCTATGAAAAATTGTGTGTTTACAGTTATATCACAAAATTATAAAGTAAATGCGGATGACCAGCAAGCGCAACAAGTTTTGTTTATATTCAACAGCAACGGTGACCAATCATTGATTGATTGTGATTAGAATAAATTGCTTTGCATCGATTACGATTTGCCTTATTTAATAATTACATAACGCAAACTGCGAGGGCTGTTTTGAGGTGGCGGGGGAAAAGAATTCGTGGAAGGATTTTGGGGAGGCCTTTGTCCAGCAGGGGACAGAATAGGATAAAAAAAAAACAGTTTCGGATATTTTTTTACGAAAAGTTAGAACATTGTCTAATTGTATATACTTACAATCGACACGATTATCTTCAGTTTCTCCCACCATTTTACCCTAGTTTTCTCGTATTCCAGTCTCGGCATGCGTCACGACGGACCTTTAGCAGATAACGGCTGTGACCCTAGCGCATACATCATGAGCCCGACCCTCGGCAGCGGCAAAATCACCTGGTCGCAGTGCAGCAAGAGTTACCTGCAGAAGTTTCTGGAGTAAGACATTTAATTCCCACGTAGATTCTTGGTGACTTTCAGAAAATACTGATTAGACTGAAGAAACGGCCCTCGCATCGACACATACAGTATATACAGTCCTCCAGACCGTATTTCGACGAAAGAAGGCAGCCAATCTCAACAGAGACTAGCCTTCAGCGCGGGAGATATAAGTAGACATAGGATCACTCTTCCCTCAATCTCATAGTCTGATGGGACGGCAATCCGACACTCGTGCAGAGAGATCAGGCGCAGGATAACGGCGACACGTGCGCGCGAGGCACGGGGGTATCACACCACCAACTCCCAAACTCCGGGCTGTTATTAAGAAATTCCCAATGCCAATTGCAATTTCTGTGTGCCCAATAACACTTTTGTGCCCGACCCGGGAATCAAACCACGAAACCAGCGGGGCAGTCAATATCGACATATACAGTCCGCGCGCGAGCTCCGAGGAATCGGTGGCTGAGGAAGCGGGCGGGTGTGCGCCGCAACCCACCGTCGCACGGTGGGCCGATATGAACTCGTAGAAGACTTAGGAATCAACAAAAACTGATTGGGTTATTAAAAAAAAAAAACGGAATTGAAATCTACTATCAAATACAATTTAATAATGATGTTTTGACCGTTATTTTCAATGTTATGAATATTTAAAGATTTTTTTGTATGAAAAAAAACATAACTTCGTGAAAATCTCGAAATTCTCAAGAGCTCTCAACAAACGGTTTACAGATTAAAATAGTACAAATTATTTTCGTATTTTATCATATAATCTGGTGCTGCGATATGCTGCGATTTTGGAGATATTTTTTTTTTAATTCTCTTTTCCACACCACCCCAGAGGAAGAGAACTAGGCGCGTTTTTTTTTAACAGTGGTGTCCCCAGTAGGCCTAATCCAATACGTAAACGAAGTTTGTGTTTATACACAGGCACCATTAATTGATTATTCAGAAAAGTCAGATTCAGGTTCATTGTACGGTGATAGGTCTGAACTTAAATGTATTTATTTATTTATTATTTATTTTACCATTTATGTACACACATATTATATATAAACAGACAAGATAATATGTTTTCCTGGTCATTATCGTGAGGATCCATAATAATCAACAAAGCTTTTGCCTCTTCTGAGAGGGCTTTGTGTTTTCGGAACAGTTTGTGACGTATTTTTGAAATAAGTGGTTCAGAACTAATTAATAAATTATTCATTATATCTTCATTGGTAGCCTTTCTACAGAATTTTCTCGAATGATGTGTACGATATCTCCTGAAATCCTTATTTCGAGCTTCAGCAGCCTCTTCAGATAATTTTCCAATTGGCACTATACCCAAATTCTCAATTATATCTGCTCCGTGAGCAAGAACTTTATGTACACTTGTTTTGGACACAAACAAATGATGTCACTGGAGTGGTGAGGAATATTTTTGCACGTACATACAAAAACATCTATTATTTTAATTTTTTTTTTCATACAATATTGAAAGCAGTATAACTCTGTAAGTAACGGCTTGACGAAAAAAGTCGTCAGATCATAAAAATATTGTATTAGTATTTAGATTTCAAAAATGTACATACGAATCCTTAAGTCCACACTTCGCGATTTCAGCCCACTGTGCGTCGTCGCTCCATCCCCCGCACTCTCCCAGTACTAGTGTCGACCTTGACGCAAAAACACGCTTATCGAGTCATTTTTAATTTTTCGATAGTAGGTAGTGTTATTTTCTACTATAAATAGTACTACACTTATAATTATGTTGTTTTGTGTCACGATGTAATGCGATTACCGCCTTATATGTGCGACTTGAACCCAATAGAGCTCGCATGGGCAAAAGTTAAAAGGCTCGTGAGGGAACACAACATTACTTCAGATTTTTCTCTGACGAGACTGAAGGAGATCACCGAAAAAGCTATCACGCATGTCACAAAAGAAGATTGGTGTGGATATGATAAACATGTTTTAGCATTAGAGGAACATTACTGTCAAAGGGATGGCTTAATTGAGAATGTTGTCGACTCATTTATTATTGAAGTGCGTGAGGAGAGTTTATTTTCTCCATTTTTTTTTTTATTTCAAGTACATAATACCCTCATAAAATGATTTCATGAAGTACACTCGCGCGGAGGCTCAAGATGTATTAGTATCGACAGTGCAATATCGACTAAATCACAACTCTACCTCATTACGTCAACATTCCTTATCATTCCTCGGAGCTCGCGCGCGGACTGTAGATAACGCAAACACATCAAGTTGCGTTATCTGCAACTTTTAGTTACAAAAATCCTTCATTGCTATGAAAGTTTACCAGGAACCCAACAGCAGTCGTTGGGCAGTAGCCCACTAGGCACCCGTCTGGTCGACGGATTCTCTCTTTCCATAGAGGATCTTCACACCAAGTCACACTTCACACCTTGTACTTCCATCTCCAAATGATGCAACTGGTATTACATCACCAAAATATCATCATCATCATCAGCATACAGCAGTCCACTGCTGGACATAACCAAAGTATATATTATAGTAAATAGTATATATTATGTGTACCTATATACTATTTACTATAATATTATTATAGTTGTATAACCTATTTATGTATTTGTGTACCTACATATCACTACATAGTATAAAACAAAGTCACTTCCCTGTCTGTCTGTCCCTATATATGCTTAGATCTTTAAAACTACGCAACGGATTTTGATGCGGTTTTTTTTAATAGATAGAGTGATTCAAGAGGAAGGTTTATATGTATAATACATGCATAATATAGTAGAGAAACACTGATAATTTTAGAGGTTTCTAATGTGATGTCGTAAATAAACACATTTTTTTGCGCTTACATTGTAAACGCTGGCTGAACCCGTTGAGATAGATCAAAATAATGTACTACAGTATTGTACACCTTAAAAAGGTCTACAAAAAAGTCCTCGATGGTATATGTCTATCTCTTAGGGATAACCCACAATAACCATTTTTTATCCTATACTTTTTACGAGAAATAATGGCTCTAAAATTATCAGTGTTTCTCCATTGCACCCGTGCGAAGCCGGGGCGGGTCGCTAGTCTATTAATAACTCAATAGTTTTTTTTTTTTTTTATCATTGTTCCTCTCAACCAATGCACGCGACATGTAATCTCTTCACCACCCTTGGTTGACTGGTAGACATAAGGCATTAAGTCCGCCTTTGTACAGACACCAGCACATCAAGCTACTACAATCTCTCAAATTTCTGTAATAGATTTTCAACTTTATTGCTAAATTATAAGGTTCAAGGTTGATTGGGAAAATTTAACAGTTTCGGGTAGCTTGATGTGTTGGCGTCTGTGCCTTTATTGTGTGCGAAAAGTTTAAATAAGTAACCTATGTCGGAAAGTCACTGGTTTTTTTTTTATTTTCCATCTTTCGTGAGGTAAATTCATAACCGTGAAATGTATTTTTTTGCAGTACAGTACAATCTCGATGTCTACTAGACCATGGCAATTCAGCCGGCCAGTTAGATCACAGTGCAGAGGGCATTCTACCTGGAGAGCGGTTTGATGCCGATCAACAATGTAAGAACCTCTCTAAATTTTCTACAGTTTTTTTTTTAATGAAAATGCATCTGAATTCCTATCAACTCAGAAATTGCAGTACAGGAAAAATGCACGATTGGGTAACAATTGAACTTTCACTTTACAATCTTCTGCATAGGGCTGCAATTAATATTCTTAACTCCACCATTATATTAAACTAGCAGCGCCCCGCCGTTTCACCCGCATAAGTTTCGTTTCCGTGGGAATATCGGGATAAAAAAGTATCCTATGTGTTAATACTAGTTATAAGCTATCTGTGTGCCAAATTTCATCAAAATTGGTCCAGCCGTTTGAGCGTGAAGAAGTAACAAACATACAAACACACACACACTCACAAACTTTCGCCTTTATAATATTAGTGTGATTTATGAACTGCAACTAACATAATATAGCCTTCTTCTGAAAAATTTCAGGCATGTTAAAATACGGCCGAGGCAGTCGACACTCAGGAGCCCAGAGTTTGGAAGACATCTGCCGGGACCTTCATTGTCAGCGCGAAAGATACACGTGGACATCACACCCTGCTCTTGAGGGAACGAGATGTGGCGAGGATATGGTATGTATCTTTTAACACCCAGTTTGTAATACCTACGAGGGCTGCCTTTTAAGTTGTGTCGTTTGAAATAAGTATAGACGATCTAATAGATTATTACCATTTACTGATTTTCAAAGAATTCTTCGCGATATTTAATACACTTTTGCATGCGTTCGAACCAGTTTTTAGAACACTTATTCCACTCCAAAGTGGGGGTAGTCAAAATGGCCGATTTGTATGCGTCAACTGCTTCTTCGGGTGAGCTGAAACGTTGACCACGACGACTTTGCTTAATTTTGGGGAACGTAAAAAAATCTTTAGGGCTCAAGTTAGGGCTGTAAGGCGGGTGATCTAAAATTTCGACATTTTGGGTACTCAAAAACATCTTTGTATCGCGGGCGGTGTGCGAACTTGCATTGTCATAGTGCAGTATCATACGACGTCTTGAGTTTTTTTCGAAACTCTGTGATGACTTGTGGCAAATAAACAGTGGTATACCAGTCAGCGTTAGCCGTCTTGTGATCTTCTAGTACAATAGTGAGGACGTGACCACCCTTTGCCACAAACGAGGCAACCATTTTTTTTTAAGTGCTCTGTGAGTGAATGACTTTGGTCAGTTTTGGCTCATCTTGGAAGACCCAGACAGTTGACTGCTGCTTGGAATCTGAATCGTAAGCATAATATCCAAGACTCGTCATCACTAACCATATCATAAACGTGTTTTGACTCTCCTCGGTTGAAACACTGCAGAGTTTTGCGACAACATCTAACACGGGTTGCTTTTTGTTCGTCGCTAAGCAAATGTGGTATCCAACGAGAGATCACCTTTCTTACGCCGAGTTCTTCGTGCAGGACTTTTTGGATAGTAGTCCCTGAAATGCCCAGGGCAGCCTCTACTTCACGATATGTCACATGACGATCTTCGACGATTAGCTGCCGCACGGCGTTAATATTCTCTTGCGTCCTGGTGGTTTTTGGACGACCTTCACGTGGCTTGTCACTGAAGCTAGAGTGCCCACGTTGAAATTCTAAATACCAGCGTTCTACAGTCCTAAGACATGGTGCTACATCACTAAACACAGAAGTGATCTCCTCAAAGCACTGAAGTCGCGTTAATTCCCTTTGAAAGTTGTAGAAAATTATCGCACGCATATTTTCCTTTGATATTTCCATTTTTACAACCGACTTGTCACCTTTGATTAGACGCTACAATAAAACTATTCAACCGATCAAAAAACATTCTTTTGTTTTCGAATTCTAGATTCAAAAAGATGAAATAGCCATATTGTTTTTTTTTTAATAATCGCGGTAGGTTTGCAAACGACTCGACTTAAAAGGCTGCCCTCGTACTGATTTCTCTAAAAATTGCCAAAACGAAGAAGTTACCTTAAGGCCCGGCGCGGCGCCCATTGGCGGCACGGCATGGCAAGGTATTTTAGGCGACGAATAAAAATATTACTTAATAATATGGAAATAAAATTGAAATTTCAATGTTAACGGTCGTAAGTAAAAAACAATACCGCGGTATGTTTGGCATGCCGTTTCGGCAGCCTTCGGAACGCTTGGCATCCATCGGAATGCTTCGGCAGTCTTCGGGACACCGCGGCAAGATACCGCCCGCTCGAACCCCGCACCTCGCGCGTAGCTTCATTAGCAAGGACGCCTCGGCATGCCTAAGTATGCTTCGGTATGCTTAAGGTCGTCACGGCATACTTAAGGATGCCACAGCATTGTTACCACCCGTGTGCGCTTACATGCCGAAGGATCCTCTGCCGTGCCGTGCCGTCAGTGTGCGGTGGTCCGAAAGGAATCATATTAAATCAACATATAGCCTTACACTGGCCTGTCTGGTGGTCGCGTTTTTGTTAAAAAAAAATAAAAAAAATTCGCGGGTCTGATATTTCCCCTTTAAAGAAACTTAGTCTTAGAAGTCAGTGTGTTTTGCAGAAGCTCATAATATTTACCCATTCTAGGTTTGCAGTATTAAGAAATCTATTCCAATCTCAAAAGAGTAAAATTGCCATCAAAGAGGCCTGCCGGTCGATTCTGTAAAAAACTCACCGTGAAATCATACGTGAAGTGAGCACGTAATAGTTTTAATCCCTAGCGAATGACAGCTCACTCCACGCTCACTTCACCCAAGCTTTCACGGTGAGATGGTTACAGAATCGCACGGCTGATGTAGATGGAGTCAGTACTTTCATCACTTACCTATAATTGATCGAATACTCGTAAAGGATTTCATTTGATTTTACATAGATCGACTGTTTTGGTCGATCTATGCAAAGTACAGCCGGTCGATTCTATAAAAATCTCACCGTGAAATCATAAGTGAAGTGAGCACTTAATAGTGTTAATCCCTAGCGAATCACAGCTCACTCCACACTCACTTCACCCAAGCTTTCACGGTGAGATGGTTACAGAATCGCACGGCTGGTATTCAGTTGAATGTTAGACAGTTTGTTAGACAGGGAGATATATTATTATACAACGTGTAACGTTAAATGCGCAAAACCTCAGACACCCCAACTGATTTTTAATTCAATTGACCTATTTC